>JAVJIX010000014.1:2137500-2325000 GCA_036785185.1 Paratrypauchen microcephalus
AGTTTTTAAAAACCAGTCGTGGATGAAGTACTGAATTTTGTTGCTTCAGTAAAAGTACAGATAAATTACTCAAACAAAAAGTATCAAATGAAAAATTATGCTTAAATAAAAGTATTAAAGTACGTGTTTAAAAATGTACTTAAAGAGTAAAAGGCAGAAGTTTTTTGTAGAGATTTTTAAAATAATTAAAAGGTGAAACGTAGTGATTTTGATGAAGAGTTTAGCTGATTTTAAGTGATTCTATTGATTTTTAAAAATTGTTTTAGCTGTTTTTGTGAATTTGGTTTGCTCAAAGTTGGGATCAAATTAAATGTAAAAAAAAAGAAAAGAAAAAGAACTCAGCCATTTCAGCAGATCTCACGCAGTAAAGAAAAGTACTTTTTATTTTTTAGTCCAGATCTAAATGTAGAGTAGAAAATACAAATAAATGTGCTCAAGGTAGTGAAGGAAAACTGTATCCACTGTTAAATGCACCCAAGTAGGACAGACACGTAAAATTTGTACTTTTAAAGTGCTTTTAATCCCGTCTTTTTTTTTTTTTTTGTAAGATAGTTCTTACTGTATCTGTGACAGTACTTTATTTACTTATTTTTACATTTTTAGAACACATTATACACTATATTACAGTATTTTCTGATCTGTTTTATTGTTGTTTCCTCATCACAAACACATCTGGAGTTGCGTTTTGTTTCGTTCACATGTTTAACGCACAAATCCTGCATATTTCGGCTGAGTTCTTCTCTCAAACACCAAACCCTCTGTTCCACTTTGTGATGTCACGTGCTCACAAGATGGAACAGAGGATTTTGATTTTGAGCTCATAATAAAGGATTACGGAAGCATTTGTGGATGTAACAAAACACAACTCCAGGTGTGTTTTTGATGAAGTAACGACGTCCTAACATGAGTCAAATCTCGCAGGAGTCCATTTTGCGTAATACAGGACCTTTAAATCTTCTCCGATGGAGCTTCGTTACTCGCCCAGGCAAGAGCTGAAGAAATCTGCTTTGAGTCTAAACATTGTTAAGTCTGTAAAAAACTGCCAAGCACAAGTTACGCAATTTGAAAACATGTGATTGTGATGTTTTTTATTGTATTTAGAATGAATAAATCAAAGGCAAAGTGTAATTCAAGGTTTTAGATCATGTTTAATTGAATGTGTTAAAGGTGCATTATGTAACTTTTCTGGTGGAGGGTCTGTTGAATGCTTTCCTTCATGGAGATGTAGTTGCTCCTCCTCTCCTCCCTCTCACCATCTCTCCTTTCTCCTCCCCCTCTCCTGTCTCCTCTCCTCCCTCTCTTCTCCCCTCATCCCTCTCTCCTCTCTCCTCTCTCCTTTCTCCTCCCCCTCTCCTGTCTCCTCTCTTCCCTTTCTCCTCTCATCCCTCTCTCCTCCTCTCCTCCCCTGGCTCCTGTCCTCCCTCTCTCCTCCTCTCCTCCTCTGGCTCCTGTCCTCCCTCTCTCCTCCTCTTCTCCTCTCACCCCCCGGCTCCTGTTCTCTCTCTTTCCTCCTCTCCTCTCCTCCCTCTCTCCTCCCCTCCTTCTTCTCTCCTCTCTCTGCTCCCTCTCTCCTCCCCTCCTTTCACCTCCCCCTCTCCTGTCTCCTCTCCTCCCTCTCTTCTCCCCTCATCCCTCTCTCCTCTCTCCTTCTCTCCTTTCTCCTCCCCCTCTCCTGTCTCCTCTCTTCCCTTTCTCCTCTCATCCCTCTCTCCTCTCTCTCCTCCTCTCCTCCCCTGGCTCCTGTCCTCCCTCTCTCCTCCTCTTCTCCCCTCATCCCCCGGCTCCTGTTCTCTCTCTTTCCTCCTCTCCTCCCTCTCTCCTCCCCTCCTTCTTCTCTCCTCTCTCTGCTCCCTCTCTCCTCTCCTCCTTTCTCCTCCCCCTCTCCTGTCTCCTCTCTTCCTCTCTTCTCCTCTCATCCCTCTCTCCTCTCTCCTCCTCTCCTTTCTCCTCCCCCCTCTCCTGTCTCCTCTCTTCCCTTTCTCCTCTCATCCCTCTCTCTCTCTCTCTCTCCTCCTCTCCTCCCCTGGCTCCTGTCCTCCCTCTCTCCTCCTCTTCTCCTCTCACCCCCCGGCTCCTGTTCTCTCTCTTTCCTCCTCTCCTCTCCTCCCTCTCTCCTCCCCTCCTTCTTCTCTCCTCTCTCTCTGCTCCCTCTCTCCTCCCCTCCTTTCACCTCCCCCTCTCCTGTCTCCTCTCCTCCCTCTCTTCTCCCCTCATCCCTCTCTCCTCCTCTCCTTTCTCTTCCCCCTCTCCTGTCTCCTCTCTTCCCTTTCTCCTCTCATCCCTCTCTCCTCTCTCTCCTCCTCTCCTCCCCTGACTCCTGTCCTCCCTCTCTCCTCCTCTTCTCCCCTCATCCCCCGGCTCCTGTTCTCTCTCTTTCCTCCTCTCCTCCCCTCCTTCTTCTCTCCCCTCTCTGCTCCCTCTCTCCTCCCCTCCTTTCTCCTCCTCCTCTCCTCTCTCTCCTCCTCTCCTCCCTCTCTCCTGGCTCCTCTCCTCCTCTGTGTAATTCAAGGTTTTAGATCATGTTTAATTGAATTTGTTAAAGGTGCATTGTGTAACTTTTCTGGTGGAGGGTCCGTCGAATGCTTTTCTTCATGGAGACGTTATTGCTTTGTCTGGAATGTCTCACAGTATGGCATTAAACCTTTCTATCTTCATGGAGACCAACAGCTCAGATCTATGGTGAGGCGACCCCGCTCACAGTCAGAATGTCTGTTTTTCTAGGGATTTTGAGCAGTAAAACCACCTGTACTTGATTAAATGTAAAGTAGAACTGCTTAATGTCATATTGTGGAGCATGCAGGCAGAGCAATGACATCTCCATGGAAACAAAGCAGCAGAATCTGAGGAGACTCCTGTCACTAACCTGGGACAGCCCTGGTTACTTGTGGATCACACCCACCTCATTCATCAAGGCTCCTCTTCTCCTCCTGCCCCTTCTACTTTATTCCCCCTCTCCCTTTTCTGTTCTTCTCTCCTCCATCTCCTCCTTCTCCTCTCCTCCATCTTTTCCTTCTCCTCTCCCAATACTTCCCCTCTCCTTCTCTCCTCCATCTACTCTTCCTCTCCTCCCTCTACTTTCTCTCTCCTCCATCTTTTCCTTCTCCTCTCCCAATACTTCCCCTTTCTCCTTCTCTCCTCCATCTACTCTTCCTCTCCTCCCTCTACTTTCTCTCTCCTCCATCTTTTCCTTCTCCTCTCCCAATACCCCCTTTCTCCTTCTCTTCTCCATCTACTCCTTCTCCTCTCCTCCCTCTACACTCTCTCTCCTTCTCTCCTCCATCTGTTCCATCTCCCCCTCTCCCTCCCCTCTTCTCCTCTTGTCCCTCTACTTCCTCTCTCCTTCTCTCCTCCATCTACTCCTTCTCTACTGTCTCTCTACTTCTCTCCTCCATCTGTTCCTCTTACTCCTCTCCTCCCTCTCTCTTTCTCTCCTCCATCTGTTCCTTCTCCCCTCTCCCTCTCCTCTTCTTCTCTCCTCCATCTACTCCTTCTCTTCTCCTCCCTCTACTTCCCCTTTCCTCCATCTTTTCTTTCTCCTCTCCCAGTACTCCCTCTCTCCTTCATCTACTCCTTCTCCTCTCCTCCCTCTCATCACTCCTCTATCTGTTCCTTCTCCCCCTCCCTCTCCTCTCCTTCTTTCCTCCATCTGTTCCTTTTCCTTTCTCTCTCCATCTCTTCTGACTCTCCTTGTTTTCTCTCTTCTTCTCCTCTTTTCCCTTCCCTTCTGCTATTTTCTTCTCCTCTAGTTTCTCTCTTTTCTGGCTCTCCTCCTTTGCTCTGCTCCTCTCTTATCTCCCCATCTCCTCTAGTTTCTCATCTTCTTTTTCTCTCTCTCTTCTACTCTCACCTCCCTCTTCTGTATCTCCTATATCTCTCATCCAATTTTTTCTTTCTCTTCTTCACTGCCTCTTCTTCTCCCCTCACCTCTCCTCTTCCTCATCTCAGCTTTCTCTTTTCTCTTCTCCTCCTCTTCCTCCTCCCTCTTCTGGCTCTCCCCTTCTCTCTCATCTTCCTCTCTTCACTCTCTTTCTTTCCTTCTTCTCTCCTTCTCCTCTCTCTCCCCTCTTCCGGTCCCGCTCTCCTTCTCTTCTCCCTCTCCTGGCTCCTCTCCTCCCTCTTTCCTCTCTCTTCCCTCTCTCCTCTACTCCTCCCCCCCCCCCCCGCCCCTGTTCTCCCCCTCTCCTCTCTCCCCTCTCTCCTGGCTCCTCTCCTCCTCTCCTTCCCTCTTCTCCTCCTCTCCTCCCCTCCTCCCTCTCTCTGATTCTCTTTCTTCTCTCTCTCCCTTCTCTCCTGGCTCCTGTCCTCCTCTCCTTCCCTCTTCTCCTCCTCTCCTTCCCTCTTCTCCTCTCTCCTCCCCCTCTCTGGCTCATGTCCTCCTCTCTCTGTCCTCCCCCTCTCTGGCTCGTGTCCTCCTCCCTCGGTCCTCCCCGTGTCTGGCCCATGTCCTCCTCCCTCTGTCCTCCTCCCTCGGTCCTCCCCCTCTCTGGCTCATGTCCCCCTCGCTCTGTGCTCCCCCTCTCTGGCTCATGTCCTCCTCCCTCTGTCCTCCTCCCTCTGTCCTCCCCCTCTCTGGCTTGTGTCCTCCTCCCTCTGTCCTCCCCCTCTCTGGCTCATGTCCTCCTCCCTCTGTCCTCCCCCTCTCTGGCTCGTGTCCTCCTCCCTCTGTCCTCCCCCTCTCTGGCTCATGTCCTCCTCCCTCTGTCCTCCTCCCTCTGTCCTCCCCCTCTCTGGCTTGTGTCCTCCTCCCTCTGTCCTCCCCCTCTCTGGCTCATGTCCTCCTCCCTCTGTCCTCCCCCTCTCTGGCTCATGTCCTCCTCCCTCTGTCCTCCTCCCTCTGTCCTCCCCCTCTCTGGCTTGTGTCCTCCTCCCTCTGTCCTCCCCCTCTCTGGCTCGTGTCCTCCTCCCTCGGTCCTCCCCCTCTCTGGCTCATGTCCTCCTCCCTCTGTCCTCCCCCTCTCTGGCTCATGTCCTCCTCCCTCTGTCCTCCTCCCTCTGTCCTCCCCCTCTCTGGCTCGTGTCCTCCTCCCTCGGTCCTCCCCCTCTCTGGCTCATGTCCTCCTCCCTCGGTCCTCCCCTCTCTGGCTCATGTCCTCCTCCCTCGGTCCTCCCCCTCTCTGGCTCATGTCCTCCTCCCTCTGTCCTCCTCCCTCTGTCCTCCCCCTCTCTGGCTTGTGTCCTCCTCCCTCTGTCCTCCCCCTCTCTGGCTCATGTCCTCCTCCCTCTGTCCTCCTCCCTCTGTCCTCCCCCTCTCTGGCTCGTGTCCTCCTCCCTCGGTCCTCCCCCTCTCTGGCTCATGTCCTCCTCCCTCGGTCCTCCCCCTCTCTGGCTCGTGTCCTCGGCTGTGCCATGTTGTGTGTACCGGTTGATTGGCAGTGACAGTGTGGTTGGACGGTGACGTGTTTAAGGTGCACAGAACTCCTCAGACCTGATGGAGACACAGACTTTTCCCAGAAGTGAAAAGTGACTTTGGCCCAAATTGAATGAGGCTCAGAGGGCCCTGGTCACAGCATTAGAGCACACAAATCTCCACTGTTTGGACACAGCCTTTTTCCACAGCTGGGAGCTCACACGCTAACAACATGTGTCACTGAATATACGGGACAATTGTGCTAATGCAATGAAAACTGCAGAATCCACCTGACGTCATACACACCCGTGTTCACCAGCTCTGTCGTACACTTTGTATTTTCACTGCTTAGTGGATTTTTAAATTACATATTACTGTATTTCTTTTAGGTTTTATATTACACAAACTGGATTCTTGTGAGCTTTACGCCAGATTATAATGTTGTTATGTTTATTGTGTTTTGTTTAAGCAATCCTTACCCTAACAAAGCACGTTTATTTGTACAGCACAATTGACACACAAAGTAATCTAAAGTGTTTTATATAATAAGACAAACACTAAAATCACAATACAAAGCTGTAAATGCTCTGTTCCACCTTGTGATGTCATGAAGAAGAAGAAGAAAAAGCAACTTTATTTATCACACTGGAGAAATTCTTCTCTGCATTTAACCCATCCTGTTATTAGGAGCAGTGGGCAGCACATTACTGCGCCCGGGGACCATCTCCATGATCTTCTTGCTTCGGCTTGGTCAGGACCTAAGCTGGAGGATACCTATCATGCATGTTTTGGGTTGATGGGGGAAACCGGAGTGCCCGGAGGAAACCCACCCAGACACGGGGAGAACATGCAAACTCCACACAGAAAGACCCAGGCGACCCAGACCATGCATGCAAACTCCACACAGAACACACACGGAAAGGCCTGGGCGACCCAGGGATCGAACCCAGAACCTTCTTGCTGTGAAGCATGAGTGCTAGCCACTCAGCCACCGTGCCGCCATGAAGCTATAGTTTTCAAGTTAAGCTTTGACGAGAACGCTTATGGGTAAAAACGACAAAATATTTTATCGGAAGTGCCTTTCGTTTAGACGGTAACAGCGTTTTGGGGGCTTAAAAACACCAAAAAGTGAAACCACCCTCCAAACCTGAAAACTTGAATACGCTCCGCCGTAGCGTTTTTGTCTACACTGCCCAAGACGCCAAACTCTGGTCAAATCTGCTGACGTCGCGTACGCGTTTACGTCACATCGGTCCATATATCAGTGTACTTTGTTTGGCAGGACTCCCAGTCCACGCCTTGTCGCGCCTTCGTTGCTTTGTAGTCTAACGTGGTCTGAAGCAATAGTTGAAATTTTTCGTCTGACCACAGGAATTTTTTTTTTGCTACCGGTAGCCATGTTTTGTTTTGCTTTTCGCGGCGCAGATGAGAAGAAGGAAGATTCTACGCATGTGCACGGACATAGTGATAATGTATCATAGTACTACCTAGCCGCCTGGCATGCATACCCAATTGAATTCCACACACTGTTGCGTCACCGTATGCACACGGATTTCCTCCTGAAAACGCTCGTCTAAACGCGGAATAAAAAGTGAAGACGCGACGCAACTTTTGCATCCTCTGTTCAGACGGTCATCATATAAACGTAGCCAGAAACTGACTGAAATGAGCCAAACTTTTCTAGTGAAGGTGTATGGAGTTTAAAAACACAGTGGAGCACTTCTTGTATTACCACATAATGTCACAACGTTGAAGAGGCGGTGTTTTCTGGGTTTGAGTGTCAAATATGTGTGAATGAAACAAAACACAACTCAGTAATATATAACATAGATCGGAATATCTAATGTGTGCTCACAAATGGCAACGGACTTTTCAAAATAAAACGTTGGGTACAAAAACTGTAATCGAACTTTAGGAATTTAGGAATGAGAAATTTTAAATGGGCATGAAATCCAAACGTAACTGTAATATAGATTAAATTTGCATTGTGTAACATTTCTGATGGAGGGTCCTTCAAATGCTTTTCTCCATGGAGATGTTATTGCTTTGTCAGGAATGTTTCACAGTATGGAATTAAACCTTTCTATCTTCATGGAGACCTGACCAAGTTACAGGTCAGATCTGTGGAGAGGCAACCCCGCTCACAGTCAAAATACCTGTTTTCTAGGTATTTTTGAGCTATAAAACCACCTGTAATTGAATGTAGGGTAGATCTGTTTAATGACTCACTGTGGAACATTTCCAGCAGAGTAAAGACATATCCGTAGAACCATGCAGGTGACGGACACGCAATCAAAACATTAAAAAATACACCTTTAAATACAATAGATATTAAATAAAACATTGAAAATAATATTCGATTGCATAGAAAATAAAGAAACATAAATAAAAGAAGTAAAGGTTGGAACATGGTTATATAATTAAGACCCCAGAATCATGAACACAGTATGGGGAAAAACTACAGTGATTCCAAGCCCCAGAGAGTTGAAACATCAAACAATAATTTCTGTATGATCTCTTGTTTAGGCCTGAAGGGTCAGCAGAAAGGAAATGCACACCATGTATCATCAAAGTTATTAGACAAAACAGGAAATACGTTGGATTTAAATGATTACAGATATGGATCACATACAGTAAATCACTCATCCCCTGCATTGTTACACTCAAATGTGTAAACAAATATTACAGCTGTACTTCCTTTTCCTTTGTTGGTCTTAAATCATTTGCGTAATTATAAGACTCGGTGACAGAGGTGACGGTGAACCAGCTGTGTTTGTATCTGCGTGTGTTTTGTTGTACTCATCGACAAACTGTAAATAAACTCAACTTCTAAAAGTGCCGTTTGAGTTATATTTTGGATTCCACGTTAAGTAAATCTTAAAGATCCTATATTACATGAAATTGAGTCCTGTGAGCTTTAAGTCATGTTAGACTGCATCCCATTTCTCTGTCTTATCCCTTCCCCTACCCCTTTATCTACATCTTTGTCTTGCCTCTCGATAACGAGCTGAGAGGGCTCGGGGTACGAATGTTCCTCTATGAAATGGGACACCACTCGATTACCGTTTGCATCATCATCCTTTTCCTCTACCTGGCTCCTACGTCTACAGAGGCGACAACAGTTGACGCAAACATCCATCCATCCATCATCCATTTTCTTCCGCTTATCCGGGGCCGGGTCGTGGGGGCAACAGTCTAAAGGACTCCCATGAAATCATTCAAATGTATAAGAAACTCACTGACACTAGAGGCAGCCCAAATCTATTTTAACAGCATGATTATGTCCCGGTTTCACTACTGTATAACCTGCTGGTCCCAGGCCAATAAAACCACACTGAGACCTTTAGAATCACTCCACAAACAATCACTCAAAATTTTAGACAAGAAGCCACGACAACACCATCATTGCACAATCCTCCAAAAATACAGACTCTTAAACTTCAACAATATTCAGAAATATGCCTCAATTAGAATGACCCACAAAATACTAAATAACTCTGCACCAGCTCCTCTTAAGAACTTCATCAAGTACACATCCACAGTAACAACACGAACCACACGAGCTTCCACCAACAGCCACTGCAATATACCAAAACTCAAAACAACATTTGCACAATCTTCCTTTTCCTACAGAGCCATTAAAGACTGGAATGCTACACCAACTAATCTCATAAATCTAACGGACTATTCCACCTTTTCCACAGAACTGAAAAAGTGGCTGTGGAATAATCAAAACTGCCAGCACACACCACGTTAACCAGCAGGTTATACAGTAGTGAATCCGTTAATACATCATTGAAATGAAATATAAGAATGATGTTTTTATGTGTTATTGTTATTGTGAATGATATGGTGTGTAAATAGTACATGGATGTGTGTGATTGTGTGTTTTGGGTTCATGTTAGTGGGTGTAGATTATGTTTTGCTGTGTTACTGCGTAATGAGATGTGTGTCAAAGTTAAATGTGTGATGCTGTGTGTGTGTATGTGTGTGTTTTAAGAGAAAATCTTTGATTGCTTTTATTGATATAGACCGTTGTTTTTTATCCATGTAACCAGGGACTGCAGATGGAAATTAGCTTTGTAGCTATACTCTGGTGCAGAACATCTCTGTCTTTGTACATAATGTCTCTGTACATTGTCCCTTCAAATAAAGACTAAACTAATAACTTCCTTCACCCCGGACACTTCCTCCAGCTCCTCCGGGGGGACCCCAAGGCGTTCCCAGGCCAGCCAAGAGACATCGTCCCTCTAGCGTCTCCTGGGTCTTCCCCGGGGCCTCCTCCCGGTGGGATATGCCCAGAACACCTCTGGTCACCTCCTGAGGGAGGCGACCAGGAGGCATCTGGAACAGATGCCCGAGCCACCTCAGCTGCTCCTCTTGACATGAAGAAGCAGCAGCTCTACTCCAAGCTTCTCCCGTGTGACTGAGCTCCTCACCCTATCTCTAAGGTCACTCTGCTGAGGAAAACTCATTTCGGCCGCTTGTATCCGCGATCTCGTCCTTTCGGTCATTACCCAGAGCTCGTGACCATAGGTGAGGGGAGGAACGTAGATTGACGGTAAATTGAGAGCTTTGCCTTTTGGCTCAGCTCCCTCTTCACCACAACGGTCCGACACATCGACCACATCACTGCCGACGCTGTACCGATCCGCCTGTCAATCTCACGCTCCATCCTCTCCTCACTCGTGAACAAGACCCTGAGATACTTGAACTCCTCCACTTGAGGCAAGGACTCTCCACCCACCTGGAGATTGCAAGCCACCTTTTTCCTTTTTTGACGCAAACAAGCGTAAACAAATGTCAAGGACTATCGGGTACCTCAGCTCGACAAAAAAAACTAGCTTGTTTATGCATGAAAGTTCGATGAAAACAATAACGTCGGCTAAACAGGCTTCACTACAATTAAAACCACAACAACAGTTCACTAAAAGTAACGTAGAACATAAGCGTCATAGTTGTAAACCATGCTAAACTGTTAATCGATAATTACAACTGCTGAAAATACATTTATGAGACTCCTTGAGACTCCACTTATGAAAATAGTGTAATAGGCCCTTTAAATGTCTAATCTAATTTACTAACTTTACTAACTTACTAACATTCTAATTCTAACTAATTTTACTAAGTACAGGTGTTTTTTTTGCAAAATAACACAATAACAGAAAAATGAATATCTATATTCCATTTGCTGGTCTCTATGGTAATACAGGAAGTGCTCCATTGTGTTTTTAAAATCCATACACCTTCACTAGAGTCATTTGGATGAGTTCAGATCTGGAATTGCCAATCTTTACTGAACGAAAGGTAAAAAAGTAGCTGTGAACCTGAAAACTACCACCACATGACATCACAAGGTGGAACAGAGCATTTGGAGATGTAGACAGATTACGCAAACATATGAAACAAAACACAACTCCAGGTATTTTCTTTGAAGAGCAATACTATACCGTGGCTTAGAGGTGCACTTTCCAGTGTGGGGTCCGTCACCTGCTTGTATCTATGTACTACTTAAGTACATTTGAGAGCAGGTATGTGTACTTTCTACTACATTTTTTAACAGGACTCAATAGTAAAAGTACACAGTAAGTTAACAGGTGAACATTTTACTTCATTTGAGTAGATTTAACTAGACAAGTAAAATGATCTACCAATGGAATAACTGTTTTTTTCTAAATTCAAGCATTCGATTTTGTTTCTTATTTTAAGCGTAAAGAGTTGTTGTTTTTCTTAAGTGTTGCAAGAAGTATTTTCATATTTTTAACTACTACTTACTCTTGTTCCGCTGGTAGATTTGACTCTTCAAATCATGACGACACACCTAGACGTCAGCACATCACCCCCAGTCCTTTTTACACTTCATTGGCTTCCAGTTTCTTTTAGAATTGATTTCAAAATTTTACTTTTTGTTTTTAAAGCTCTTAAAGGGACAGTGTGTAAGATTTTTACCCGTTAATTACTGAAATTGAAGATACCCATTAAAAAATACATTGTTTTCCAAGCCTTTTCACTTCCATCATGAAATCAAAGTATTCTTTTGGACTTAGATATAGTCACATAAAAGGGGGATCTTCCCCATGCAGAGGCAGCCATTTTGAATACGAGAGCCGCAGAAGGACATTTGGGCTCCACCTTCGCCTTCGGCAAGGCTCGTGGTTTTGGGTAAACAACACAAGCATGCTGCTGGATCAGACGTCGTAATGGATCTAACACATGTTTTGGACTAAATTGTTTTACTGGATTTTATTCGCTGGATCCTTACGGACAGATTGAGAGCAACTTTATGGTGAAATACAGAGTTTGACCTGTGGAAAGCATTCTAAGGGAAGCTAACCTCGTTTTGTGCTTTTCCGTATAAAAGCCCCATGTGCTCGGGGAGTGATTGTTTTGCAGGGAAATGAATTGCATTGTCAAAAAGAGGAGACTGTAAGGTTTCATTTGATGTGTAGAGTGTCATGGTACATGATCGGGAATGTGTGTTTTCATGAGAAAAAAAAAAAACGGGACCGCGCGGATCCCTCGAGGTCTGCCGTAGCTAAAACAGAAAGTGCAATAGCGACTATCCACCTATGCACCACGAATCCTACACACTGGGGCTTTAATGGTTTAGCACCTTGTTATTTGACTAAAGCTTTTATTTGTCCGAAAATCAAATCGCACTTTAAGGTCAAATAACCAACTTCTTTTGGAAGTCCCCCGAACCAGGCTCAAACACTGGGGTGATGGAGCTTTCCCTGTGCTTGGTCCCAGAGATCTGAGCTGGAACTTGGTCTGGTTTGATCTCCATGAAACATTCCAGACAAAGCCATGACATCTCCATGGAGAAAATCATTTGACGGAAACACCCCTGCACCTTTAAATCTCACGAGAGTCAATTTTGTGTAACGTAGGACCTTTAAGTAGTACTAGTCCAACTTGCAGCAGTATAGTGTTGTAGTAGTAGTAGGAGTAATTGTACAGTAGTAATAGTAGTGAAAGTGTGATTTCAAAGCAGCCTCAGAGAGTTTCAGAAGTACTTTACATAGATGCAGTTTAAATACACATCCTTTTAAATGCCAAGATCAACATCCGTACAGTGTAGAGTGTAACCCGGTCTGGTGCAGTTGCGCAGTTGTATTTATGTGCAGCTCAGTTGTGTAACTAATGTTTGAAGCTTGTTTGATCGTGCACATTCACACCCACATTTACCACATTTACCCGACATGTGCTGAGACAAGTTTAACCAGACCAAAGTCAAATTCAATTTCAGACTTTAACACGAGACGACAAAAAAAAAAAAAAAAAAAAAAAGTAGAAATTGTCCTGAAGGATTATGACTGGAGTTGGTTGAAAACGATGACCAAATCTTTCGTTTACTGTAAGCGCTGAGACTAAACTGAAACGCTAAAAATACACATGGGTGTTTCTGGTGTAATGTTGCTCTATTGAATCATTATCGGGCTGGGAAATGCTCGCCAGGTTTTGCAGTTTTAGCGCTTTTAGCATTCACCAGTTCCTTGTAAAGTTTGTGCGAGAGCTCAAGAGCTTTAAAGGAATATTAACGTTTTTTACAATCTGAACCTTATTTCGGTAATAAAACAACGTCATGTACTCACCCATTGTACTTTGGTGTCATTTGGAGCATTTCCGGAGATTTTGTTGGTCAGCGATATCTGTTAAGGTGAGTGCTCGGGGCAGGCGATTGCAGTCACCAAATAACACAAACTTTATGACTTTTCAAATTACAGAAGCTCAATGTCTTAGTATACACTTTCGTTTGAGTCAAAAGTGGCCTGTAATATGATATCCAGCCATAGTTTCCAGTAGATGACGAGGACAGTGTGCATGCGCACCTGCCCCGAGCACACCCATTAACGGATATCGCGAAACTACGAAATCTCCGGAAATACTCCAAATGACACCAAAGTACAATGGGTGAGTAAATGACGTTGTTTCATTACCAAAATAAGGTTCAGATTGTAAAAACATTAATACTCCTTTAACATCTGTTGTAAAGATCGACAGATGTGTTTTTTCATGGCCGATACCAGACAAACCAATGGCTGATGAGCTCTGTCGATACGTAGGGTCGATTTTTATCATTTTCGTCAACCTGTACTATTTAAATTTACTCTAAACTCGCCGTTTTTTTTTTACCATAAACTCCCTAGTGGAGGCGCTGTCAAATGCTTTTCTCTCTGGAGATTTTATTGCTTTGTCTGGAATGTTTCACATTATGGCATTAAATCTTTATATCTTCATGGAGACCAAAGCGGGCCAAGTTACAGGTCAAATCTGTGGAGTGGCGATCCCGATCACAGTCAGAAGTCTATTTTTCTAGGTATTTTTGAGCTATAAAACCACCTGTAATTTAATAAATGTAAAGTAGAACTGTTTAATGCCGTACTGTGGAACATTCCAGGCAGAGCAATGGCATCTCCATAGAAACAAGCAGGTGACGAACCACTAACCAGAAAGTTACACAGTGCACCTTTAAATTAAATACAGTGAACCCTCGCTCTATCGCGGTTCACTGTTCGCGGCCTCGCTGTTTCGCGGATTTTTTTTCAATTTTTTTTTTTTTTTCAAATTTTTTTATAGTGTAACATTTTTTTTTTTTACAGTGTAACATTGTGTCCTGCGTCCTGATTGGCTAAGAGACTAGACCAGAACTAAACCAGGTCTAGACCAGGTCTAAACCTGGACTGGCCCTGGACTAAACCGGGACTAGACCAAAACTAAACCGGGACTAGACCAGGTCTAAACCACTCTTTGCTGGTTTCGTGCGGCTGTTTTGCGACCGGGGAAAAACGGTAGTACGCGGCGGCGGTGAAAATCGATGAGCATAACTCCAGCACTGCGAAGGGACACCTGTTGTAATCCGAGCACGCGGTGGTGTGGACGACCCGCCACATGGATTGAGAAGCGGGATGTAGCGAAGGTAACGAGTGCGTCCTCCTGAGCCCAGGCGTGCTGCAGTCCGCCTTCGCTTGACCTGGACTCCAGCCCGCGAGCCTCTCTTCCTCGATTTGTTACGGACTCTAGCCGGCGTCCGGGACACCAACCAATACTCAGGTAAGCCGGTGTCAATGGTGAGGGGAGGAGGGAACTGTCGTTTGTACCTGTCCCGAGTATCAAACAAGACCTCCATTTCCTCTCTGACACGGAACAAAGACTCGCGATCATAAGTCCGTAAAGCCAAGACACATCCATTTGCGAGTCGGGCTGATATGATCATGTATGTCGACAAAATGACCAAAAACTCCACAACAGGAGCCTAGCCATGGCCACGCCAGTCACAGGCGCCATCCATCTATCGTGCTTGCGGCGTCGCGCCGGTCATGTTTCTCTGCCACGGATTTGTCCACGATGAGGGGTGCACATGTGGAGCTTCTCCAAGGGGTTGGTGTGCATCGCATCGCGTCCAGGGGCGTGGCGGTGCTCGTCGCACGTCCGGCGGGGCTTCCGGGGCCGTGTCTCCCCCCCGCGTCACTATTAATACATTTTGTTGAAAATCTACAAAAGTTTGAGTGTTTCAACAAGAGAGAAATGTGAGAAAATGTGTGTGTGTGTATGTGTGTGTGGCGTTTTTAACCTTAAAACATGTAGAATAATTGTAAAACCGGGGCTAGACCGGAACTAGACCAGTACTAAACCAGGACTAAACCAGGACTAGGCCAGGTCTTAACCAGGACTAGGCCAGGTCTACACCAGGACTAGGCCAGGTCTAAACCGGGATTAAATCTTTGCCTTGTTTCGTAACGGTGCACGTGTCCGAGCGCACCCCGAGCGCAACAGATGAAAATCTACGAAAGTTTGAGTGTTTAAACAAGAGAGAAATGTGAGAAAATGTTAATACCAGTCTGAGAAAGGTGTATAATGTGTGTGGTGAGGCGTTTACAGCCTTAAAACATGTATAATAATTGTAAAATATAAAGTTGTCTTACTTCGCGGATTTCACTTATTGCGGGCTATTTCTGGAACCTAACCGCCGCGATAAACGAGGGATTACTGTACAGAGAATGGACGAATTATAATCTTTTAAAAAATAACCTAAAAGGAAGGATTCAGTGTATCTTAATAAATTAGTAAAAAAATATTGGATTTACTTGGCATTTACATAGACAGTTTTGCAAATCCATGTCAAATATCTGTCTGTGTTATTTTTAATGTACTTTGCCAGAGGAATAGTTTGAGTTCAGAGTATAAATTGTACTAGTACAGTCCTCAGCAGCAGCAGACTCAGTACCTTGGCAGTACATAAGGACCATTCTGTTTTGTCTCAATGACTCTTGACTGAGCTGGACTCTCAGCGTGTTTCAAGTGGAGCGAAGAGCCGGAATCATAATCAGAAATAAACTCACACAGGTACAGAGGCAAAAAGTTATACAAGTAAAAGTATCACATAAAAAAATCTACTTAAAAGATTGTGTACCTGTCTGTTTCTATGGATATGTCATTGAACTGCCTAGAATGTTCCACAGTAGGACATTAAACACCTCTATCTTCCATTTATTGAATTACAGGTGGTTTTATAGCACAAAAATACCTAGAAAAACAGGCGTTCTGATTGTGACGTTATGTTGTGTTTTATTTTATTTCATTCACATGTTTTATGCACACTGAAAACACATACACCTTCACTCAAATCATTTTAATAAGTTTGTCTTTGAAAAATACCGCTTCATGAGATCACAAGGTGGAACAGGGCATTTTCAGCTTTGGAGATGTAGACAGACCAAGGCTACATTTATATGATGACGGTCTGAACAGAAGACACAAAAGTGGCGTCGCATCTTCTCTTTTTATTCCGCGTTTAGATGAGCGTTTTCTGGAGGCAATCTGCGTGCATACGGTGACGGAAAAGTGTGTGGAATTCGATTGGGTATGCATGCCAGGCGGCTAGGTGGTGCTGTGATACATTATCACTATGTCCGTGTACATGTGTAGAATCTTCCTTCTTCTCATCTGCGCCGCGAAAAGCAAAACAAAACATGGCTACCGGGAGCAAAAAAATTTGTGTGGTCAGACGAAGGCCATACCTGCCTGTGTGGCCATACCTGCCTGTCAAAGCCTGATCCCATCAGATCTCAGAAGCTAAGCAAGGCAGGGCCTGGTTAGTACTTGGATGGGAGACCGCTGGGAATTCCAGGTGCCACAGTGGGGCGCCAGTTGCAAAAAAAACGCTGTGTCCTTAGGCAAGACACTTTACCCACATTTGCCTAGTATGAAAGTGGAGTGTGCATGAGTGTTGGAGGTGGTCAGAGGGGCCGATGGCGCAGATTGTCAGCCTGCCCCAGGGCAGCTGTGGATACAGAAAGTAGCTTACCACCACCAAGTGTGGAGTGAATGAACGGTGAACTCTGGAGCGCTTTGGGATGAAAAGGCATGTCATGAAAGGCGCTATATAAATGCAATGGAGAAAAAAAACTTTAAAAAAAAGTTCAACTATTGCTTCAGACCACGTTAGACTACAAAGAAACGAAGGCGCAACAAGGTGTGGACTGGGAGTCCTGCCAACTGGAGTCCAGTACACTGATATATGGACCGATGTGACGTCAGCAGATTTGACCAGAGTTTTGCGTTTTGGGCAGTGTAGACGAAAACGCTACGGCGGAGCGTATTCAAGTTTCCCAGTATGGAGGGTGGTTTCAGTTTTCTGTGTTTTTAAGCCCCCAAAACGCCGTCACCGTCTAAACGAAAGGCACTTCTGATAAAATATTTTGTCGTTTTTACCCATAAGTGTTCTCGTGTAAACAGACCCTAATAATAAAGGGTCACTCAAACATGTGTGAATGAAACAAAACACAACTCCGGGTCTGTTTTTGAGAAGGTAACAAGATTATAACATGGCTTAAAGCTCACAAGAGTCAGTTTTGAGTAATACAGAACGTGAATTAGCATCAAGTGAAAGTTCTTTTATTACTTTTTACTTCCAACTTTTGTTTACTTTTAATGTATGAAAACTGTATTCTATCACAGCAACACAATACTTAAAAATACTTCTTTCTAAATTTAAATTCATGCATTGAAATTTTTTGTTGATTAACGCATTTTTTTTCCATGTTCACAGAAATCAATCCTGTTTCTTTATTCACTGGAAAGCAGAAAGCAGAACTATATGTCTAATCCCCGTCAATCACGAGTAGATTAATACACGTGGACATCTGTGATTTTTATACACAAAGTATCGAATAAAGTACACGAAACAAGGGAGGAATTCATAGTTTTGTACACACTTAGAGCAGCGTAATATATACAAGAGTCTTACACACAAACTTATCCAAACACACTGTAATGCCGCCAGTGGAAAAAGTATATGCGGAACAAATTTGATTCATAAATGGGCAGGGCTCCATGTGTGCCCACTCCGCTGGCTGCATCGGAAACGGGGTGAAACGGACAGAAATGGAAAGAAGGTGATTTGGACGTGAGTGTCTTTACTACACGCTGCTTGAGTGAATAAGAGCAGTCAGCCAGAGAAGTCAATTTTATCCACGGATAGATTTTCTCCTATTGTGGGACGGAGGTTCTACCTGAGCGCGTCGCCATGGCAGCCATGCAGGCGGAAGGATACGCAAATAATAGGAGTGACCAAACAACTGTGTAATGTAAAACACAATAGGATTTTCAGGACGGATTATTTTTGTGTGTTTGCGCTTTGTGTTTAGTTATAATTAATTATTTTGTTTAATGATCAATTTTTCAGATTTCACGTATTTTCTTTGCATATTTTTATTCCATTTTGTATTACTAGCTCAGTAAATATTGTCTAAGTAGACTAAGAAGGTAGATTTTAAAATACCATATATATTAAGTTGTTGCTCGTGCCTAATGAAGTCTTAAGTCTAAAGTTTTTTGTTTGCGAAATTTAAAATTTGACATAACAAAAACAAAAATAGACTAAAAAAAAAAAATCTTAAAAGTCTTAAAGGTGCATCGTGTCACTTCAGGTGGAGGGCCTGTCAAATGCTTATCTCCATGAAGATATTTATGTAGAATCTGAATGAAGAAGAACAACAAGAACAACAAGAAGAACAACAAGAACAAGAAGAAGAACAAAAAGAAGAACAACAAGAAGAACAACAAGAAGAACAACAAGAACAAGAAGAAGAACAAAAAGAAGAACAAAAAGAAGAACAACAAGAAGAAGAACAAAAAGAAGAACAAGAAAAAGAACAAGAAAAAGAACAAGAAAAAGAACAAGATGGACAAGAAGAAGAAGAACAAGAAGAACAAGAAAAAGAAGAACAAAAAGAAGAAAAAGAAGAACAAGAAGAAGAACAAGAACAAGAAGAACAACAAGAAGAACAACAAGAAGAACAAGAAAAAGAAGAACAACAACAACCAATCAACTTTATTTATAAAGCACTTTAAAAACAACACAGTCGACCAGTGCTGTACACAGGTTAGAACACAAAACATGAGACACAGTAACATTAAAAACAGAACATGATAAAAGTCAACTACTCACACTGAGTTAAAAGCCAATCTAAAAAAATGAGTTTTAAGAAGGGATTTAAAAACAGGAAGTGAGTCGGCCTGTCTAACATTCAGTGGAAGTGCATTCCAGAGTCTTGGAGCAGCTACTGAAAAAGCCCGATCACCTCTAAGTTTCCTTTTTGTCTTAGGGACAACAAGGAGAACCTGACCTGCAGACCTGAGAGAGTGGGAGGGCGTGTAGGGCACCAGCAGGTCAGACACATACTGTGGGGCCAGGCCTTAGAGACAATTAAAAACAAATAAAAGAATCTTAAAATCAATGCAAAACTGAACAGTCTTAAGTCTTTCTCCTGGGGGGTTTTCCACGAACGTCGCTAAACATAGCGGCGCCTAAGTGGTTAGTCCTTGCCTAAAGTAGCCGCAACTTAGCGTAAAGCCTGAAGTCGTTCCACTAACGCGTTTCAGCTGCGCCTCAGCGATGCTAACTTCAGCTGCACCTATCCTATCCTGGCCTAGGTGCGTGCACGGGGAACGTAAGAAGCCGAGAACAATAACCAAGGCGATAGACATGGCGTGGATATGCTACGGTTTGGCACGTTGGGAGACGCAAGTTCGATACTTAGGGAGAACAGTTGATGTCATAAAATGTTTATATTCATATTTGTAGAGCAGTCTTGTCAGTTGTAATTTATTTTTACTGTGTAAAAGTATTTGCTCCAACTAATACGTTAAATTGTGTTATCTTGTCTTTGAGCAGGAATAATGTGAAGAGGACTGTTTTGCAGGTAAAGACAAAGCATAAAAACATTTTGCAGAGTGGTAAGTAGGCTAATATTATTATTATTATTATTATTATTATTATTATTATTATTATTATTATTATTATTATTATTATTATTATTATTATTTTGGAGGGTGTGTGTGTGTGTGTGTGTGTGTGTGTACCTTACATTTCAATCCTGCAGGCGCCCCTGGTAGCTACCAAGCCACAGGAGGTGGGAGCCCCCCTCAAAATCTTTCACCTGCAGAGGAGCTGGCACTGGCCCTAAACCGGGGTCGCCCACTAGTGGAGGTAATTGAAGGAGGGACCCCATCAAAGATCCTTCCTGCGAGTTCTTGTGAAGAGTATATTCAAGGTATTCTCTAGGCTAATGCTTAATGCTTGCCTCAGCTGTGATCCAAGCATTTGTGTATTTTTTAATAGTATGCTTGTGTTCTAGTTACTGAAGATGGCGTACACTTGGACCCTCCTCAGCAGTCCTCCAGCAGTGCCTTGCCTGACCCTCAGCAGTCCTCCAGCAGTGGCCTCACACCAGAATGTCATACCTAATGTCTTTTATTGTTTTATACCTATTGATGGAAATTGATAAATAGGATTTCATTAAAAAGGCTTGCACAGCATCTCTGAAGCAAATTTGTTGAATCATTGAAATGTTGCATCATGGAGTGTGCCTGTTATTTGGCTACATTTTGTTTTAAAAGTAAAGGTTTACCTTTAACTGTATTCTTTGATAGAGGTGTCACATAAAATATAAAGTGTCAATGTCGTCAAGTGAGAGTGATGTTAGGCCCAGCTGATATAAGTTCTATGATGATATGAATAATTTTAGGTTAAATTCATTCACATTTGTGTAATGTGCAGTGGTGAAAGTAGTTTTCATTTCTTACAGGTGCTATAATGTCCAGTGCATCACTTTACCGTTTTTTAAAAAAACAAACAAAAAACCCCACTCGTTTTACTTGGGTTTTTTTTTTACGTTTTACACCTTAAAACAGAGGTCTTCAACAGGGGGGGTCGCGACCCCCCTAGGGGTCGCGGAGGTACTGCAGGGGGGGTCGCGAAATCTTTTGATTTCACTTTAAAATAATATAATTTTATATTTTAATATTTTTAAAAACAATATATTTTTTCATTTTTCCCCCAATCAATTTCTCCCTTGCCCCTCCACCCTCTTTGATGTCTTAAAATGAAAAAAGATATGTTATGTGCAACTCATCAGGGTCAGACATCTCACTGAAGTGGGAATTCACAGATGGCTTGGGGGTTCACTGTCCCCTGTATGTTCATGTATGTTCACAGTTTAACTTGATGTGTTATGATCAAAGCTTAACTTGATTTGTGTTAATTGTTCATTATTTGAATAGCTCTGTATTTGAGCAAGATGTATGTGTAAATGGCAGAAGCACAGCCACTCTCTCCCTTGCACTTGTTTTTTGGTTGAATCAGTGAACGATCTTAATAGGCCTGTGTTATATGCAAGTTGTGTTTAAAAATTGCAGTAGCACATCCACCCCTTAGGGCCTATCCGGCCCATCTTTAAAATAAAAAAAACATGAAAATACAGTATTAACCTGTGTATTATTTCCTTGTATTGGATGTACCATAACAGAGTAGCAATGTTTATACATGACACTAAGCTCAATTTAATATAAAACACAATTCTATGCCGTATATATAGTAGGGGGTCCCTGACCCAGTTCGCCATCTGTTTGGGGGTCCCTGGCCTGAAAAACGTTGAAGACCCCTGCCTTAAAATATAACTACAGTGCTGACTCAGCATAAACCCTCTCTTGCCTGGGGAGATTCGAAGTCACAACCCCCAGGAGGCAAAATCAATGACTTACCAGTTGAGCTAACCAGCAGGTAGCTTTCAGTTATTCTCGAAAGGCATAGTGTGGTTGGTTGTGCTTTTTACTTAAATAGCGCATCTTACTTTTTTTTTCAAATGTGGGTTTTGGCCACCATAACCATATTCTCTTAGCGGTGCTGCGTACCGGCTGTGAATTTTATACCGGTGCGTCACCGGTGCGTCGTTCCGGTGCACACCGCTTTACTTTCACCACTGGTAATGTGTGGCAAATGTAAATTCGTGAAAATTTAACACATAATTGACTTGAGCATGAATACGTCAGTAACAGGAATCAAACCCGGGACACCCACGTGAAAGACACAGTACTTAACAACTCGACCAAAGTCTTTCTCTGTGACAATTCTGGAATTCTTCCATCTGATAATGTCTTAAAGACAGCAGCTCAAAAGAATATATTTAAATTACTGGAAATTTGTCAAAACTGATCAAGAACGTAAGGTAACTTTTTTTTTGCTGATATTGTTTTCAGACAACACAAATATGCGGGAGGTGTGCGGAACTGTTTTTTGACACTCTGTTTACTTCCGGTATGTATTCTCTGCGACACGGCCTAATTAAGCCGCATCTTTAGCCTGTTATTTACTTTGTAAATGTTATTTGTTATTTACTTTGCTACATATAAAATAAAATAATTCCTGTTATTTTATAGGTAAAATAGCTCAAATAAAGTAGGTAGTGCTAAAATACCTCCATGAGTTTCTCTTGTATAACTGGTCACTTTTGGAAAACATTCAATTTTCATTCTTCATTTTTAAGTTTTCAAGTTTGTACAACATTGTGTATCTTGCTCAAAATAACCAACCCAAAACTATTACTTTGCCAGTATTTCTCCAACTTTTTATTTAACAAGTAAACACATCCTGTACGTGTTTGCCTGTGGTGTTGGAGCTTGACGATAATATTCTCTCAGTAAATAAGTAAGACCACCAGCTTTGTTTATGTCAAATTCTGTTAGGATACAGAAGTGGATAGGCATTTACATTTATCTGAGTGACTTTTTCATAAAATTGAACTGTAATTTGTAACATTGTCTATAGTTTAGTATTATATTCTGATAAAGTAACAGTTTTTTTTTTAATTTGCAATTTATTCAGTGCTTTTCCCCCCTCCACACAAGTATATTACAATATATTTGCACTTGCCCCCCCACACATAAAATGAATAACAATGTAAAGATGCATTTATAAATAAATAAATAAATAAATAAATAAATAAAAAATGCAAAATGAAATAAAATAAAATAAACAGATAAATAAATAAAAAATACAAAAAAAATTAAAAATAAAATAAATAAATAAATAAAATTCATTCATGTTCACAGAAGTCAAGTTTTTTTTTTCATTTTTTCCATCCTTTTTTCCCCATTTTTGTTTAACGATCAAATTTTCAGATTTTTTTTCCCCATATTTTTTCTGCATATTTTTATTCAATTTTGTATTACTATTAACGACTGTGCAGCTCAGTAAATATTGTCTAAGTAGCCTATATTATTTGAGTGGCTTAATGTACATTTTAAAATATCATTTTTTTTCTTTTTTTTTTTAAACGCAATTTTTTCCATGTTCACAGAAGTCAATCCTGTTTCTTTATTCGCTGGAAAAATGTACCCAGAAAGAAGAACTATATGTCTAATCCCCGTCAATCACAAGTAGATTATTACACGTGGACATCTGTGATTTTTATACACAAAGTATTGAATAAAGTACACGAAACAAGGGAGGAATTCATAGTTTTGTGCACACTTAGAGCACTTAGAAAATAAAAAAAATAATAAAATAAAAATGGCAGAGGCAGTCGGGTTAGACATTCGTACAGTACATCTTCAGGATTTCACTGGTTGGCTTAATTAAATAGAAAACCACAGAAATACTTCATACAGTTCAGTTTTCTCCACTGTTACAATACAAACATAATCCAAGCAGGCAAAGTAACAGTACTCTTACTTAAGTAAAAGTAACAGTACTCTTACTTAAGTAGTACATTTAACTTAAGTAGTATTCCCCACTATGAGTAAATGAAAAAAGCTTTCTGCGGACAATATGAAATGATCTGAGCATTTGTTTTTCTTGCACCGCTTCCTCAGATATTATCTATTATTATCTATCATCTTCTCTTTTTTGTGGTATGATTTTCGTGTACCAGATTTTTTGCGTTATTAAATTTTCAGCTCTTAAAATTGCATTTACGTCAGATAATACGTCAGATAAAAGTTCTTCTTTACTCTTACATGTGTAGTTTCTTGGACCACTTCTTCAGTCTTCTACTTGAGTAATAAAATGGAAGAAACTGAACTCTTACTTAAAGTTGCATTGTGTAACAAACTTTTCTCCACAGTGTTATTGCTTCATCTGGAATGTTTCGTAGTATGGCATTAAAGATTTGTATCTTCAGAGAGACCAAAACAAACCAAGTTACAGGTCAGATAACAACAAGAACAAAAAGAAGAACAAGAACAACAATAAGAACAAAAAGAAGAACAAGAAGAATTAAAGCCGCAAGCGGCGTTGGTCGGGACCTCGCACCTGCGTTTGTTCGTCTTACTGAGACGCACACCCATACCGAATTTCGTGTGCCTGGCAAAAATGGTAAGCCATATCGGACAATTTTTCCTGTTAGGGGCTCAGCTAGCGGTAGATTTCTGACAGTTCCCTGGCCTGTCATATGGGGGCGCTATGTCAGACTGCCAGTTATTTGGCATGAAAATGTTGGTAGTCCTCATCTACATTACCCTGTGAAGTTTTAGTCTGAGGAAGAACTCCAAATTCAATAAATATCTCCCATTCATAACTCCCATTCAATAAATACCTAAGTTTATCGATCCGCCGTATCGTCATATTACCGCCTATTTGAAAATCCTTCGCAATTTAACATCTCCAACGTCTTACGATTATGTTCACCAAAATTTAAGCCCATCTGAGGTACGTTGTAGGAGAAATGTTTCAAAATGAAGTGGTGACACACTTCCTATTGAATTTGGCACTTTCAAATGGTAGCAAAATTCATCAGGCCGCCATTTTGTCATCTTACAAGATATCAAAAATCCCTTCGCAATTTAACATCTCCATTGTCTTGAGCTCATGTACACCAAAATTTACGCCCATCTGATGTACGGTGTAGGAGGAGTGTTTTAAAATCCATTGTATGTCTTATCACACAAAATCGCAATACAAGTCTTTTTATCTCACTTCCTGTTGGGCGTGGCCATGACATTGTAATTACAGTTTTGTTCATCTTAGTCAGATACACACCCATACCAACTTTCGTGTGTCTGGCTGAAATCGTATGCCACCCACGATCGTCTTTGTGTTAAAGTGCTCATTTGCTGTACATTTTCTGACAGTTCACTGGCCTGTCATATGGGGGCGCTATGTCAGACTGCCAGTTATTTGGCATGAAAATCTTGGTAGTCCTCATCTACATTACCCTGTGAAGTTTTAGTCTGAGGAAGAAGTCCAAATTCAATAAATATCTCCCATTCATAACTCCCATTCAATAAATACCTAAGTTTATCGATCCGCCGTATCGTCATATTACCGCCTATTTGAAAATCCTTCGCAATTTAACATCTCCAACGTCTTAAGATTATGATCACCAAAATTTAAGCCCATCTGAGGTACGGTGTAGGAGAAGTGTCTGCTAAATGAAGTGGTGACACACCTCCTATTGCATTTGGCACTTTCAAATGGTAGCAAAATTAATCAGGCTGCCATTTTGTCATCTTACAAGATATCAAAAATCCCTTCGCAATTTAACATCTCCAATGTCTTGAGCTCATGTACTCCAAATTTTACGCCCATCTGATGTACGGTGTAGGAGGAGTGTTTTAAAATCTATTCTATGTCATATCACAGAAAATCGCAATACAAGTCTTCTTATCTCTCTTCCTGTTGGGCGTGGCCATGACATTGTAATTACAATTTTGTTCATCTTAGTGAGATACACACCCATACCAACTTTCGTGTGTCTGGCTGAAATCGTATGCCACCCACGATCCTTTTTGTGTTAAAATGCTCATTTGCTGTACATTTTCTGACAGTTCATTGGCCTGTCATATGGGGGCGCTATGTCAGACTGCCAGTTATTTGGCATGAAAATCTTGGTAGTCCTCATGTACATTACCCTGTGAAGTTTTAGTCTGAGGAAGAACTCCAAATTTAATAAAAATCTCCCATTCATAATTCATAATTCACATTCAATAAATACCTAAGTTTATCGATCCGCCGTATTGTCATATTAGCGCCTATTTGAAAATCCTTCGCAATTTAACATCTCCAACGTCTTAAGATTATGTTCACCAAAATTTAAGCCCATCTGAGGTACGGTGTAGGAGAAGTGTTTCAAATTCCATTGTATGTCCAATATCCACAAAATCACACAAAAGGCCAATTATCTCACTTCCTGTTGGGCGTGGACATGACATTGCAGTGAGGCGTTTGTTCGTCTTATTGAGATATACGTCCCTACCAAATTTCGTGCGCCTATCTTAAACGGTATGCCAGCCCCGAAAGACAACGTGCCAGCCCCAAAAAACAACGCACTAGGGGGCGCTATCAAGCTCCTGGGGGTCACCGGGGGACGGGTCTTTTTGGAGGCGTAGCTGCCGCCCTACGTGATGCCCGTGCAAAATTTCGTTCGTTTTGAAGCATGGGAACATGCTCAAAATTGCCCAAAAGCGTGTTAAAAAATGTGTCCCAAGAATAATAATAATAATAATAGAGAAACAGAGCGAGAACAATAGGGACCTTCGTGCCCCTTCGGGCTCGGTCCCTAACAAGAACAACAATAAGAAGAACAAAAAGAAGAAGAACAACAAGGAGAACAAGAACAACAACAAATATAGCTGCAAGCAGCAATGTGGGGCCAAGCACCGAAGGTGCATGTAGGCCTCAGCATGTATTATCATTTTGTCATGACAGCCAATCAAACGCTACGTTATAAGCAGAAATGTCTGACAGGGTCTAACAGAGTCTGACAGGGTCTAACAGAGTCTGACAGGGTCTAACAGAGTCTAGCCGCTGATCGCCTGCAAGAGCCGCGGTCTAGACCTGCTCTCCAGGGCCACTCCAGGCACGGAGCCCCAGACATCCAGGGACCCAGGGGGACACTGCCAGCCTGCCTTAAGAGCTCCCTAAGCGGGCATGGGTCCGGGGATTGTCCCGGTCACCGGCCTGGAGGTCTTGAAGAGGCCGACCTCACGGTTCTGTCCATGCCGCTCTGTGAGCACCTTACGCGGGCAGGTCTAGAGCAGCGGCTCGCCTCAGCTGTGACTCGAAACGAAACCAGGAAATAGAGCCACGCGCGGCGCTTTAATCCACCTGGTCTAGTCCTGGTTTAGTCCTGGTTTAGACCTTGGTCTAGTCCTGGTTTAGACCTTGGTCTAGACCTGCTGTCAGCTCCGCGCCGGGTCATGTGCGCTATCACACGTGTCAGAGCGCACTCTTCTCCCCCCTCCTCCTTCCCCCCACACGCTTCACTATTAATAATTTTGTTGAAAATCTATGAAAGTTTGAGTGTTTAAACGAGAGACAAATGTGAGAAAAGTGTCTGAGAAAAGCGTATAATGTGTGTGACTGAGCGCGCATTATTTGAATTTTTGAGATTTCGCGTTTCGTAACTTGAAATTTCATTCGTATCTAGAGACCAAAATTTACCGTGAAGGCGTGCCACTGTATGCTTTTTGAACCGCTGTCTTTACGACATTAACATATAGAAGAATTCCAGAGGTGTCTCATAAAAAGACTTTGGTCAAGTGGATATGTCCTATGACTCTCATATGGGTGACCTGGGTTTGATTCCCGCTATTGACCTATTAATGCCCAAGTCAAATTTGAGTTAAATTTTCGCGCATTTATATTTGCAACATATTACAGAAATGGAAATGAATTTAACCTACAATTATTGTTATCATCACATCAATTATATCAGCTGGGCCTAACATCATTCTCACTTGACGACATTGACACTTTATATTTTATGTGACATCTCTATCAAAGAATACAGTTACAGGTAAACCCTTACTTTTAAAAGAAAATGTAGCCAAATAACAGGCACACTCCATGATGCAACATTTCAATGATTCAACAAATTTGCTTCAGAGATGCTGTGCAAGCCTTTTTAATGAAATCCAATTTATCAATTTCCATCAATAGGCATAAAACAATAAAAGACATTAGGTATGACATTCTGGTGTGAGGCGACTGCTGGAGGACTGCTGAGGGTCAGGCAAGGCACTGCTGGAGGACTGCTGAGGGTCAGGCAAGGCACTGCTGGAGGACTGCTGAGGGTCAGGCAAGGCACTGCTGGAGGACTGCTGAGGAGGGTCCAAGTGTACGCCATCTTCAGTAAATAGAACACAAGCATACTATTAAAATATACAGATGCTTGGATCACAGCTGAGGCAAGCATTAGTCTAGAGAATACCTTGAATATACTCTTCAGAAGAACTTGCAGGAAGGATCTTTGATGGGGTCCCTCCTTCAATTACCTCCACCAGTGGGTGACCCCGGTTTAGGGCCAGTGCCAGCTCCTCTGCAGGTGAAAGGTTTTGAGGGGGGGCTCCCACCTCCTGTGGCTTGGTAGCTACTGTTGATTTTAAATTAAATTAAGGTACCATTTCAACAGTATTACTAATTTCACTGAATAATAATATTAATATTAGCCTACTTACCACTCTGCAAAATGTTATTATGCTTTGTCTTTACCAGCAAAACAGTCCTCTTCACATTATTCCTGCACACAATTTAACGTATTAGTTGGAGCAAATACTTTTACACAGTAAAAATAAATTACAACTGACAAGACTGCTATACAAATGTATAATAATTATGCCATCAAGTGCCCATAAGGATCAAACTCACAATGTCCCGCACCCCAGACGGTAACTTTTCCACTGCACCACAGATCAGCACTGACATCAATGGTGAAAAACATACTTAAAAAACTTAACCTCCAGCACTGTTACAGGACTTAACTTGCGTATTTAAGCGCTCGGCGATCTTCTGCCACGCCATGTCTCTCGCCCTGGTTATTGCAAATGTGTTGTAGAGTTCCAAAAGCAACTTCTGTTCTGATGCGCTGAAATAATCGGCCCGAATCTTCGACATGATCGCGTTTTCGACAGTCGCTTGTTCAGGGCTTCTTATTTACCCCGTGCACGCGTCTAGGCCCGGCCTGATTAGGCCTGACTGAACTTAGCGCTGCTGAGGCGCAGCTGAAATGCGTTTGTGGAACGGGTTCAGCCTTTTGTCTAAGTTGTGTCTCAGCCAGGCGAGAACTTAGCACTTAGTCGCCGCTAAGTTTAGCCACGTTCGTGGAATACCCCTCTGGTTCACAGTTAAAATAAATAAAAACACAAATGTTTGATAATGCCTCAGTTATTTTAAGGAGTACTTTAAAATTTGTTATTTACTTTGCTACATATAAAATAAATCGCTTTTCTCCATGATGATGTTATTGCTTCATCTGGAATGTTTCACAGTACGGCATTAAACATTTATATCCTCAGGGAGACCAAAACAAACCAAGTTACAGGTCAGCTCTGTGGAGAGGCGACCTGCTCACAGTCAGAATGTCTGTTTTTCTAGGGATTTCTGAGCTATAAAGCCACCTGCAATTGAATAAATGCAAGGTAGAGCTGTTTAATGTCATACTGTGGAACTTTCCAGGCAGAGCAACGACATCTCCAAAGAAACAAGCAGGTGACGGACCTTTAAGTGAAATATTTTGACAATTCTGACCACCTCTGCCTACACAGTGACAACCAGCCAATCTGATGTTTTTCGCTTTCCATTTCAGAGCTGCTATGTGAGCCGCTGCAGTGTGAAGCATTAGATAAAGCATTTTTGTCATAACCCTTTGCATTGGCTGGGTGGGGCTGGATAGACAGGAAAACCTCTGCTTTTAGTTGAGGCACTCTTTGGGTGAAACTCGTGCCCACTCGACTCGAATTTTTCCACTCTTTCTAAAGCATTTTGCCAATCTTCTGTCTCCTTTGACTTGAGTGATATTTTCAGATCCGATGTTTACTGTAAATAAACTTAAACTGGAGCAAAAAAAATATTTAGCCAATTGCTTTGACGTTTTAATAATGGCTATGATTGAGGGAATATCGTAGCGCTGTCTTCTCTTTGGGCTTGTTGTGAGCGTGTGGATGTCCAAACAGACGTCAGAGCGGTCAGTTCATCTCGCTGGTGATGCCAAGGGCTGGACCAGTGTGGTTTTGTTTGAGTCCAGTGCCAAAGACTCTAGTGTGTGTGTGTGTGTGTGTGTGTGTGTGTGTGTGTGAGTGTGTGAGGGACTTTGGGTTGTCCTAGGGCTAAAAAGAGCAGAGACCACAACAGACAAACAGATGGACTGATAGACAGACAAAACGAAGGGAAGGAACTCGGAGACCACAGAACAGGGCTCCATCTGAAATTCACTTTCCGAAACACAACTTCTGGAAAAACAGGGCGTCTCAACACGGGGGCCACGGACCAGTGGGGGGTCTACATGGAGCAGTACTATAAAAAATCCATCAAGTATTGTCCACACATAGAATCAGAATCAGATAGACTTTTATTGCCATTGTCAAGTGAACACAATTCACAAAACTAGGAACTTGTCTCGGGGATAAGGTGCGAACATATAACACTAAATAATAATAGTAATAACTAGAGTATAGACACTAAATAATAATAATAACTAATATATAGCTGTAATATAGTAAAAAATAATAAACAATCCAAAAATAGTTGGGAAAAAAAAGTTTTATTTATCAGTAGAACTCAGGAATTAATAAATACTCTACAAATCCAAAGACAAAATATACACTACAAATACAAAATACAAAATAATACAAACACTGGCAGATGTATCATTAGCTTTGTTAGAGATTCATTCACAAAAGCCATGCAAAAAGATCATTACAGTCACAAACAACCTATTGCATTAGCCCAGTGTTTTTCAACTTTTTTTGAGCCAAGGTACATTTTTTTCATTGAAAAAATCACGATGTACACCACCAACCAAAAAAATGTTAAAAGAATGATACTCTGTAGCTGCCTAATAATACAATATAGTCATTCTTATCCAGGGCTCTCAAGTTTTGAGCGGGGTCGTGCGTGAGACTGTAATTTCCGAGGAGCGGAATTGCATGTTGAGAGCCCTGTTTGTCTAAAGAGCAAACTTAAACTACAAAGCAACTAATGAGAGTTATATAAATGAAGTTATTACCTGATGGTTCTCAGTTTGTTATCATCACCGCACTTTGTCAGTGCGCGCTGAGAGGGGCGGGGAGGAGGGACCGGGGCGGGGGGGAGCGGGACATTTTTAACGGATTCATGTAAGAGTCTGGTTAATGCACCGGGCCCGCGTCTCACCACGGGCAGTTCGGCTCTGCGCCGCGCGTATTCCGCGCGTATGCCGTCGGGAGGGACACGTTACGCACAGAGGAGACGTGGCACCGGGACTGAGGCTCAGGACGTGCCCGGACCGTGCGCCCGGAGCAGGGGGAGTTTTTTTCGCTGAAAACGTGAGCCTGCATAAACTAAGCCACACAGACCGATTTTCTGGGCACAAAAAAAAAAAGGGGGAAAAAAAAGAAATCAGCGTGAGAAATGCCAGGTGTGGCGTGTGAGCGTGTGAACACGTTGAATTGCGTGTGTCACACTCTCAATGCGTGAGACTTGAGAGCCCTGTTCTTATCAAAGTGTCTTGAATAGGAATCAAGTAAACACAAAAGGGAAGGGTGTTTTGTTTGGAGATGGCATTTAAGCTTGCTTGGTACCATAGCACTGTTGGACAGCTTTTCACCACACACCAAGCACAACGGAGTCGGTGTCATTGCATCCCCGGTGAAAGTAAATCCAAATGACAGGTAACTCTTGCTGTATTGCCTCGATCTGTATTTGCCTTCTTTTGAACTCCACTCATACTAGGGCCTTAATCTGGGTCCGAATTTTGTTCAGGGCCCAGTTCGGAGTTAGCATCTTTCTTTTTCATAAACTTCTCCATCACTGTCGGAGTCGTGCTAACCACAATGCCGTCACCGCTCCCTGTCACATTCATGCATCACTAATTCTCTTGTCTCAACGTACAATGCGATTCGCTACCTGCTGCCATCTAGTGATACAGGAGTATTACCGTATTTTTCGGATTATAAGTGGTTTTTTTCATAGTTTGGCTGGGGGTGCGATTTATACTCTGGAGTGACTTATATGTGAAATGATTAACACATTATTATATAATTTCACATGTTATTTTCACACTAAACAATAGCAATAAGCAATAGGGCGCTCTAGGCCTGTGGATTGAAGATTTCATTGGATTTAGTGATTTGGAGTGACACTGATGGTTTGGTAAATTTGTTAGCATGTTCTTTATGCAAAAGTTATCTGAATAACTCTTAATATGTGACGTTAACATACCGTACACTTATTCAGCCTGTTGTTCCTATTCTATTTTTATTTTAAATTGCCTTTCAAGATGACATGTCTGTTCTTCGTGTTGGATTTTATCAAATAAATTTCTCCAAAAAATGTGACTTATACTCCTGAGCGACTTATAATCCGGAAAATATGGTACATGACTACGCTGCCAGTCACTACTACAGCACACTCGACAATGGCATATTGTTTGCTGATAATAATGAGTTTGTTTAAAAAAAAAATGTTTTAGACCAATTAGGTGAAATTGGATAATTTCCCACGATAAACCTGACGGTCTCTCACACACAGTGGTTGAAAAACACTGCATTAGCCAACAGTTTTTCCTTTACTCACACTAAAACCAAACACCTAAACAGGACCGTGAACCTTTGTATTGATGACAAGCTCTTGAAAATGCTGTTTTAAATCTACTTTGTGTTTTTTCTTAAGTTTTCACAACATATTTAAACATATTTGGCAGTGTTTCCTAATGTGTGCATTGTGTTACTATGGTAAACATTCCCGCATTAGAGAAACATGTAGAACACCCCCAGCCTGATGTCACTGCAAAGTATCATTAGAGTACTTTATAATTGTCTGTTCTAGGACACAAGTGATCCTAGATATGCATTCTATTAAATATTTCAGACAAAAAGCACATTGTATTCCTAAGTTTCAGATGACATCATAGTCTATAGGCCAATAATATTTCATACAGATGGGGGCAGCTAAATGTATATTGTTAAGTTCATATTTTTGTCGATATATGGCATGTTTTGGGTCACAAATAGAAATGATCAGGTTTTACATTTGTGCATTTACCTTCATTTGGATATTTCATGGCAAAATACAATGTGATCATTAGGGAAAACTGTCCCTTGAGAATATGTCATCATCACATTCTAGAATCCGAAAACCACGCGAGATCCCAGAGGAAAACATTTAGGAATTTAGCTAATTCTAGAGCAGAATGAATTCCAGAACACCATTTATTCTGGAGTCTTGTGTCTCCTTTCCCTCTGACATCCGAGTCATTTGTCTTCCCTTGTACAAACTGCGTTCAAGGGACCTCGGGTTAACCTGTAATTGCGGCCACGTGCCTGTGCTTGTGAAGGTAAATACAAGTCATGTTTATTATTGTCAGCTGTTCTGTGGACGGTCCAGTGATGTCCTATGGCCTGTGAACTGCCCTGCCCCGAGCGGAGAATGTGAGGAGGAGCGACTCTGCTAAAGACATTACAGCTGAGAATAACTGCGTAGTAACTGTGCAGTTGTTTTGACCCGAGCGTTTCAGATCTGAACATGCAATTGGCCCAGCTGTGGTAACCTCTCGTCTCTTTTGGACTCTTGTTGTTTTTCAGAGATGGCCTTCGTCTGGGCGTCCACCTCGTAGCAGTTCAACGGCTGCGCCTGCTGCTTCGCGTCTTCATAAAACTGTTTTGAACTTTCTAGATCTTTCCTCCTCCTTTTGATGAGGTTTCAGTTGGTGCTTTGTTGTCTGAGTGGCGTTCGTGTCTCGTGAACCTTGGTGACCCACAGAGCAGAGGCCCATGCACATTCACAGAAATTTCATGTAAATTCAGAGGAGGGAGAGTGTATGGTCACTGCTTTTATTAGACACTTTGAACCAGGAATATCTCAACAAGGAGGCTTTTCATAAATATGGCACGTACCCTAAACTACAGTGTAATTGTATCATACTACTGTAAAAAAAAAGAAATTATTCTTAATCAGAGAGTAAATAATCACCAAAAAATCTGTTCTGTCAAATGGATAGGGATACACTGATCCATCCTTTTCAGTTGTGATACCGATTCTGATACTGCAGCTTTAAGTATCTCTCGATACCTGATATCAGAGAGAAGTGAAGAGAAGTGACTTTATTGATCTCACACTGGAGAAATTCTTCTCTGCATTTTAACCCATCCTATATATATATACATATATTAGGAGCAGTGGGCAGCACACATTAGGGCGTCCGGGGACCATCTCCATGATCTTCTTGCTTCGGTTTGGTCAGGACCTAAGCTGGAGGTACCTATGGTGCATGTTTTGGGTTGAAGGGGGAAACCGGAGTGCCCGGAGGAAACCCACCCAGACACGGGGAGAACATGCAAACTCCACACAGAAAGGCCCGGGCGACCCGGGGATCGAACCCAGACCATGCATGCAAACTCCACACAGAACACACACAGAAAGGTCTGGGTGACCCGGGGATCGAACCCGGAACCTTCTTGCTGTGAAGCAAGAGCGCTAACCACTCAGCTACCGTGCCGCCAACCAATAACAGATAACATCAACCGATACCAGTGCATTTATTTTAACTACAATAAAATAAGAAAAAAAACCTGATAGTATATCTGTGTCGGCCCTGATATCTGATATCAATATCAGATCTGCGCATCCCTACAATGGGACAAATGTTTTTTGAGTGAAGATGTTTCGTAGCTCATCCAAGCAGCTTCTTCAGTTCTGGTCATTTTGCTGGTGGACTCTGCCTTATATCTGCCCCAACGGAGCAGAGTAAATACTAATCTATAATCTACAATTTGTAGTTTGTAGAGTTTTAAATGCAACTCCAGGAAAGAATATGTAATTTTACATAATACATATCTTTCAAGGTTTTAGGTGGACACTTCAAAACCTGCTTTAACTGGAATGTTCAACAGAATGACAGGCAGTATTTTGTTGTTGTTGTTGTTTGTTTGATGGATGTAGTTAACCAATAAAAGATATATCACTTTATTGATGTTTTGCAGCTGATTCTCTGGGGTGTGATGTCCTTTTTCCTCCAGTGAGCTTCCTTTACAAAAAGAAATGTGTGTATTTCAGAAATCTCTTGGCAAGCTCCTTGAAAGCGGCTGAAGAGCGAGCTTTAGTTCCTGAGCTACAGGTCGGAGGCCTGTGTTAGACTTTAATCTGAGCTGAACAGGCTCCTGCTGTTTATAAGTTTTTGGACGATCTTAAAACTTATTTGGCAGTGTTTGCTAATTGTGTTTCCATGGTAACTGGTGAACATTCCTGCTAATACATATTGTTTATGAGAAGAAATACTGCCCACCTGAAGTCCTTCACTTGATCACTTTACAACACATGACAGTTTATGTGTTTTGGCTTTAATTGTTCTTTGTGTCTTCTAAACTACTGGTAAATGGTACAGCTTTATGAGGACCAGCTGCTGTGTATTCACAAGAAATGCTAACATAAGCTGTTAAATTGTGAGTGTTTAGCACCAGATTTGGACGTGACATGCTCCCCTCTGAGCCCACTCTGCTGCATTCACATGAGCTCAAAATAAATCTGTGTTTTACAAAGCAAATCTAGGGATTATCTCCAAACATAAAACATTGACGCTCAAAAGACAATAGACACAATGAGGAGAAACTTGATAGGGTGGATAGAGCTGGGCCTCCATTTTGGGATTGGTGCTGTCAGATCATGTTATATCTGCAGGAGAATTTTTTATAGTAACTGTACAACAATTTGATTTACTCAAACATGCACTTTTACATACACTAACTGAATTGAAAAAAATCTCAAACCGCAGTCTATATTTGGAAAAAAAAGATACATTATGTAACTTCTCTGGTGGAAGATGTATGATGGATGTTACCTGGAGTTGTGTTTTGTTTCATTCACACATGTTTCACAACTAAATCCTGAATATTTAGGCTGAGTTCTTCTCCACCTTGTGATGTCATGTGGTAATACAGGAAGTGCTCTACTGTGCTTGTAAACTCCACATACCTGCAGTAGAACCATTTGGATCAGTTCAGGACTAGAATTGTAATCTTTGACTGACTGAACTAAAGGTAGCCTGTAGCTGTTAACTTTAAAACTACCACTTCATGACATCACAAGGTGGAACTGAGCATTTTGAGCTTTGGAGATGCAGACAGACTAATAATAAAGTCACTCAAACATGTGTGAATGAAACAAAACACAACTCCAGGTCTGTTTTTGAGGAGTTAACAACATTATAACGTGGCTAGAAGCTCACATAAGTCAATGTTGTGTAATATAGGACCTTTAACAATAAAATAAAATGAGTACATTCAAAAGACTAAATTTAATCCCGTAGTGCGGAACAGTTCCGGCAAAGCGATATCATCTCCATGGAGAAAAGCGTGTGGCAGATTCACCCACCAGAAAAGTTACATCGTGCATCTTTAAAGAATAGGCTAGTTTGTTTTGAAAGCATAAGTAATGCGGGGAAGAATACTTTGAAAATGTATTTATTTACAGATTTCTAAATACCTGCATTAAAATGTATTTTGTAATGTATTCTGATACATGGGCCAATCAGAGTACTGCATTCTGAATACATATAATACAAAACTTACGTACTTTTACACCATGTTGTATTATACTATTGTGAAAAAACATTAGGTGCATTCATTTATGACTAATTACTGTCAGAAAAAAACACTGGTGTACAAATTTTTAGACCCGATCTGCCTCCGAGATAAAAGTGGCTAAATCTCATTTATACTGATAAGATGAACTGAAAATCAATTGAAAACTGTGCTGGTTAGCTAATGTATGTATCCAAGATATTTAATAATATTGTTTTACATCAGAATCACATCTGGTTATACAATAGATTTATGCCTTTTTGCTTAAAAATAATATTTACATTTTGAAAATATTTAACTTGCACTTCTTTATCCGTCAAAAAATAAACAAGAAATATCTTAAGACATCAGGTGCACACAATTTCGAGGTGTCTCTCTTATGTGAAATCAAAAAATATTTGATGTTAAAACTCTAGACATATTAAAATGAATGTACTGGAATGTGCAGACAGGCTTTCAGATAGAAGTGGTTGCTTGTAGACACACTGTACCTTCTGATAAACTACAGTTTTTTGCATAAACTGACTTACTTTTTCTTTATTAGTGACCTCATAGTGACTTCCCCATCCCCATCCTTCATCCCCACCGCCATCAGACTGTATAATTCTACTATATAGTCCAAACGTGCAATTTTTTTCCCCCATACTCTCCTAGTTACTTAGTTTTTATTATTATTACTTATTTTATTATTACTTATTTTATTTTATTCTTGCCTGCATTCACTTTCTTTCTTGTTCAAACTGTCCCTGCCTGGAGCTACTGTGGCAAGTAAATTTCTCCTATGTGAGATCAATAAAGTCTTATCTTATCTTATCTTATCTTATCTTATCTTATCTTATCTTAAACCAGTGCTTCTCAATTATTTTCTGTGACGCCCCCCTAGGAAGAAGAAAAAATTTCACGCCCCCCTTCCTGCGCGCGACTATAAATAGTATTATTTGTCCAGAAAATTGTTATTAGAACACCATTGTATCCTTTTATTAACATTATAAACAAAAAAAAAGAAAGAAACTTACAACAAAGACTGCACTGAGGACTCAAATATTAATGTGTTTTTAAAGGGATATGCCACCCCCAGGGCAAATTTGGGCATCTCCCCACAGTCCAGAGACTAAAATAAGTGGTGGAAAGCGTTTTCCTGGTCACCCAGCCATTGTCCGAGTCTGTCAGCACTGACCGCTGCGCGAGCTGCTGCTCCTCCGCGTTAGACTGGAGGCTAACGGCGCCAGAGAAAGATTTCGGCCAAAAGGAATTCATTTGCTCGATGCTTTTCCCAATTACTTTCTGTGTAGTGCGCATTCATATCGAGTGCAAATAAATGTGCAAATCAACACGGAGAACTTGCCTTGGTCATTTTGGGTGGGAACTATTTTTCAGTGCGGAAAAATAAAGGCGAAGCACAAAGCACGCAGCGTAACGGGGGAACTCCCTTCCTGGTGCGTAAACAGGGATTCCCCTGTCCGCGTGGTGCGTGGCTGGCTGGGTGACCAGGAAAACGCTTTTCATCACTTGTTTTAGTCTCTGGACTGTGGGGAGATGCCCAAATTTGACCTGGGGGTGGCATATCCCTTTAATGCAGCTTTGCGGACATTTGTTTACGTTTTACAGAAATGAAACTTAAAACCACCTCATTTGCATAAGCTAAAAGCATTGAAAAAATACACTCTCTCCTTGTGCCACTGATGCGTCAGCTTCTGTCGGACTAAAGGACACGACTCAGTGGAATATACGTGTTTTTTCTGTGACAGAGGATGTTCTGTTAATGGTGAGACTGTGCGTAAATCGCATGTGAGAACGCCACTGCCAACTACTGTTGTTGATGTGCAATTACACTTAGTTCTAGTACAGTACAGCAAAAAACATGTTTCCCAGGGTCATACGCGCCCCCCCCTGGCATCACGCCATGCCCCCCCCAGGGGGGCCCGCCCCACTATTTGAGAAGCACTGTCTTAAACCAAGAAAAATGTCACTACTTTTGTTCCGGAAGCATTTTGCTTGTAGACCTGTGAGATCGATTCAGTGATTCAAAATGCATCATAAAATCACACGCGCAGGCACTGTAAGAGGTGTGTTTTCTTTTTTTTGTCTCACTAATACTGTGCAGTTCAAAGCCAAAATTGTGTGATCAAGCACCTCCAAGTATTCCTTTGATTCCTTTGTTTTTTAAAATCCATCCCAGCCTTACCTGTGTCTCATGATACTTGAGCTGTAGAGGCTCAGACAGAACACTGGGCATCCACTCACTCTGATGAGCAGATGAAGTCTTCAAGAGGCTGAGAGCAGACAGAATCAATCCACTTCCACATGTAAGAAGAAATACACTGGACTTGACTAGAGACATGAGAGGGGTACAGTGAGAAAATGTGAAATATTACAGAAAACTACCCGATACAGAATCAAAAGAACTCCACTGAGATGTTATTGTGGCTTTCAGATTCTACAATATGATGATATTATACTCCAAGATGGGGCAGGAGACAGTTTTTCCTATTGATTACATTGTACTTGGACATGAACTATCCAAAAGGTAACCTGACCTGTTGAACCTGATCATTTCTTTTGTGAATAGAACCAGGAACTCACTATATTTTAACAATGTTTATTTCAGCTTGTGTTAAATATTGGCCTATAAAATGTCATGGTGTTGTCTGAAACCCAGCAACTGCTTTACTTCCAGTATTCCAAAGTATGGCATTCAACTTTTCAGTCTCCATAGAACCAAGCAGGAGATGCCACAAGGGTTTACAGGTGAGGTCTGTGAAGAGTTGACCCCACTCACAGTCAGAACGCATGTTTTTAAAGGTATTTTTGAGCAATAAAAACACCCATAATTAAATAAATGCATCATACTTATTGTAGAACATTACAGGTAACGCAATAGCATCTCCATGGCAGGCCTGGACTGGTAATCGGGCATACTGGGCATTTTCCCGGTGGGCTGACTTTTAGGTGATGGACAGGCATCAAAATCGCTCACCTTTCTGCGAAATTCACTGTTTTGAAGCCAAAGCAGGTGACCTACGTGAATCGTGTAGATTCAATGAGAAAGGTTTTTTTGTGTGTGCAAGATGCATTTTACGGAAGGTGGGGGCTGGGATTCCCCTGTTAGGCTGCGTGCTGTGTGCTTCGGCTGTGTATTTCCGCACTGAAAAATAGTTCCCACCCAAAATGAAAAAGTCAAGTTCTCCGTGTTGATTTGCACTCGATATGAATGCGCACTACACAGAAAGTAATTGGGAAAAGCATCGAGCAAATTAATTCCTTTTGGCCGAAATCTTCCGTTGGCGACGTTAGCCTCCAGCAAATACGCGGAGTAGCTGCAGCTACCGCGGCGGTCAGTGGTGACAGACTCGGACAATCGCTGGATCACCAGGAAAAAGCTTTCGACCACTTATTTTAGTCTCTGGACTGTGGGGAGATGCCCAAGTTTGACCTGGGGGTGGCATATCCCTTTAAATAAACTGTTGAATGTGTAGTTACTGCGTTTGCTGGTGGTTTTTGGGAGCTGGGATTTTTCCTTTAAATGTTGTGCCCTGGTTTCCTCTCGGCCAAGACGTAACAATAGTAAAATACTTTGCTTCATACATAAATTAGTCCATTGTGCTCTGCTAATTATGAGGGGCCGGTCTAAGCCAAAAATGCCAGGGCCGTTTTTTTGTCCCAGTCCAGCCCTGCTCCATGGTAGTGGACCCCTAACCTGAAAAGCACATTAAATTCATTTATTTGCTAATTTTCAAATAAACCCGAAGCAAAACCTGCATACTGAGGAGGAAGTTTTACAAAAAAGTGGGTAGTTTTTTTGTATTTTGGATGAAAAAGCTTGCTAGAAAAATGTTATCCTTTTGTTAAATTAAAGATGCTCTTTAAATTAGAGGAAGTCTTTTCCTCTAATTTATTCACCAACAAAAAACTTTCAAGACTGGAAGCGATAGAGGCCCAAAGTTAGAAGAACCCTTTTGAGAAAACATCCTTGATATTGAAGTTTCAGCAGCTACAACATAGACGCAGGCTGACTAAAGGTAATGAATTAAAAACCTATAAAAAAAACAAATTAAATTGGTGATGTCCTTAAAACTGGTGACAGAGGTAGAAAGAGGGGTAATCTTTGTGTAATTGGAAACACAGAACAAAGAGGGGTTTGTGTTTGCTGGAGATGCCAATAAACTGAATGCACATCCCAGGAACCGGCAGGGGGCTTCTCCACTGGGAAATCATGGCTCTGACTGACGCTGATCAATTAGGACTTTATGCCATTGTGTTTGAGCAAGAAACTGTCCGAGGTGCCCATGAGTGAGAGTGACGAAAGGCGCAAAACCGTGGAGGGTTGGAGCAAATTTTATACTTGAATTGATTTGAAGTTTTTATATTAATCCATTCTAATTGAAAGCAAAGTGAAGTCTCTGGTAAGTGCAAATGAACGCACAGGATTACTTTAAGACCATGAGTTTTTTCACCATTGTATTGTAAAAGCAGTAATATGACCTACAGTATGTGGTAATAAAGCCAGACGTGTTTATCTGTCATGGTTCAACATTAGAGAGACGGGACTAAGTGTGTAGGACTAACAGTTCAAAGTAAAATATATCCTTCACTCATGGTTCAAAAATAGGAAAACAATTAAAGGAAAAGTAACGTTATTTTACAATCTGAGCCTTCTTTCGGTAATAAAACAAGTCGTTTGACTCACCCATATCACGTTCGTGTCATTTGGAGCTGTTTGAAGAAAGTTATGTTGCAGCGTATCCGTTAGCATGAGTATTCGGGGCATTACTTTGCGGTGTCCAAATAACACAAACTTTAGCACTTTTCAAATCATAGAAGCCCGATGTCTTAATGAAAGATTTCGTTTGAAGCAAAAGTGGCCTGTAATCCGAGATTTATCCATAGTTTTCAGCTTTGCGTTTCCTTTTTGGGTCCCGGGAGCAGATAGCACACTCCGCGCATGCGCACTGGCGTCCTCATCTACTCGAAACTATGGCTAAATCTCGGATTACAGGCCACTTTTGCTTCAAACGAAATCTTTCATTAAGACATCGGGCTTCTATGATTTGAAAAGTGCTAAAGTTTGTGTTATTTGGAGACCGCAAAGTAATGCCCCGAGCAAATGATACAGCACCATGTTAACAGATACGGGATCATTACTAGAACAGAACGGCTCAACATAAGTTCTGCGATACTGCTCCAATTGACAGAAAAATGCTATGGGTGAGTAAAACTACTTGTTTTATTGCCGAAAGAAGGCTCAGATTGTAAAAAAAATGTTAATTTGCCTTTAAGAAGAAGAAATGACTTTATTGATCTCACACAACAGAAATTGTTCTCTGCATTTAACCCTTATTATCCTTATTATTAGGAGCAGTGGGCAGCACATGACTGTGCCCAGGGAGCCATCTCCATGATCTTGTTGTTAGGCTTGGTCAGGACCTCAGCTGGAGGATTTTACCTGGAGCATGATTTGGTTTGATGGGGGAAACCGGAGTGCCCGGAGGACACACCCAGACACGGGGAGAACATGCAAACTCCACAAAGAAAGGCTCAGGCGACCCGGACCATGCATGCAAAATCCACACAGAACACACAGAAAGGCCCGGGTGACCTGGGGATCGAACCCGGAACCTTCTTCCTGTGAAGCAAAGCCATACATAAACACTAGATGTGACTTTAGCAGTTCTCACAAAGGTCAGATTTTGTAGAGACTCATTTTTATTTTTACAATATGAACTTCTTGGAATTTTTAAATCAGAGAAGTGCCTAAAGTTAGTTCAGAACCAATGTCTCCCTAATTTTTCATGTGTCTGAGCAAACACACTAACTCCCTGAGCGTTCTTGGACCCCTCTGAGCAACATCCGACATGCACACTGTGGCCACCCCAGTATCACACCTGAGATCATCGTCATAAGTTAGGCTACATAGTTTATTCATCAAATTACTGCAGTTACAGTATTTCCATTAGATTACTTGTATTATAACCACTTAGAATGGCCCACTTAGAATGACAAAGACAAGAATCGTGTTGTTTGTGAGCTTTGTATATTTTGTATGTCAATGTGACCTTAGAGGGAACATTGGGCAGCACCAGGCCTACACTGGTAATCAGGCATACCGGGCCTTATCCCGGTGGGCAGACAGTCCTCAGGGCTGATGCTGTTGTTTTTTAATGTTTTTTTGTTGTTGTTTTTTTTACATAGAGACCGGCCCACAATTTAGAGGAAGTGGCCCATTGATCCATCTTCAATATAGTCAGCGGACTAAACCATCAGGATATAGAAGCTTACGAGAGCGGTCCCACCCGTTTCTCTGCACTGATCCCCGCCAGTTTCAGTGTTGAGCGTGGAAACATGGAGAAGCGGCAGAAAGGGGGTGCGGAGAAGTTGCGGGCTAAAAGATTAAAAAATCTTGCTATAGATGCTGCAAAATGTTCTAAAATAACAGACATATTCTCTGGAGGGGCTGCTGGAGCCTCCACGTCCTCTGCAGCTCAGGCTGAAGGTGGACAGGGAGAGGAGCAGCCAGAGACTGTGGACAGGGAACCCGAGGGAACCTGAGGGAACCCGAGGGACAAAGTGACCAGGGATGTGTTGCACAGGCACAGCAGGTCAGCAGGTAGTAATGTTAGGATAATACAGGGACTTTTAGGTGTTGGATAGGCATGAAAATCGCTCACCTTTTGGCGAAATTTTAAGTTTTGAAGCCAAAACAGGTGACCTATGTGAATCGTGTAGATTCAATGAGAAAGGTTTTTTTTGTGCATGTGCAAGATGCATTTTAAATAAACCGCTGAATGTGTAGTTACTGCGAGTTTGCTGGTGGTTTTTTCCTTTAAATGTTGCGCTCTGGTTTCCCCTCGGCCAAGACGTAACAATAGTTAAATACTTTGCTTCGGGGAACACATACATAAATTAGTCCTTTGTGCTCCGCTAATTATGAGGGGCCGGTCTAAGCCAAAAATGCCAGGGCCGTTTTTTAGTCCCACTCCAGCCCTGGGCAGCACTAGGCCAGTATTCAGCAAGTAAAGTGGCATTTCTTGCTAATGAGGACAGGCCACTGAAAACAACACGTCGCCATCTTTGATTCATCTTCCAGATCTTAAGATGCGTGAAGAGTCCCTCAGTCGTCCAGGTAGAATCCATGATAAAAGAAGAAATTCAATTTGTCAACTGGACAGTTTGTTTGGTCGAAAACGTTTCGCCACTCATCCGAGAGGCTTCGTCAGTTCTGGTTAGAGTGCTGATAAGACACTTGCTTATATCTCGCTGCAGGGAGGAGCTAACTAGCTAACTACTTTCCGAAACTATCTCGCCTATTGGTTTCTGTCTTTTGTTTCTCTGGCGTCTAAATTAGCATACCTATTCATCCCTACACGACTGTTTTTCACACCTCTGGCCCTGACCTGGCTAGCCCTATTGTTTCTTTTGTTTGTTTGATCTAGGTTTAAGAATGGAATTATAGATGGGAGACAAATAATGTCTGACTCCACCATTTCTGTTTAAAGAAGGATTCTCTTTTTTGACAAAAATAGCCTCTTTAACCCCCCTCTCAAAGGTTCTCAGTTCTTCTCCCTGGCCAAGAGCTGAACCTCAAATGAATGGCCCGTGGCTTCTAGGTGAAGATGTACGGCAGATGACGGTCCACTCTGGCACGCCCGTCTGTGTTGGTACATCCTCTTGTGAAGTGGCTGTACAAAACCTTAAACCTAGATCAAACAAACAAAAGAAACAATAGGGCTAGCTAGGTCAGGGCCAGAGGTGTGAAAAACAGTTGTGTAGGGATGAATAGGTATGCTAATTTAGACGCCAGAGAAACAAAAGACAGAAACCAATAGGCGAGATAGTTTCGGAAAGTAGTTAGCTAGTTAGCTCCTCCCTGCAGCAAGATACAAGCAAGGGTCTTACCAGCACTCTAACCAGAGCTGACGAAGCCTCTCGGATGAGCGGCAAAACGTTTTCGACCAAACAAACTTTGTCCAGTTGACAAATTGAATTTCTTCTTTTATCTTCCAAATCTTATTAGACTTCCATGGGTTGAGCCAGGTTATAGCAAAACTCCAAAGTTCCAGCTGCAGTCTGTGGACAGATTTATGCACAAAATGGCATACACGTAAGGATAATTATAAATGATTCATTATGTTCCCTTCAGGCCTTGTGCTGAGATCTTCTTGTTTGGAGTATTTGCTCTCATCAGTCGCTAAGCCTAGGTCTGCACTTGAATCAACCAGAGCATTAATAGTTAACAACATTTCACTTCTTCACTACTATTTCCCAAAAGCCACTGAAATTCACCTTATTTATTTAATTTTTTTTCCGGTTGTAATTTTGATTTAATATGCATTGACTGAAAGTATTAAACTGATGAGAATGTAGAGAAGCCAAAGGGGAGGGAGACAGGAAGTATCTGGAGCTGGATCACTTATCACGTAGCCTGCAGACAAAGTCCTTCCAAGAGGTACTACAAACCACACATTATCTAACTCTAAGTCCATACAGACGGCGTGCAAGTGTGTGAAAAGTGAGGAAGACACTGGAGATCATGTCCCAGATTAACAGTGGAAAGAAAAAGGGTGAGGTAGAGCAGAGAATTCATGAGGAATACACTAAGAATTTCCCTTTGCTGTAGTGAATTGGAGATGCATTAATATTCATGTTTAGCTCCATATGTATCCACTGTGTAAGCTAGTGCCCCTGGTGTCTCTAGAAGATTTGTAGACATACGCAATATGTAGACATTAGCATACACCAGCACATAATGCAAACTCAAACTTTTTTTTGGCAGTGGATATTAAATTAAATACATAATTTTGTGCAGACTTTGCATGTGCTGCCCTTGTCTGGGTATTGTTCTTTCCATAGACAGGATAAAGAAGTGGACTAAGGGAGTGTGACCCATAGTGTTCAGGGGTGAATTTCAAGATTCAAGATTGTTTATTTGTCATATGCAGGATCAGCACAAGGTCAACAATGCAATGAAATGCTTAAAGGGATATGCCACCCCCAGGTCAAATTTGGGCATCTTCCCACAGTCCAGAGACTAAAATAAGTGGTGGAAAGCGTTTTCCTGCTCACCCAGCCATTGTCCGAGTCTGTCGCCACTGACCGCCGCGGTATCTGGTGCTCCTCCGCCTTAGACTGGAGTCTAACGTCACTATTTTCCAGTGCGGAAGAATACAGTCGAATCACACAGCACGCTGCCAGGGGAATCCCTGTTACGCACCAGGAAGGGAGTTCCCCTGTTGCACAGCGTGCTGCGTGATTCGGCTTTATTCTTCCGCACTGAAAAATAGTTCCCACCCAAAATGACCAAGGCAAGCTCTCCGTGTTGATTTGCACATTTATTTGCACTCGATATGAATGCGCACTACACAGAAAGTAATTGGGAAACGCATCGAGCAAATTAATTCCTTTTGGCCGAAATCTTTCTCTGGCGACGTTAGACTCCAGTCTAAGGCGGAGGAGCTGCAGATACCGCGGCGGTCAGTGGCGACAGACTCGGACAATGGCTGGGTGAGCAGGAAAACGCTTTCCACCACTTATTTTAGTCTCTGGACTGGGGGGAGATGCCCAAATTTGACCTGGGGGTGGCATATCCCTTTAAAGGGATAGTGTTAGTGATAGTGAGCTTTTTTTTTTTCTATGTTAGTCTGTATGGGTTTCCTTCTAAAAGTTACGTGTGTTGACACCGGCTTACCTCTGACAGTCTCAGCTGATCCCGGTTCGGCTCGCTTTCTGGAGCCCACGTAAGTAGGTCCGGTAACTTCCCAGGAACATGAAATAAAGCTTGTTTTTCTTCTCAAAACAAAACATTTGTTAAAAAGGTGATATATTTGTGTCCGAAGCAGTTGTCCACGAAACATTCAGCAGCGTTTTTCGCATTCTCGTATTGTCCCTCTCCACTCGTATCACTACGCCCATGTTAACTCTATCAGCCTGTTCACTTGTAAACTTCGGCGTAGACATCCGCTGAAGGTGAACAGGCTGATAGAGTTAACATGGGCGTAGTGATATGAGTCGAGAGAGACAATACGCAAATGTGAAATACGCTGTTGGATGTTTCGTGGACAACTGTTTCGGATGCAAATATATCACCTTTCTAACAAATGTTTTGTTTTGAGAAGAAAAACAAGCTTTATTTCATGTTCCAGGGAAGTTACCGGACCTACTTACGTGGGCTCCAGAAAGCGAGCCGAACCGGGATCAGCTGAGACTGTCAGAGGTAAGCCGGTGTCAACACACGTAACTTTTAGAAGGAAACCCATACAGATTAACATAAAAAACCCACACTATCCCTTTAAGATCAGAAGAACTCGTTGACTCGCTAAGATAGTCAAGAAGTACTAACGGCATGCAATAAAAATAAAAGGGAAAAAAGTTAACAATATAATAAAAAATATGTAATAAAATATAATAAAATATAAAGGTACAGGTAGGATTAAATAAGGTGTAAGTAGAGTATTTCCCAGTATTGCAGTACAGTATTGCACGTGGATTTCGTATTGCACATAATATAGTATAGTATATTATATTGCACATAATATAGTATAGAATTTTGAGCCAGTTCCATATTAGGAATAGGAATTTACAATTTTACAGACAAAATAGTCAAATAAAAACCCCAGGATCATTTAGAGCGGGCTAATGGGAACATTTTAAGACCAAAAATGCACTCAAATTGTGAGAAAGGATAAGGCAAAAGTAATGATTACAATAGGATAAGACACATAATCAGGAAATAAGGGAGTATACTAGAACTGCAGAACTAACTTATGTATCCATCATATACATATACATTTACAATACAAATATACAATAATATAACTCTCAGTAGAGGTTCCATATCTCCCCTGACTAACTGTTTTTGGACTTCCTCCCATCTCCTTCCTCCCTTCCACCAGTGGGTGATTTTTCTAGTCTCTTGAGAATAAATGTCTTCAGTCATTAATCCTGCGTTAGTTCATTATTTCTGCTGTTGAATCTGGTACAAGATGTTTGTAGTCTCCAGACGGTAGCTAAGATCAACACTGAGAGAAAAATGAAGTGACCTGGTGCCTGTTGTGCAGTGCAGCGGCCGCATGCTTTCAGCTTTGGATCACACGGCGCACATAATCAACACAAGATGGCCGCCGGTGCAGGCCCCGCTCTCCATCTGGATGTCCCTGTCATCACCACGTCTTCTTACTTTATCACTCTACCTTTCTCTGATACAGCTGCACCGCAATCAAGACCATACTGTCTCGCAACGCAGGCGATCAGTGGTGAAAAGTAGTGAAGTACGAAAGGAAAAGTACAACGCTTAAAGGAAAAGTAACGGTTTTTTTTACAATCTGAGCCTTCTTTCGGCAATAAAACAAGTAGTTTTACTCACCCATAGCAGTTTGGTGTCAATTGGAGCAGTTTTGAAGAAGTTATGTTGTAGCTGTTCTGTTCTACTAATGATCCCGTATCCGTTAGCGTGAGTGCTCGGGGCACTGATTTGCGGTGTCCAAATAACACAAACTTTAGCACTTTTCAAATCACAGAAGATCGCTGTGTCAGGGTAGACTTTTAGTAGATTCCAAAACGGCCTGAAACCCGATATCGCAACAGAAAAGTAAAGTTCAGAGCGGTGTTAGCTTCTTTCGGACTAGCGGTGTTTACAAAACAGCTGAGTTCACGCATGCGCACTGTCCTCTCTGATGACGTCATCAAATGAAACTATAGCTGGATATCGGGTTTCAGGCCGTTTTGGAATCCACTAAAAGTCTACCCTGACACAGCGATCTTCTGTGATTTGAAAAGTGCTAAAGTTTGTGTTGTTTGGAGACGGCAAAGTAATGCCCCGAGCATATGATACGAGCACCATGTTAACGGATACGGGATCATTAGTAGAACAGAACGGCTACAACATAACTTCTGCGATACTGCTCCAATTGACACCAAACTGCTATGGGTGAGTAAAACTACTTGTTTTATTGCCGAAAGAAGGCTCAGATTGTTAAAAAAAACGTTACTTTTCCTTTAAGTACAATTTTTAGGTATTTGTACTTCACCTAAATACATTTTACAGTGGATACTTTATACTTTTACTTCCTTTCATTCGAGAACAAGTATCTCTACTTTCTACTCCACTATATTTTAGATAAGATGAGACTTTATTGATCTCACACAGGAGAAATTCACTCAAGAAAGTTTGAACAGAAAGTGCATACAGACAAATAGTAATAATAATAAAAAATAAGTAAATAGAGAGTATAGAAAATACTGCACGTTTGGACTATATAGTAGAATTATACAGTCTGATGGCGGTGGGGATGCAGGATCTGTGGTAGCGCTCCTGGACTAATCTGGATCTGGATCTGGATTGAAAAGTAAAAGTACTTTTCTTTACAGTGTTAAAACCGCAGAAAAGGGTGAGACTTATTTTTAGCGCATTTAATTTGAGTTTCCGTCCCAACTTTGAGCAAATCAAACACACAAATCAGCTAGAAAAATTAAGAAATCAAGTGAATCACATAAAATCCACTAAAGTCATTATTAAAATCACTGCATTTCATTCTTTAATTGTTCTAAAACTCTCTGCAAAGTACATTTGAACACATTTTTCAACATGTATTTAATACTTTTTAAAGATTTTTTCAGGTAATATTTTTACTTAAGTAAAAATAAGTTCAAGTAAAAATTAAGTTCATCCACCACTGCTAGTTATATCAGAGATCTACCTCAAATATGACAGTGGATATGTTTTTCTGGAGTTATCAGATTACTAAAATGTTGTGTAAACAGTTTTGTATTACGCAAAGTTGACTCTTTAAGCCATGTTAGAACATTGTCACCTCCTCAAAAACATATCTGGAGTTGTGTTTTGTTTCATTTCCACATGTTTCTTTTAATCTTTTATTATCAGTGTATATCTCCAATGCTCTGTTCCACCTTGTGATGTCATGAAGTGATAGTTTTCAAGTTAACAGCTACTTTTTACCTTTAAATTATAATAGATCAAAAATTCCAGGTCTGAGATTAACCAAATGATTCTACTGATGATGTATGGAGTTTAAAAACACAGTGGAGCACTTCCTCTATTACCACATGACATCACAAGGTGGAACGGAGTGTTTTCCGTTTGAGAGAAGAACTCAGCCTAAATATGCAATATTTGTGGGTTAGAGCAGAAAAATATGAATATGCGATTCGTCACTCGCTTTGAAATAACAGCAGTAAATAAGCTCTTATGACAAGTATAAAAAAATAATCACATAACGGAGCAGCTCATTTGGGAACACAGAATAATGAAGTTCAAGTGAGTGTAAAAATGCCCTAAATATTCCCCCTTGCCACTGTTAATTCCCCGTTTAAAGACAGTAGCTGCTAAAGTTTGAAAGGAGCTGCACTAACACAACAGCGGCACATCCATCAGCCCGCCCTTCCTCGCCTCATAAATTACCCCAGGTTTGTGCGCACGGCTGAAATATTACTGATTACACCTTTAACATCAGCTAGCAGCCATCATTAGCACGCACGCTACATCAATCTTATTAGCATCGCCGTAGCATCATTTAGCATACATTCACTTTTCTACCTGAGACTCAGTGCTAAAGATGGGGAAATAATGACTTGGATGAAGGATGGCTACACGTGCATCCTGTCAGCTGGAATCAATTTGTCCATTTTACAAACATAACAGTGGTTTTATTTCAAAATATATGTGAATATATATATATATATATATATATATATATATATATATATATGCAGCTATATAAGTGCAGCTCAGGGCGGGTCATTTATCATAGTACTTCTTGTAACACGTGGCAGTTTAAGATGTGTGAGAATTATGAACATCTGATTAACGACTCTGGAGTGAGAGTTAGCCTTCACATGGATATAAATCTTATCTGATTATGACGGGGAGAGATGCACAAGGAGAAGTGCTACTCAAAATGTGGCCTCTAATTTAAAGTCCAGCCTGCTTATTTTACTCAAGAACTAACAGAAAAACATGAAGTACAACAAGGGCATTTAAAAAATACATAAAATCGAGTGTAATGTGTATGTATGAAAAAGAACATTAAGCTTTCTGTTTACAATTACTTTCTGATTACACTGGTCTACAAGCAAAATGCTTCCGGAACAAAAGTAATGAAATTTTTCTTGGTTTTTGATCACTAATAAAGAAAAGTCAGAAGTGCTGATTGGCTACAGTTTCCAAGATATAGTATTGGGTCAAAATAGGTAATTTATGCAAAATAAGGCAAAAACTGTAGTTTATCAGAAGGTACAGTGTGTCTACAAGCAACCAGAGGTGGGACAAAGTCATTGCTGGGCAAGTCCCAAGTAAGTCTAAGTCTTTTGCACTCAAGTCCGAGTGAAGTCCCGAGTCAAGAGTATCCAAGTGCCGAGTCAAGTCCGAAGTCAAAGCTCACAAGTCTCAAGTCGAGTCCAAAGTCCTGGCATTTTAGTTTCGAGTCATTTCGAGTCCCCTTTACAAAGAAATAACATTTCTACAAATCATATAATGTCTGCCAGATCTGTATTCATTTGACCTTCTTACACCATATCAAATAACATTAGAAAAAAATGAAAGGATCCAGGTGTGAAAAACATGTTATAATATTCCCAAAACGTCTCACGGTTGTATTAGCTCAAAGCGGTGTTTCTACTAAATACTGAACAAAAAGGTCCGAAAACTTATGACAGTGATTTCTGTCTTTGTGCAGCTTCAGGTGCCGAACAAAATTGGACGTTGTGGCTCCGTCTGTAATCTTTGACCCGCACGTTCTGCATATTGCCGTTTGTTTTTGTTGACAACTTCGTAGTTTTTATAACCAAACTAAATCACCTTCGGCATCATTTTGCAAACTGGCGCGTGGATGCTTGTTTCCGCATCATTTGTTGAGCAATTTGCCTTGGATGCGGTCGAATGAAAGCAACGTAGATCTACTGTGATTGGATGCTGTGCAAGTCGCGCGCACATGCTCTTTGCATACATTTTCGCAGATTCACAAGTACAACGAGTGCGGTCCTTATCAACATACTTTTAGAGTTTTTTTTTCATTGGACGTAGCAAGTCATCACAAGTCAAAAGGCCTAAGTCCAAGTGAAGTCACGAGTTATTGATATTGAAGTCCAAGTCGAGTTGCAAGTGTTTGTACATTTTGTCGAGTCGAGTCTAAAGTTATCAAATTCGTGACTCGAGTCTGACTCGAGTCGAAGTCACATAACTCGAGTCCACACCTCTGCAAGCAACCAGTGCTATCTGAAAGCCTGTCTATCTATCTATCTATCATCTATCTATCTATCTATCCATCTATCTATCTATCTAGATATATAGTATTATTATTATATTATTACATATCTTGAATACATTAGCTAACCAGCACAACAAAACAAATTACATTTAGCCACTTTCATCTCGGAAGCAGATCGAGTCCAAAAATTTGTAGACCAGTGTTAATAATTGTGGTTGAAATGGAATGTATTGATGAAATGTTTTATAGTCACTATGTGTTAATGTTTCATTCAAATTTTTGTATTGTTATCACACTGTTGATGTCTTTTTATACTTTATGAATGAAATAAACAAACAAAATAAAAAAAATAATAAAATAAAAACATTTCTTTAGTAAAAGAATTTTGGTGATCTGCATGAAAACTAAAAAAAAAATCATAAAACAAACCTTATTCAAAACTATTCTATCATTAATACAAGCTGTTACTCGAGCTACTGTATAGTACTACTTATTATTACTTCAAATATTTGTGTCTATTATAATATGTTTTTTGTCTACAACATTTACTATTATTATTCACGTGTCAACATTATCATTATGACATAATATAACCTATGAACCTATGAAGGGTTTAGTGTAGATACACCAGTACTACTACAACTACTGTTACTGCCACCATAGTGTGGCATTACGCAGTCTGGACACTGTGTTTGGACACTGAGTGTGGTCAGGCCATCGGGGGCATTAGAGCACATGGTAAAAGCATGGTACTTTCTCCATCGTGACCTCTGAGCTCCAGCACTGTGCTACACTCCTCACACCAGTGCTGTTGTTTTCCACCTCGCAGATGTTTCTGTGCTTGTGTCTGCTCCGTTGTCAGGTACTGTATGCGTCTTACTCGTACTCGTAGTATTTTCAGATTAATGTACACCCTTGTTTGCAGAAATGTGGCTGTGTGGTTGTGTACTTCAGTGGAGAGCTGTGATTGGCCGACCCTCTCCTTGTTGTGCCTTTGTGCGTCTATGGTTCATTTAACCTTTGTGCATCATATTCATTCATTTTACAAACAAACTCAAATGAAGACAGAATAAATATAATGGAACCTTAAGCTGTCTCACCAACTTATCTGTGCACCTTCAAATGGTTGCATCATTGTTCCTCTCCAGGTGCAAATCCTGGGGTCATATGTTCATATGTTTTTTTTACTTTATTATACTGAAGTTTAGTCCCTTTTTGTATGTTAACTCTTTTTATTAACCCTCGATTGCCCCAGTAGCTTAAAGTTGTACTATAACTTCATACACCTGTTTGTCTCCTTGGACTCATTGCTTTGTCTGGAATGTTTCACGGTATTGCATTACACATCACGCTTTGTGCTACGATTTTGTATGAAAAGTGCTTTATAAATATTGTTTGATTTGATTGGATTTGATCACCCCATTTGCAGATCTGACTAATACTTGTAATTGAAAAAAATAAATGTAAAATAGATAAGGCTAATACCATACTGTGTAACAATTCAAAGCAATAACATCTTCATTGTGACAAGCCTTTGGAGTATATCCCCCCCCCCATATACCCAAAAGCTGGGGTCTGTCACCTGCTTGTCTCCATGGAAATACTCTTGCTTTCCCTGGAATGTTCCATTGTATGACATGAAACACATCTATCACAGATACAATAATTCTCTCTGTGAACAGGGTTACCTCTTCCTAGATCTGACTTGTAATGTAGCTGTAATTGTCTCCCTCGAGATAAATAAGTTTAGGCTGCATCCCATCACTCTGTCACTTTGTCTTACCCCTTCCCTTCTTGCCCCTCGATACCGAGCTGAGAGGGCTCGGGGTACGAATGTTCCCCTAAGAAATGGGACGCCACTCGATTACCGTTTACGTCATCATCCCTCGCCTCTACCTGGCTGCTACGTCTACAGAGGCGACAACAACTGACGCAAACAAACATGAACAAATGTCAAGGATTATCAGGTACCTCAGCTCGACAAAAAAAATAGCTTTTTTATGCGTGAAAGTTCGATAACGACAGACACTGCAACAACAGTTCACTAAAAGTAACGTAGAACATAAGTGTCATAGTTGTAAATTGCTAAACTGTTAATCGATAATTACAACTGCTGAAAATACATTTATGAGACTCTTTGGCTGGTCGATGTGACGCTGCCATCCTGATCCCAAAACCTGCCTGAGCTTGTAGGCGTACCCCTCCGTTTCAAGTCTGGTCGAGAGCTTACTTCGTTTCAAGGAGTATGTAGCCCTCGGTCGTGGCTCTAGCCCTTGATCAAAATTAGAATCGGGACACCCCTTGCCCTCACATGAACGCGCAAAACCAAGGGGTAGGGGTAAGACGAAGGGGTAAAACAGAGAAATGGGACGCAGCCCAAACCTCTACCAAGGAACAGCAGAAACTGTGTTCACACATGTATACGAAATCGGCTCGGGGGGTGTAGGGCTGTAAATTTATACAAGTCCCATATTTCATACCAACAAACCTGTGTGGCTGGCCTGAGAAATGATGATGCTTCAGTAACATTAAGTCACTAATCAGTCACACTGGCCCTGTGTATAGGACAACACTACGTCATCTCTGTCACTGTGCTGGAGTCCTCAGACCTCAGACTGTTAGCTAATGTAGACGCTCATTTATCAAACAGTAGTCTTTTATGTACATTCTTGCATACGTCTGCGAGAATGTTGTTTCACATCCAAGGCCCTAAATAATTACTCCCAGCAGCACACAGAGCTGAGAATATAGAGCCCAGCTGATGTTTGATAAGGTATAGGGGAAGGAATGACGCTACTGAGGCAAATATTTACTGTTTATTAGGCCCGAGCGCTAAAGCGTAGGGCCTATTGTTATTGTTCTGTTTTTTCTTATTATTATTTATTCTTGTTATTATTATTATTTTTCTCCCCCTCTTTTTGCAAGGTTCGGCTACTTCCCACTGACGAAAACTCACGAAATTTTGCGCAAAATTCAAGAATGCCAAAAAAGGAATTTACAAATAATCTGTATTTAAAAATCTTTAAAAATACAAAAACAGCACCCCCTGGAAAATAAAAATACATTGCGCCTATGGCTATACCCGTGTTGCCATGGGACGCCCGGCACAAGAGTTTTCACGGAAACACCTTTCAGTCTTTTAGAACGCTTTTAATAACTTTTAATGTCGAGATGATCCAGCACGATTCTGGTGAGTCTGGGTCAAAAGCCAGAGGAGGAGTTCGTTAAAATACGAGGACAGGAAAATTTGCCTTCGGTGTCGGGTCACGTGCTCGGTCCAATATGGCTGACTTCCTGTCGGTCGCCTAGCAACGGTGTTTCTGTGTACCAAATTTGGTTTGGCTACGACAAAGTTTTTGCCGGGCTTGTGAGTGCAAGCGAGGGCCGATCATCACCGCTTGTGGCTATATTTGGTTCACTATTATCAAAAATGATTGCTAGCTAACTACAATTGTCTTCTTTCTCCCAGAATTTGTTCTAATCCTTATAAATGTATGTTTTTTATTGTATTTTTTTTATTGTATTTTTTAAAGGGTCCATATGATGCTAGTTTCTGATCGGTGATATAATGTTTTTTCCTCATCACAAACTCCAGACCTGGAGTTTTTGTTTCATTCACACATGTTTAACACACAAATCCTACATATTTAGGCTGAGTTCTTCTCTCAAACAGAAAACACAGCACTGCACACACCTTCGCTTGAGTCATTTGGATAATTTCAGCCCTGGAATTGCAAATATCTACTAAACTAAATGTAAAAGGGAGCTCTGAACTTGAAATGTGTGAATGAAACAAAGCACAACTCCAGGTGTTCCAAAAAAAAGAAGGTTTACCGCACACTTGCTTGACTTTATTCTTTATTTATTCTTTATTAGGCTAGAGCGAACAACATGTTTCGGGAACCTGATGACGCTGTAGAGGCGAAATGTGTTGTTCGCTCTAGCCTAATAAAGAATAAAGTCAAGCGAGTGTGCGGTAAACCTTCTCTTTTTTGGAATTGTTGAATGTTCCTGCTGTTACCAGCACCTGGAAGCTGTGCATGGAGTCTTGAACTTTAGACTAACTCCAGGTGTGTTTTTGATGAGGTAACATTAAAACACAGCAGCCCACATGTCAATTTTGTGCAAGACTTTTAAAGAAATACTAGTACCAACAAGTAATTCATTATTATTAATAAACAAGTTACAGTACCGTAGAATAAAAAACAATAAAACAAAAACACTCAGAACTGGGTCATTTTGGGAAGATGTTTTTTTCCTCTCAGTATCTCTGGGACTATTTCTGTTTGATGTCTTTGTTGTTTCTTTCTTTTATCTACACTGCAAAGCACACAGCAGTGTAACTTAGCATTGTGTAACTTTAAACTCAGACAACAAAGGCTTTCCTATAGACGGTGTACTGTCTGAAGGAAAGGGAAAGTCAGAGATGGAGTAGTTTGGATAGATATTCAGCAGTATGTGAATAAGAATGAGTACAGTACGTATATACAGCTCTGGAAAGAAAATAAGAGACCACTGCAAAATGATCAGTTTTTCTGATTTTAATACTTATAGGTATGTGTTTGGGCAAAAGGAATGTTTTGGGTTGAGTCTATAAACTACTGACAACATTTCCCCCATATTGTTAACACTTAAGAAGAGTTCAGAAATCAATATTTGGTGCAATAACACTTATTTTTAATCACAGCTTTCATGCGTCTTGGCATGCTCTCTACAAGTCTTTCACATTGTTCTTGGGTGACTTTATTCCACTCCTGGTGAAAGAACTGAAGTAGCTCAGCTTTGTGTTTAGATTGACTTTATTGATCTCGCACAGGAGAAATTGTCCTCTGCATTTGACCCATCCTGTTATTAGGAGCAGTGGGCAGCACATGACTGCGCCCGGGGAGCATCTCCATGATCTTATTGTTTAGACTTGGTCAGGACCTAAGCTGGAGGATTGTTTTTGAGCTTGAGATTGATGGGGGAAACCGGAGTGCCCGGAGGAAACCCAACCAGACATGCAAACTCCACACAGAAAGGCCCGGGCGACCCGCCACCGCGTTAGCGCTGGAATGGAATGGCTGTAATACATGTAGAGATGCTGATTTCAGGAAAAAAAGCAGTGGTCTTTTATTTTTTTTTCCAGAGCTGTATGTGGACCACACTGACCAACCTACGCTGAGCTACAGGGGAGTCAGAACTCGACATAAACATCATTTGTTGGGCAGTGGCTCTGTACACTGGTGTATAAATGTGTGTGTGTGAATGGGTGAATGGTTCCTTGATGTAAAAGCGCTATGACTGCCTTAAAGATGGAAAAAACTACATAAAAATGTGACCATTTGTGACCCTTATCAGTTGTTGCAGAAAAATTGCTGGATTCAAATGAGAACACCAAACAAAAGAGCCAAACACCATATGTTAACAGGACACAAGCATTATTCTTTCTCCAAGGACACGCCAACTATGAAAATTATGGCCAGCTTTTTGCATGCTAATCAGCTCAGTAATGTTCCAGTTTTAGTTTCATAATTGGATGCTTCGAGGCTACAATATAGTATTTGACTTCTTCCCCATTGAAGAAGTTAACATTTCCTGGGCGTGTGACGCTAAGCTCTGTTACTCAAATTAAACTTGAATCTGAGCGTTATTTTAACACAATTTAGCCATAAAGACCTGACTTTTGACTCTACAACAAAAATAATCAGGACCCTGAACACTTGTATTGATCACAGGCTCCCGAAAATGTGTTGCTTAAATCCATTTGGTATTTTTTCTTGAGTTTTCAAACGATCTTCAAACCTTTTTTGGCAGTCTTCACTATTGTGTGCATTGTGCCTCCCCAGTGACTGCCATAGACGTACATGTACAACGTAGTTTAGTCATGATTTGAGCCCAGTTAAGTCCTGGATCTATTATATCTAGGTTCTAACTCTTTCTTTGCCCATGAAATACAATACACAATCTTTAATCCAACCTGAATGTGACATGATGCAAAGCCTATGGGAAGCATTGTGTCACTTATAACCCTATCAGGCATGTTTCTTCATATCTTCTGCCTATGTGTTTGCATGATAGCGGAGGGATCTCTTAGGTTCTGAACAATTACATGATGGCTTTTGGGTCTAGAGAAATGCCCTGGTAAAGTCTTGTGGTTTCAACATTTATTGCTATGAGACTGAGCCATCCCAGAAAGATTATGTCACCATGGCTACACTGTTGTAAGAAAGGTGCCATTGTATTACCATTTTATTACTGTAAAAACACGTATCTAACTTCAGTATGTAAGATTACTGCTTTGGATGTTTGCTGTTATAATCTTCTAAAGACAGTGAGTGTTGATACTTTGCAGTGACATCACTTTGGGGATGTTCTACATGAATCTCTATTGGCGGAATCAGCGGTAATTTTAAAATAGATAAAAACTACAAAATGGATTTACACAGCATATTTTCAGGAGTGTGTGATCAATACAAGCGTTCATGTTGCTACTGTATTTAGGTGTTTGATTTTCAACAAAAATGTGAGAGGGACTAACTGAAAAATTGTTGATTGGGGTGGTAATTGACCGAGTCAGTTCTTTGTGGTCAGATTATGGTAAATTAAAACTCTTCACACCCCCAAGTGAATGTTGATGACAGCAGCTGCAAAGTAGCTGGAGCTAATGATTAAAAAGCTGTTTTTAAGACAAGTGAAGGAATCTGAGCTGAGAAAAAGTTTAAGATTTAAAAAAAGGTAAAAATCGCCACAATATCTGACCTTTCTGAAAACTGTAAGTGCCCTGTCAGACAAACACGAGCAGTTTGTGATTACATTGAGCTCTATGGGAAAAATCCTTTCTGGACAGGAGGGATTTTTTCGCTGAAGTACCAGTGAAGGACCACTACACCAACTCAAGACGGGTACAAGCAGCAATACTTTATCCAGTTATTATAATAGATCCAAGTGTGCACAATAGCGCCTAGCAACCACACTGTTAGCTACTTCCTGTGCAATTGTGTATCTATGGGGTTCTTGTTGAGTCATGCCATACCAGCCATGCCATGGTCATACCTACGTGTTAAAGCCTGATCTCGTCAGATCTCAGAAGCTAAGGAAGGCTGGTCCTGGGTAGTATTCGGATGGGAGACCACTGGGAATTCCAGGTGCCACAGTGGGGTGCCAGTCACAAAAAACTGTTCTTGTGTACTTAGGCAAGACACTTCACCCACATTGCCTAGTAAATGGAGTGTGTGTGAGTGTTGGTGGTGGTCAGAGGGCAGCCTCGCTTCTGTCAGTCTGCTCCAGGGCAGCTGTGGCTACAAAAGTAGCTTATCACCACCAAGTGTGGAGTGAATGAACAATGAACTGTAAAGTGCTTTGGGTGTCATGAAAGGTGCTATATAAATACAATTAATCAATCTATCAATCAATCATGCTAAAATATATTAATAAATAATAATACAATGTATACATATTTAAAGATTGGACAGTGAGTTGCAAGTGAATGTGACTGACAATATGTTAAAAAGTATACAAATAAATTTAAATAAATACTTCAGCGGAGGACAATTCTGTGTTTTGAAAGCGGGATGTTTGCGTCTCAATGCTAAAGCTAATGCTAATATTGAGGCATAACCAGGACGCTTTGAGAGTGTGACACACGCAATTCCCGCTCCTTGGAAAAAAATCACTCGCACCACCCCGCTCCCCCAATAAAAATCTCACTCCTACCAAACTTCAAAACTTGAGAGGTCTGGGCATAACAAATATTAAAACAGGGCTCTCAAGTTTTGAAGATTGCTAGGAGTGAGATTTCTGAGGAGCGGGGGGTGGGGGGTGGAGGGGGGAGTGACTTTTTCCCCCCGAGGAGCGGGGGGGGGATGGTGGAAGGGCAGGGCAGAATTAGAAGGTACTTTGTTAATATGGAAATGCTTTTATAACTAAAAGTCCATATTATCATTCAATAATGCACAGGATAATATGTTATCACACAGAGTCTTGGTTTAGTCTTGGTTTAGTCCTGGTTTATTTAAGGATTCTTCCTCTCTTGGAAATGCCGCATAAACATTCACGCGGCTCCCTCACAGCTGTGAGCAGTCGGCCTCACAGCTGATCGCTCAACTCGAGTACTGGTGTGCAAGTGACTTTTTTTTCGCTGAAATCACGCGGTGCCTGCATTAACTTACAGATTTTCTGGGCACAGAAGCGCTGTGAACAGTGGCTACAGTTTTGAATTGCTTAAAAAATGTCAGCGTGTGAAATACCACGTGTGGCGTGTGAGCGTGTGAACACGTCGAGTTGCGTGTGTCACTCTCAATGCGTGAGACTTGAGAGCCCTGATTAAAACAAAACCACAAACTCAAGTATTTAAAAAATAAAAACAACCGGGTAGTCTAGACTTTAATTCATTAGAATTTTAGTCAGTTGTTTATTTTATATTGTAAGATTTTAAGTGACTGTTAGATTTGAAGTGACTGTTAGCTTTGAGGCCATAGTGTGTATATAAATGAACATAGGTAAGGCACTATGCTTCGTTTGAGTGGCGCTGAAGACTATGGGTGACGTCACAGTCACTTAGTCCACTTTTTTCTACAGTCTGTGTTTGAGACACTGTGAGCTCGCTGGCATGCTGCTGTGCACAGATCTAATAGTGCGCTCTTGACCTTCCCATTTAAAGAGTGAAGTCACAAGATGGATCTGTCCAGAGACTCAATGGAGAGAGACAGATAAAAGGATGTTATCAGGGCCATATGTGCTCACCTATGTGGAAGAAATACATGAGGAAATGTGTTGAAAATGAAATTTTAGTTTTGAATGCTTTCCAGTTCCTTTTTAGCCTTGAAGCAAAGGCTAAAACGATTGTTGTAACATGCAACTACATAATAGTGTTAAAGCAGCTGTGAAAGCAGACCTATTATGCAAATAAACTTTTCAGAGCTTTTAATCATCTTTTAGTTGTTTTTCCTTCTCATTTACTCTGGAGTGCAATCTTTAATTGGTAGTTTTCAGTGATGATGTCATACTCCCAGATGGGGGGTGGCAAGGGTCATGAAATATCCAAAAGGTGAATTCACAAATGTTGAATCTGATCATCTATAAGTGACTAAAACTGACTACTGGCCAACAGAACGCTGTGATGCCATCTTAAACTCGGCAGTCGCTTATTTTCAAGATGCCATATTGCCAATCAACCCCCGTTTTCGCCGCCACCGGCTTACATGCTCTGTCCTTTGTTCTCCAATTAAATTTTCTTCATCTGTAATATGTGGATTCGGCAGTGTTGCGTAGTCATTTTGGCGCAAATATAATAATAATTTAAAAAAAAAAATCCTCTTCTCACTTCTGTGATCCATTTTTGTCTTTGTTGTGTTGCCGTTCACAGTGACGTCAGCTCCCGTTAGTCACCACGGTGGACTTGTTTCTTTTATGAAGTAATTTTAGATATATTTCAAATCGATTCAATATGGTTCAGTGAAAAATAAAGGAAAAATCATGTGATACTAAAAGTCTTTACTAAACTACCAAACAACAAGCAACAAAACTGTATCGTTACAAAATAATTTAATGAAATATACAGAAAATACTCTTGGCGATATATTGATCCACAATATCGATACTGTATGTACATTAGATGATATGATATAGCGTTAGTTTGATATTTCAATAATTTTACACATGTCTACTATAGAACATTGCAAGCAAAGGCATCTCAGGTAGTTGACCAGGAATATTATTAAATACAGGGCTCTCAAGTTTTGAGCGGAGTCGTGCGTGAGACTGCGCTTGAATTGCGTGAAAAATGCCGTGTGAGCGTGTGAACACGTCGAATTGCGTGTTGAGAGCCCTGTTTGTCTAAAGAGCAAACTTAAACTACAAAGCAACTAATGAGAGTTATATAAATGAAGTTATTACCTGATGGTTCTCAGTTTGTTTTATCATCACTGCACTTTGTCAGTGCGCGCTGAGAGGGGCGGGGAGGAGGGACCGGGGCGGGGGGGAGCGGGACATTTTTAACGGATTCATGTAAGAGTCTGGTTAATGCACCGGGCCCGCGTCTCACCGCGTCTCACCGCGGGCAGTTCGGCTCTGGGCCGCGCGTATTCCGCGCGTAAGCCGTCGGGGGGGACACGTTACGCACAGACGGAGACACCGGGACCGGAGTCGGTGCGTCTCAGAGGAGACGTGGCACCGGGACTGAGGCTCAGGACGTGCCCGGGGGACGGCGCATCTGCTCCGGCCTCCGCTCGGACCGTGCGCCCGGAGCAGGGGGAGTTTTTTTTCACTGAAAACGCGCGGAGCCTGCATAAACTAAGCCACACAGACCGATTTTCTGGGCACAAAAAAAAAGAAAAAAAAGAAATCAGCGTGAGAAATGCCATGTGTGGCGTGTGAGCGTGTGAATACGTCGAATTGCGTGTGTCACACTCTCAATGCGTTAGACGAGAGCCCTGTAAATATCATCATCACCATATACACCATAACTGAATGTAAAACGTGATTACTTTACAAAGTTTTCGTATGAAAGTTTTAAAAGTAATCTTGACACATTTGCGGGCAGGTCATGATCATATATATTTATTTATATATTACAGATTATTTGAACGGCGCGTTGCTGCTATTTGAGTATTGAATAAGTAGTGAGTACTGATTTGATGTCATATGTAGCTCTGTGTACATGTGGCGTGTGGCTGATGACAGTCTCTGATCACCAACCTGTGTGCTGATTGCAGGCTAACAGTGTGTGAAGAGACCAGCGGGCTTAGCGTTGATTGCAAATGTGTGTGTGTGTGTGTCCGTATGTGTGCGTGCGTGTGTGGTAATGCAGATCAGATGGAGCAAGAAATCGGCTTTTTGGCTCCATCAATCACCCGTCCCTCTCTCCTCCTCCTCTCCTCCAGTCCTGCTTCGGTATCGTCATCCTTTTATCTTTCCGTACATGCTTTATTTCCCGTTTTCAAGGTGAGTTTAAGCCATTGAAACTCACGCCCGCCGCCGTTACGCTTGACAGTTACAGGTGGCGTTTTTTTCTCTGTTTAAATTTAAATTTTCAAACAAACACCACCGCGCTGTCTTCAAGCCGAGTGGCATAAAACAAAGAATTTGACATCTCACCACTGAAAGAAATTTATGTGTGATTTGTACATTTGGGAAACGACTGAGCCAAGCAAAAAGATGAAATATTATTCCACTGACATTGTGGATGTTGCAATGGTACAGAAGACCTTTACCCGAATCCTCTAGTAGTTTAAAGGTGCAACTTTTTGGCTAAGGGTCCGTCACCTGCTTGCTTCTATGAATATCATTGCTCTGCCTGGAATGTTCCGCAGTATGACCTTAAATATTTATTCAATTACAGGTGATTTTACAGCACAAAAATACTTAGAAAAACAGGCATTCTGACTGTGAGCGGGGTTGCCTTTCCACAAATCTAACCTGCAACTTGGTCTGTTTTGACATTCCAGATAAAGCAATAAAAGCAATAACATATCCATGGAGAAAAGCATTTGACGGAAAAGTTACGCAATGCACCTTTAAGGGAACAATATGATGTCTGCTCTTTTACAGTATTTAAAAAAAGTACTACAATCTCAACTGTACTTCGGTTACCAGTGCCTGAGCCTGCAGACAGAGGACACATACAATACATTTTCCTTATTCTCAGTATATGGACGACATACTGATTACGAGGATGATTGGCTGCAGATGCTGGGGTTTAGAAAGTGACAATACAGATCAGAGACTGATTTTCAGGTTTGGAACTGGCAACCCAAATAAGAGACTTCTGTGAGGCTCATTCTGCTTTCGGATTGGATTATCGTTGAACCAATACACCACTTTATGACATCAAGAACTCGTCAGATCTCAGCCATCATGATCCGTGTACGTCGCGGCCATCCGATTTCCATTTTGATTTAAAAAAAGAAAACAGCCTGTATTTATTTAGTTTTATTTAAAATCAATACATACAAAACGGGAGACAACTTATATCTTGTTGTTCTTCTTAAAATCTAAAAAAAAAAAAAAAAAAAAGGAAATGGCTCTTCACTTGACTTTAGGTGCTCTGGAAAAATGGTAATTTGGAATTCAGAAAAAAATTCCATTCCCAATTTTGCCTAAAGGACTTAAGGACTTAAGTGATACGTCTTTATTGGCATGACAGAACGGATGACCAGCAATCTAGCAGTTGTTACAGTAGGTCTACGATTTTCTAAACAGCAAATTCATAGCACCTGGAAAATTCTTTGAATCTTTGCCACGGTCGTGTCCTCCTCCCTTACGGCCAGCTGCATTGCGCCCTTGAACAAAACGTAGCTGTTCATCGCACCTGTCATAACCTGTCACCAACAAAGACAAATACCTACAAATACCACAGTACAGTCCATAATGATGTGAAAATAGTGGACAGCTACAAGTACCTCAGCGTCCATGTGAACAACAGGCTGGACTGGAGGGACAACAGTAATGCTGTGTACAAGAGCATGAGCAGACTCTACTTCCTGAGGAAGCTCAGGTCTTTCAATGTGTGCAGTAAGTTACTGGAGATCTTCTACCAGTCTGTGGTGGCCAGTGCCCTGGACTTCGCTGTGGTCTGCTGGGGGAGCGGCACCAGTAAAAGGGACATCGGATGGATTGACAAACTGATCCTCAAAGCTGGTTACGTGATCGGAGGAGAGGACACTGGACAAACTGCTCTCCATCATGGACACTCCTGCTCACCCACTGTACCAGACCATAGAGGGACAGAGGAGCTCATTCTCCAACAGGCTCCTGCAGCTCCACTCAAACAGGACTACATTCATACTATAATACTCCCTACAACTGTATAGAGCTGTGATTGGACATCTAATTTGATACTGTATTTTATACTGTATTACTTACTTTTCTATTTCATTCCGATTTGTACATATACATTTATTATATATTTTTATAATTATTTCTCATCTGACACTGGTCTTTTTTGATATTCCATCTATTTTTTGTTACCCTCTGTTATATATTATATTTGATGAGTGAGCTACTGTACCCAAAACAATTTCCCCTGTGGATCAATAAAGTTTGTTTAAGTCTAAATACCTCCCGTCACGTGGGACTCGCGGAAAGCACAGTTTCCGGGTCATTAAGAAAGTCCTTTAGGCAAAATCGGGAATGGAATTTTTTCTGAATTCCAAATTACCATTTTTCCAGAGCACCTAAAGTCAAGTGAAGAGCCATTTCCTATTTTTGTTTTTTAGATTTTAAGAACAAGAGGATATAAGTCGTCTCCCGTTTTCTTTGTATTGATTTAAAAAATAAAAATAAAAACAATAAATACAGGCTGTTTTCTGATTTTTTTTTTTTTTTTTTAAATCAAAACGGAAATCGGATGGCCGTGATGTACACGGAGCCATCATGCCCATTGTCTTTGTGATGAAGAGAATATCAGCATTACAATTGTCCGTAACATACTCCTTTAAAGGTCCCATGGCATGAAATTTTCACTTTCTGAGGTTTTTGAACGTTAATGTGAGCTCCCCTACCCTGTTTAGGGCCCCCCCATGGTTAAAAGTTGCGAAATGTCTAAACTGAGCATTTGCGATCCTTTTCTATGTTAGAAAAAATCGGAGCTCAAACGGGCGATTTTGAACAAGGCACCTTATTGACGTCCGATCGAAAAAAGAAATGCAAATGCAGTTCCACCCCCGTCTGTCTGTACTCAGCGTCTCTGTAAATCACGCCCAGAGAGTTTGGACTGCGAATGCGCTAGGCAATGCGAAATGCGTTTTTTTATTTGCCTGGAGGCACGTCCGAGTGTTTCTAGGCTCGGAAGTCCTTTATCTGAGCCTCTGGACCTTTGAACAGCAGTGGTTTAATTTTATTTTATGTGGAAATGTGTTTATTTTTCAATGGAACGCTTCAAATCTCTCCCCCCATGCAAAAACAAGGAAATGGATCAGCTGAGCGCTCAGAGCGAGAGCAGAGCGTTTGGCCACGCCCCCACCCTCTACTATTGGCCAGCTCTTTTCTCCTCATTTGCATTCAAGCAACAACGCCCATTATAGAGTGTTCAGAGTGAGAAAAATTACTTTCTCAGCTTATCTCTGTTTCTCATGCACTGAGTGTTGATTTTGAAGAAGGATTCATTTACAGTATTAGGGAACCATTAAGGAGCCATATAAAAGCATCAAGAAGTACCATGTCATGGGATCTTTAAAGACTTAGTGTGTTTGATCGTGCTTTGGTACAAATGCACTCAAAAGTACTCATTAGTTCCACTAGTGACCCCTTGTGGTAGGGGTTAGCATGTTTGACCACAGTTGTCCAGATTCTCTTTGTTTAAACTGCTTTAGTGTTATGATTGTCGGTTACAGGTGGTATTTTGCACATATTCTCTGTACTTTTGAACAAAACATTTGAGCTGAGGTCTCCAAAATAGATGGGCATTAAACAAAAACAGGCTGAGTGGATTAGCAGGCCCGCCCTGGCAGCGTTTTCACCACAAAGAGTTTTACAAACAACTTTCATGCGAAACCAAATGTTGGAATAAATAAATATACAATGTAATTATGTAAAGAGATAGTGGGGACAATTGCCAAAGACTGGAAATATTTAGAGACAATACAAGACCCCCACTGGTCTGGAAAGCAATCCATTCAAATCCAATTACAAAAGAAAAAAGTTTGCTTTGAAAACTTAAGAATTTACTTTTGATTTGATAAATCTGAAGTAGTTTAAGTAAGTATAACATGTACTACGCTGACTAGTTACAGGTTCAGAGGAAACAGTAACTGGACACACCTTTTTTATTTTTTACTTTACATTTGAGAGCAGGTGTCAGTACTTTTTACTGCAGACACTTTACACTACTGGAACTGTATTTATGATGCTTTTTTAAATCTTAATCTTAATGTTTTTATCTTTATGCTTGTTGCGTTGTATCTTTATACTTCTGTAGCCGGGAGTCCATCAAAATTTCGTTATGCTTGCATAATGACAATAAAGAATCTTGAATCTTGAATCTTGAATGTTTTTACTCCTGGACTGAAAAGTAAAAAGTAGTTTTCTTTATACTTTGAGACCTTCTTTTAGCGCATTTAGCACATTTAATTGTCCCAATTTCGAGCAAAAATGGCTAGAAAAATGAAGAAATCCACTAAATCACTTAAAATCAGCTAAATTCTTTTTCAAAATCATTACATTTCATCCTTTCATTATTCTAAAAATATCTGCAAAATACCTTTACTTTTTACTCTTTAAAGCCCCAGTGTGTAGGATTCGTGGCGCATAGGTGGATGGTGCTATTGCACTTTCTGTTTTAGCTACGGCAGACCTCGAGGGTCACCCGAGCGCGCGCACAAGCCGCACGCCGCGCACAAGCCGCACGCCGCGCACAAGCCGCGCGGTCCCGTTTTTTTTTTTTTTTTCTCATGAAAACACACATTCCCGATCATGTACCATGACACTCTACACATCAAATCCTTACAATCTCCTCTTTTTGACTATGCAATTCATTTCCCTGCAAAACAATCACTCCCCGAGCACATGGGGCTTTTATACGGAAAAGCACAAAACGAGGTTAGCTTACCTTAGAATGCTTTCCACAGGTCAAACTCTGTATTTCACCATAAACTTGCTCTTAATTTGTCCGTAAGGATCCAGCGAATAAAATCCAGTAAAACAATTTAGTCCAAAACACGTGTTAGATCCATTACGACGTCTGATCCGGCAGCATGCTTGTGTTGTTTACCCAAAACCACGAGCCTTGCCGAAGGCGAAGGCGGAGCCCAAATGTCCTTCTGCGGCTCTCGTATTCAAAATGGCTGCCTCTGCATGGGGAAGATCCCCCTTTTATGTGACTATATCTAAGTCCAAAAGAATACTTTGATTTCATGATGGAAGTGAAAAGGCTTGGAAAACAATGTATTTTTGAATGGGTATCTTCAATTTCAGTAATTAACGGGTAAAAATCTTACACACTGTCCCTTTATGTACATTTTTAACACGTAAGACAACTTTAACGCTTTTACTTATGTAGAATTTCTCATACGATACTTTTATTTTTATTTGAGTAAGATTTTGCCCCTGTATCTGTACTTCATCCACCACTGATGATGTTTCAGATATTTTCCTTGTCTTTTTCAGGCGGTTATGATCAAGAGAAATAGTTTCTTTTTAACCAAACAGGGAAACGGCGTGCATTTGTACACATATAAATGGTCGCACAGTAAAGTCTGCATTCTTTCACCCTCTGTACTTTTTATTCCATTCTTCATGCGACTACAGCGGCCTCTAATTGTGTGTAAAACTTGTCCAGTGTTATTAGATAAGGGAAATGGAACCAAAGATTAGAAAGCTATAGGCTATAATTAGAAGGTCCATATTGCAATGCTTATGTTGATATATGACTCCCACTACTGACCGGCCCGTCACAAAGAGTGCTGGGGTCATTCCGGAGCCATCTAGAACATTCCTCTGCGTTCTGATGGGATTCCCAGATCTGCCAGCTCCGCCGTAGCTGTCAATTATATCCAGATTTCCAACTTTTTACTGGGGCCCTCGATGCCACATCAAGACACAACAGCAAGCCTTCATCTATCTCTGTCTCGCTCCCTCCGTCCTACCCCACAACTGGCACAATGGTAAGAACAATGCCACGGTGCCACCACATCAGACGGCCAGTGGGGCAGCCAGTCGGAGAAGGGCAGGCCCGAAGGGGGAAGAGATGCAGAATTACAGTGCGGGGCAAAATGTGATTGGGCATCAAAGTGAAACTAGAGGGGAAAACTTCCTCTTAAACTGATTATATGTCCATGGGAAGAGTAACCACAGTCTGTCGCTCATTCTAAGTGTCTTTGTCTGTTTTTGGTGCCAAACGTCTACACGCCACAGTGGTCTGCTTTTACGTGTCACTATCAAAGTATTTACCTTAGAATCAAACAAAGCGTGTTTGTTTCTTTATAGTGCTTTTTAAGGTTAAAATACTGTTCATTTAAAGTGACATTAAAAGTGATTATTTAGATCAGTAGTTCCAAAAGTGGGGTCCAGGGAGCATTGTAGTCCCCCCCAAAGCTTCCACACAACAAGCAAGAAAGAAAATGGAGTTTTAAATTAACTTTACGGGGGATACTGTTGCTTAGTTGATTAGAACTTGGAGAGAGTCTTCTGTGTAGTGCTTATATCCAAATATTCATTGTGTCCTTGGAGAAGACATTTCCTCCCCAATATCTACTCCATTTGCAGTGTGCGGTTGTCAGCTGGTTAGAAGAGGGTCATCCAAAATAAATCTGGTTTGCTGTGGTAAACCCACAGGAAACAGGAAAGGAAAATACTCAAACTAAACGCTTATTATATTTAGCTACCATTGTTAAGTTTGGTGAGCTGTTTGTGCACTATACAATTTTCATATAATTCTATAAAAAATATTTAGTTCACAGTGTCATTTCCAATATTCAAAAGTGCTGTTTATTGATACCCCAAAGACGACAATGGCCACGCTGACCTTCATTACCAGATTTAAGGCTTTGCTCTCCTTAAACCTGCATCGCCAGATTTTCCTGTTTTTATTTCAGTGCCACATTTGGACTTCGGTGACATATTTTCCTCTTGGCGCAGCTCAGAAATATAATTTATTTCAGTGAAGAGCTCAAATAGACTGCTCTTGTTGATTTTCAGGTTTTCTTTCCACTGAAGCAACTTTGAACGTCACATTTATTTATAACGTGTGACTGGTGAAAAAGTGTAAGACAAGACAGAAAGAAAGCATTCAGCTGGAACACTATAAGAGCACAGACCTCTGCCAAGGCACTGATATATATTCAATATGACTTTTGCTCATGCTTCTTTTATTTCTGTTCTTGCATAGCTGTGTTGCCTGGTAAATCCAAAATCACATCGCTCTCTATTTTGTATCATATCAGTCTAGTCTTGAGCCAAACATGATCATCCAATCAGATTTGTTTATTCCAGTGACATGTGAAGTGAAGGAGCTCACTGGTCACCCATCATTTTGAAATAAAATTACATTTCTCTCACCTCAGCTTAGTTTTGGGCTTAGTTTTGCTTGTTTTTCAATCCCATGTGATATTTTTTTTCCTTTAGTTTTCCTCTTAAAGGGCCCATATTCCGCTATATTTGGATCTACGGTATGTTATAATCTCGTGTTTTATTTTATTCGCATATTTAACACTCAAACCCTGGATATTTACTATGTCCACTATGTTTTTAAACTCTGTACACTTTCACTAGAATCATTTAGATAGTTTCCACCTTGGAATTGCCAATCCACACTGAACTAAAGGTAAAAGGTAGCTTGAAAAATATCGCTTCATGACATCACAAGATGGAACGGAGCATTTTGAGCTTTGGAGATGAAGATACAAACATGTGAAAATATAACAAAACACAACTCTGGGCATGTTTTCAAGGAGGTAACAAGATTATAACGTGGCTTAAAGCTCACAAGAGTCAATTTTGCGTAATACAGAACCTTTAAGCAACGATATTGACTGCGTGCACATGGTAGGATCGGATTGGATTTCTCCAAATCCGATCTCGTTACTCAGCGGGTGGTCTGTCCTTAGATCCAAGTGCACATGAAGCTCGTGTAATCAGATAATGGTCAGCGACCTGGCCGGCTCCGCTACGCTATGTGGCGCTGTAGTCCAACTACTTCCGGGTGATGGCTACTCAGTAAAAACACAACAAACTATGTGGCGGTATACAAAGATGGCACTCGAGGAGTTTGACGGGGCAGCATTGGTGTACATGCTGTGCATTCTTTCTTCGCAGCCATGATTTCGTCTGACTTTTCCGGCAACAATCGCTCCTTATAGTATGATGGCGTCTGCGCCTCCTGCCACTTCCGGATGAAATCCCTGGCGAAAATTTCCGCGCATGCGCAGTAAGCCAATCCGATCCGATATCGTGCACAAGGCGGCACCAAGCGGATTACTATCGGCCCAAGCCAGGGGTTCAAATCGGATTCGGGAAACCAATCCCTATACAATCCTTGTGCACATGAATTCGATACGATCCCAATCCGTTTGCAGTCGGATTCCACTCGTCCATGTGCACGGAGTGAGTGTATTCCAGGCACTAGCAAGTTCATATGCATTCATTGGTTAGAAAAAATAAAGGTCTCTAAACAAACAAAGTTGAAATTCTCTGCGTCCAAGATACATATTGTTAAAACCCCATCTGTAATTACTGATGCCAGCTTGATCATAAATTACTATTCTCCCACACAACTGCAGCTGGTGCGTCCATCACACAATATGGTTTTGTTTGCTCAAATAAACTGGAGAGGATCTATGACAGGCTTCAAAAGAATACATGTTAAATCCATAAAACAAGAATCACACATTTCTGCACAGCCCTAAACCACTACAAACTCCACAGACAGAGTGGTGTGTCTGTATACCACTCATCCATCATCGGGCTAATGTCACATGGGTAAACTATGACAACGCTGTAAGCTCATTTATCATATACTCTTGTGTGTACTTTCTGTAACGTCATCTACTCCCCATCCCTGAGTCCACTTTGTTATTGTCAGACAGTTGTTTCCAATCAAACTTAATATATTTGTATGGTTTTGGTTTGCGTATTACATGAGGCACGGTGGCACAGCGGTATTGATTTTAGCCCATAAGCAAGGAGTTTTTAGGTTCATTTTTCTTTACAATTCCTGTGACATATACGTTGCCTTTGTCTAGTGATACTGTACAGCTGCGATGCCATCAACATTCTCTGGAGGTGTGATGCTAACTGAGCTTTATTTTAACCCAATCTGACCAGAGAGAACTGACTTAGTTGAAACTACAGCAGGTACTACAACTACAGCAGGTACTACAACTGACTACAACTACAACTGATTTGTGCTGATTTGTGCTGTTAAACAAGTCCCTCTTAAATATCAATATATCAATATCAATCAATATTTATAAAGCGCTTTTCATACAAAATGTAACACAAAGCGCATTACAGTGATTAAGGATTAGAAGATTGACTTTTATTGATCTCACACAGGAGAAACTGTTTCTACATTTGACTCGGGGATCATCCCCGTGATTTTGTTGTTTAGGTTTGGTCAGGACCTCAGCTGGAGGATTTTACCTTGTGCATGTTTTGGGTTGGTGGGGGAAACCGGAGTGCCCGGAGGAAACCCATCCAGACACGGGGAGAACATGCAAACTCCACACAGAAAGGCGCGGGCGAACCAAACCTTCTTGTTGTGAAGCATGAGTGCTAGCCACTCAGCCACCGAAAGAAAAGAAAGACGAACACACAAAAAAAGACGAACACACAAACAGACAAACAAACAAACAGATAAACAAACAAATAGACGAACAAACAGACAAACAAACAGACAAACAAACGAACAAACAGAAGAACAAACAAATTGACGAACAAACAAACAGACAAACAAACAAACGAACAAACAGAAGAACAGACAAACAGATGAACAAACAGACGAACAAATGAATAAACAAACAAACGAACAAACGAAAGAACAAAATGAAAAGCAAACAGACAACCAAATTCAATAAAATTCAATCAAAGGCCAAGCTAAACAGGTGAAATAACCAGGCTTGGGGTGTAACGGAATACATGGCACGGTGTTAAGTAAAAGGATTCAAATAAAAGGTACCTGTATTCCCCTACAGTTACAAGGAACGAAGACGTACTCAGATTACAGGTGCATTTAGTGAAAATGGGGATTATTTAGCAGGATTACAATTTGAAAGCATTTTATGTTATTTCATTTTTTCATTTACAGCTGGAGATGCGACACTTCACGTCGTCATCTGGCAGTGCTATGGAACAAACTGAGAAGAACGCATTTTAGCAGGTGGAAATTTCAACGCTATTTTATTTTTAAAGAGGACAAGGGGATTTTTTTCTTAATAAACTGAACTATGTGATCAAGACTTGTGCACTTGTGTCAAGACTAAGCTGCTGCTTAAATTACCTTTCAACAATTTCTTTTATAATGCACAAAATGTTATAGTTGTTGTTGTTATAGGATATTTGGTGTTAAAGTCAAGTTACATTACTTTAATATTATGGTTCTTGGATTATGTTACTGAATACATATTTTAAAGGGCAACTAGTAACTCTCCCAGAGTACATTTCTAAAGTAACCCTCCCAACCCTGCAAATAACATTACAGTCGCAAGCTAAGTAGCATTAGCCAACAGTTTAGTCACTCTCGCCTTTTTGTTGAAAATGAAACACCTAAACAGGACCATGAACACTTGAATTGATCACAGGTTCCTGAAAATATGTTGGTTCACTCCATTTTGTATTTTTTTATTGACTTTTCAAACCATCTTACTTGTAACTGCTAATGTGTGCATTGTGTTCATGGTAACTGGTGAACATTCCGCCAATACACCCCCAGCATTGCAGTCATGCAAAGTATCAATATGTATGCAAGTTCTATTCAGTCCAGTCCAATGATTGTAAGAGTCAGCTGCCTAATTGTATTTGTATATGCGTCTGCAATGAAAATCTTTCAACAGGAATACTAAAGAGTACAGTTGCGCCCAGAAAACCGAGTGGTAAATACATTTTTCACGCAGGACTCTTAATTGTCACTGAAAGAGAAAACCACAGTGTTTTCAGCATTTGCACTGATTCAATCAACGTTAATCAACCTGAACATTTCTTCAGAGAATCTTGTCCTCTGTAATTATAGCAGTGATTACAGCGCAGGCTCCTGTCACTTTAGCAGGGATGTTTACTCAAAGAATGTCTGAAAAGTCCCAGTTGTGCAGCCAAGTTAAGGAAGAGAAAAAAGTGATCATTTTCCTCTACATGAGAAACGGGATGTCACATGGTTGGTTCATGCATGATCTGTTCGTATCAAAACAAACATGGAGGTTTCCAAGAAAATAAATATCACTGATCTAGGCATCTAGGCATCTAATCTGAGCTAAAGCAAGTTCTGGTTCTAAATTGTAGAGGTGAAATAAACAACCTTGATAGCATGGCTCAGTCTGTGTTTTGCCTGAGATGCAGAGGAGGAAGTGGTGACCTCCAGACCTTTCTGTCAGGCTTCTACTGCTATTGTTTTGAACCAAATTCTCCTTAACCTGCAATACTTATCCTTATCATGTACTTTTTGTTGTTTGATTATAGTCTAGACTCTTTCTCACTTCCTCTAGCAGTATTTCTCAAAGTTTGTTTTGTCAGAAATATAGGGGAAGGGAAACCTAAACCTTACTTTCACGCTATATACAGGATATCACTAACTGTTAAAAGATTGTTTGCTATCCACTGCAAAATGTACATACAATACAGGCTCTGACCATGCAAAAAACCACTAAGTGTGCTGGATTCAAAGGGCCAGAGCCAAATCCAGGGTTTTACATGGATATAGGGCTGGTCTATAAGTTGTATCATATTTTCACTATGATGGTAAATGGTCGCTTTTTTATGTGACTCTTTTCTACTTTCAAGGCACTTAAATCTCTTTACATCAAGGAACCACTCACCCATACACACACACACACACGCACACGCACGCACACACACGCATGCACGCACACACACACATACACACGCACGCACACACACACACACACACGCACACAGAGTACGACCGGCTGTTCGAGGAATACACCAGGACCTCACAGATAACACACAAACACACACACAGAGGTAACACACACACAGAGGTAACAAACACGTAACACACACACACACACACAGAGGTAAGACACATACACACACAGAGGTAACACATACACACACACACACACACACACACACACACAGGTAACACACACACACACACACAGAGGTAACACACAGAGGTAACACACACACAGATAGACAGAGGTAACACACACAGACAGACAGAGGTAACACACACACACACACACACACACAGGTAACACACACACACAGGTAACACACACACACACACACACACAGAGGTAACACACACAGACAGAGGTAACACACACACACACACAGGCAGAGGTAACACAGACACACACACACAGGCAGAGGTAACACACAGAGGTAACACACACACACACACACACACAGAGGTAACACACACACACAAAGAGGTAACACACACACACACACACACAGAGGTAACACACACAGGTAACACACACACAGAGGTAACACACACACAGAGGTAAGGCACATACACACATACACACACACACAGGTAACGCACACACAAACACATACAGGTAAGACACATACACACACACACACAGGTAACATACACACATACACACACACACAGGTAACACACACACACACACACACACAGAGGTAACACACATACACACACACAGGTAACACACACACATACACACACACTCTCCACACACCGGTGTACTCAGACAGTAGTAACAAAGTGGGTTAAGTGTCTAGCCCAAGGACACAATAATTCACAGTTAGTGGGAGTTGAAATCGCACCAACAAAATTTTTTTTTTTTTTAAATGTTGCACAGGATTTGAACGTCAACCTTCGAATCAGTGAACAAATGTTCTAACAACTAAGATACCGTCACCCCCATGAGAAAAAGGTAGAACATTGTTTTGGTATGGAACATGATAATTTTTTATATTAAAGTTGCACTGTGTATCTTTTCTGGTGGAGGGTCCATCAAATGTTTTTCTCTATGGAAAAACTCATTGCTTTGTCTGGAATGTTCCGCAGTATAGATTAATCATATTTATCACGAGTGAGACGAGCAGGTTACAGCACTATGCTACATTACAACTCAGATCTGTGGAGAGTCGCCCCATTCACAGAAGGAATTATTGTATTTTTGAGCAAAACACCCATGAATAAATGCTAGATAGAAATGTTTAATGTGTTTAAGTCAAGGTTTTGTATGAATTCAAGTATATACCATAGTGAACTTCCAACGTATGCAGATACACCTTTTGACTCTTTCATTGTAGAAGGTTCCCTCATTTTCGATTCTCATTTTTTCTCACTACCCCAAACCCTCTAAAGGATGAATCATGCATACACATTTGAGACCCAAGTGGACTACAGGAATCCCAAACAAGCAAAAAAAAAAAAAAAAAAAAAAAAAAAAAATTATGAGGATGAATAATGCTCTAGAGAGAAAGAGAGAAGACAATGGTTTCTGAACACAAGGGAGTTCACAGCAGACCAGGAAAAGGCCAAAGATAGACAGACTTTAACAGCAAAAGTCTAACAGCTATAATGATATTTTCTGTAGCGTGTGCACGTTTGCAGAGTCCCATGTTGCCTTTTTGGCTCTGGGCGACAAATTGAGGGTAAAAGTAGCAGCCAAGATTAGGAATGAAAAATTTGAGATGATGTTGTGAGATGGTCCCACTGGAAAACTGTTCAGATTTGCAATGAGATACGCAGCCTGAAATGAATTGCACATCTGTAGAACATAATGTACAAAAGAACAAAGAAGCATGGTGGTAAAAATGGAAGGAGCCTACCCTAGTTTAATAACGTTATTGCTGAAATTTGCAAGATGTGCATTGTTTTATTTTAAAGTTGTTTAAAAATGCACTGCATAACTTTTCGGGTGGAGGGTTTGCAGATTTTATTGATTTGCTGAATGTTCCACAGTATTTGCCTGGTTTACACCTGACCATATCACAAGTGATATATGGTCTGGGAGCCACCTTCGAAATATCTCGTAGCGGAGGTGTGGTTTACGATCGCCAACGGCTGTTTATTGGGCGTTACGAATGTCTGTCATTTGGCGTATACGTAGCCCATAGCCAATCATGTCAGTTCAAACTACAAGCTTCCGTTTGTCACGTAGTACGCGTCACCGTCTTGCCACCCCTCCCCGCTCTCTGATTGGCTCCCAGAATCGGGAGAGCTCGCTTGCCATAGTTGGGATTTCCCAGGTTACCACAGTATAGCATCAAAAAGAAGAAGAAGAAGAAGAAAACATGCTTTATTCATCCCCGTAGGGAAATTATTTCTCTGCATTTGACCCATCCTTCAGGAGCAGTGGACAGCTCATCTTTCAGGCGCCCGGGGACCCATCTCCATGATCTTGTTGCTAGGCTTGGTCAGGACCTAAGCTGGAGGATTTTACCTGGAGCATGTTTTGGGTTAAAAATAAAAATAGATATCTTTGCATTTATTTTGTGTGTGGTTAGGGTTTATACTACTCAAAATAACCTTAAAAAACATACATTCTTTTTGTGCTTGGGCTTTCTGTTCCACAGATCTGACCTGTAACTTGGCGGGGTTGTGCTATATTAGATGTTGGCTCCACATTCAAGTTCATCCTCCAACAGCAGAAGTGTCAGCGCTGCTGTAATTGCCAGAAACCTGAAAAGTAGCAGAGCCCTAATCATGACCCCTGAGGGACTCCCCTGATTCTCCCATTCATATTCATAGGGGCTCAGTCCTCCACAGCGTGCAGTGAAAGAGGTGCAACATGTGCCAAGAGGGATACAAAATGGCTGCCTCCAATATGTCCAGCTGGATTTGTTATATCAAACCCAATATGGTGAGAGACAAGATTCCCAACTTGAGGGGCTTATGGGGACGTGGGCCAGGTCCACATTAGGCTGTAATGAGTCTCCTCGGCCACAACTCCGCTTCATGAATAATTTATCTAAAACAAGGCAGGTCAGAAAGTGCTGCCCAGACTTCTCACTTCCAAAGTTTTTGAATACTTGAACATGTAGTGTGTGTGTGTTTGTCATTATTTTCACCACTTTTTCAGTTTTAGCCAGTCCTTCTGGCCTTACCCTCAGGACTGGTAAAGAATTGATAGTTAACGACTTTTTAACTGAATTTGTCATTCAAGAAGATTGGCAGTTTTGCAATGGTTTGTAGATTTGATTTAAGCAGACTAACTGGAAAATGTATTTGAAAGATGGCCCACTGCTGATAATAAAGCAGCTGGAAGGCACTTGTGTTTGTGTTCCAAGCAATGGCTCTGATGTTAACAATACCATGCCTGGACAATTGCTTGAGTCTGCAGAAGTAACACTTAACAGTATCCACCTTATTCTGGAACCACCATAATTATTCGAATTATATTATTTTGTATGGGGCTGCTGATCTTTACAGCAAAAAAGTTTAATATGAACTATAAAGCCGTTTTAAAGGTGAGATGTTGACTTGCTGGTGCACATGAACATTGAACATTTTACACAAATGAACCTACTTCATGTCATTTTTAAAGATGCAAAACTTATCACAAATTCTCCAGTGAAATAAGTGGGATCCCTGTTTATCCAGAAGTGCCACCACAAAAAAAGTGTGGTTTAAGAGACAAAAGTGAGGTGAGGATTGCATATAGGGGGATTTTTGAGTTCAGAGCGTCCTGTCTTTGACTGACAGCTGTCATCACCGGCTGCTGTGTCATGATCGTGTGCACAAGTGTTGAGTCATGTCAGGCTGTGGCCCATTGGCTGCTGCAGTGTTTTTTTATAATCACATTTATCACCTTTTTCACGACTGTGTACCCCTGATACAGCCCATCTGCAGCCCTGTGCTACACATACTTTTACTACATAATGCACTGTTTAGAGACAAAGAGGACATCAAGTGGTCACAAAGTAGAGCTGCCCAGTCAGTTTGAAAAGGCAGTTTGAGCGCTTATCATTAGTTTGTTATTTCGTTATGACAATCACAACACTTACCAGAAAAACTGCAAATAGATTTAGTTGCAAAACCATACAGGCTTAAAATAAAGCCACATTGAAATGATCCTAAATTTCAGGATGCAAAGACCCAGGCTTACATTTATAATTTTTTTTTTTTTACTTTTCTTAATCAGTGAATTGATATTATTATAATCACCATATTCTAACACAGTGATAAAATAGAACAATGAATACACCAAAAGTCAACAGACTCATTGCAAAGCCAACAAAAATATACCATCAGAGAAAACATTTATTTAGCCTGTGGTTGAAGTAGGAGATAAAAATGTGTCTTTGACCAGACAAAAATGTATGTAATAAAGACTTTCATTGTTTATGTAAAGTAGACTACTTACAAAATGCACAAAAAAAAAAAAAAAAAAAATCAAACGCAACAACAACAACAACAACAACAACAACAACAACAACATACACCAACATACACCAACATACACCAACATACACCAACATACACCCAACTGCACAGAAGTGTTTTTCTCCACTAACTGACAAAACCTGTATGCTTTTATACTCCCCAGGCTTGGGGAGTAACGGATTACATGGAACGGCGTTAAGTAAAAGGATACCAAAAAAAGGTAACTGTATTCCCCTACAGATACGTGAAAAGTCCCTCAGTCGTCCAGGTAGAATCCATGATCAAAGGAGAAGTTCAATTTGTCAACTGGACAAAGTTTGTTTGGTTGAAAACGTTTCGCCGCTCATCCGAGAGGCTTCGTCAGCTCTGGTTATTGTACTGGTTAGACCCTGCTTATATCTAGCTGCCGGGAGGCGCGTCCTACAATGACAAAAGCCCTGAAAACGATCCCCCTAATCTGTCTCTTTGTTTTTCTCCAGTTCTCCAGTTTGTTTTCTATTTCCAGTTCAGAGGGAACTTTTACAGGCAAATTCATGGCTGTGCGATGGGCTCACCGGTCTCCCCTATCATGGCTAATTTATACATGGAACAATTTGAACAGAGTGCCTTAGCTTCATATCCAGGCACTCCTCCCACACACTGGTTTCGTTATGTTGATGATAATTTTACAAAAATCAAAATTCAAGATTTGGAACCTTTCACTGCACATATCAATTCTGTAGATCCGAACATCAAATTCACCCGTGAAGATGCTAATGATAACACATTGGCGTTCTTAGATTGTGCAGTAACGATAGGAGGAGACCGGGGACTCCAAGTAGAAGTCTTCAGGAAGCCCACACACACAGACCAATACCTGCTTTTTGATTCACACCACCCACTGCAGCACAAACTGGGTGTTATTTGGACATTACAACACAGGGCCCAAGTGGTTCCCACAAGCACAGAGGGCAAGGAGAAAGAAGAGCAACATGTGCAGGAAGCCCTCTCTGTTTGTGGATATCCTAAATGGGCTGTCAACAAAACCAAGAGAGACAAGGACAATAAACAAGACAACAGAGAATCCGAACCCAGGAGGAAAGGGGTAGCGATTCCGTACCTGGCCGGCGTTTCGGAAAAACTACAGAGGATTTTCAGACAATATGAAATTCCAGTTTATTTCAAACCCACAAACACTTTAAGACAAAAACTGGTCCACCCAAAGGACAGAACACCGAGCCACAAACAAAGCAATGTGGTCTACTCCATTCAGTGTAGTGAAGACTGCAGTGAGCGCTACATTGTGGAAACAAAACAGCCACTTCACAAGAGGATGTACCAACACAGACGGGCGTGCCAGAGTGGACCGGCTTCTGCGGTACATCTTCACCTAGAAGCCACGGGCCATTCATTTGAGGACAGTGAGGTTCAGATCTTAGCCAGGGAAAAGAACTGGTTTGAGAGGGGAGTTAAAGAGGCTATTTTTGTCAAAAAAGAGAATCCGTCATTAAACAGAAATGGGGGAGTGAGACATAACTTGTCTCCCATTTATAATGCGATTCTTAGACCAGTCAAACAGAGCCAGGGCAGAGGGGTGGAGAGGGTCGTTAGACGTTGAATAGGGGGTCGAAACAGCCGTCAGAGTAATTTGAAAAACAAAGAGACAGATTAGGGCGATCGTTTTCAGAGCTTTTGTCATTGTAGGACGCGCCTCCCGGCAGCTAGATATAAGCAGGGTCTAACCAGTACAATAACCAGAGCTGACGAAGCCTCTCGGATGAGCGGCAAAACGTTTTCAACCAAACAAACTTTGTCCAGTTGACAAATTGAACTTCTCCTTTGATCATGTATTCCCCTACAGTTACAAAGAAAAAGACGTACTCAGATTACAGGTACATTTAGTGAAAATGGGGATTACTTAGCAGGATTACAATTTGAAAGCATTTTATGTTATTTCATTTTTTCATTTAAAGCCGGAGGTCATATGTAGGGAAAACAGAACGAACAGACTCGCGCCATGCGCCGCGCGCGCTCTGTGAAACAAACTTGCAGCGGCGCGCGCTGTGGAATACACTTGCAGCGGCGCGCACTGAACTTCACGCAGGTCGCGCACTACGGACTAAACTTGCAGCGGTCATGGTTTCAAAAAACGCATTTAGCGGGTGGAAATTTAGGGAGAATTTTATTTTTATAGAAGACAAAGGGAACAACATCACAGTGCAGTGCAAATTGTGCCTTCCAGCGGTTAAACACCTGTCAATGTCCAAGGATTCTACTTCCAATCTCAAGAAACATTTACAGGTAAGATTGCTAATATTAACGCTTTGATACTGACAGGCCCTAAATGTCCTGCTTCAGTCATGTTATGTGTGAATATGAGTAATTTCTTTGTCTTGATTCATTGGTAGGAGCCAGTTTCGAGTTAGCTATCGACTAGCAAACTATTAGCAAGCTAGCTAACGTTTGCGGTCACAAGTACACTTTGTGCATTTGTAGAACGATATTACAATATTTAAACATTATCTAGGCAACATAGTCATGTTAACTGATCCATGAAGACCCTTTAGACAATTCCGAGCAAAGCTGTCGTTAGATGTAGGCCAGCACGCAAGCTGGACGAACATCCTGTCCAGCTGCGGAGATCGGGCAAGATGACTGTCCCGGTAAAACTAAAACTTTAACTGAAAATATAATTTCGTTGAAGTCATAGGTGTTTAGGTGTTTGGTTTAGTGAGTGACCTTGTTTACTAGTGACTTGGCTTATAGTGATAACAGTTGTTAAAACTACACATAGAACTGTACTTGTCCTCCTAAAAACTTTTAATTGTATTGTAATTTTCATGTTTTCTTGTTGTTATAGGATATTTGGTGTTAAAGTAATCCAAAAGTAACTGAAAGTAATCAAGTTACATTACTTTAATATTATAGTACCGGGATTACGTTACTGAATACATATTTTAAGGAGTAACTAGTAACTGTACCGGATTACATTTCTAAAGTAACCCTCCCAACCCTGATACTCCCCAGCAGGAAGTACCTCCCCCAGGTAAGTATTATTTCCATTACAGGTAACTTTCAAAAGTCTAAAGCAGGATTTTTCATTTACATGGGCCTAAGTTTAACATAAACTAAACACTGAAATATATATATATATCAATTACACAAAATGAAAAGGAACAAAACCAGTTCTCCTCTGCACATGGTCCAGCCCATGACCTCGTCCCAAGGCTTTAAAAAAGGCCGACATGGGGCATGCCCCCTCTTTTGTCTGGACCATGTGGAGCTGTAGGTAAATATAGTAAATATGGATGTAACGGAAGTGAACTGATAAACGTATATTTAAATGAACAATGTGTTATGTGATAATTAAACAAAATAACTATGAATTGTATGTCTAACTGTATTCGTAGGATATTGAGAAATTAACAAAATGTGTGAAAGGAAACATTCAGTTATTTGTAAAGTCCAAAGGACATCTGTGTGGAGAAGGAATGGACCATATAAAAAATATCCATAGTTTCAACAAGATTACTTCCTATTTGATAATAGTGTGTGTACACTTCACAGAGAGGTGGCGTAAGTGGTGAAGTTCTTTGATGACTCTGCGGTGGTAGGGTGTATCAGGGATGGACAGGAGCTGGAGTACAGGACGCTGATTGCAGATTTTGTGGAGTAGTCCCAGGCAAACCATCTGCTCCTGAACGTGGACAAGACCAAAGAACTGGTGATTGACTTCAGGAGAAAGAGGACACCAGTGGAGCCTATTACCATCCATAAGTACCTCAGTGTCCATGTGAACAACAGGCTGGACTGGAGGGACAACTGTAATGCTGTCGACAAGAAGAGATCTTCTACCAGTCTGTGGTGACCAGTGCCCTGGACTTCGCTGTGGTCTGCTGTGAGCTGGAGGGACAGGAGGACGCTGGACAAAGAGGACACTGGACAAACTGCTCTCCATTATGGACACTCCTGCTCATCCACTGCACCAGACCATAGAGGGACAGAAGAGCTCATTCTCCAACAGGCTCCTACAGCTCCACTCAAACAGGACTACATCCATACCATACTCCATACAACTGTACAACAACTCACCCTTATGTAACAGATAATACTCCCTACAACTGTACAACAACTCAGTCTTATGTAACGGATAACCTTATGTCCTTTCATTCTATCATTGCACTGCCTTTCTTGTCTCTTGTATATAGCTGTGATTTTTAGATTTTATTATTATTATTATTATTTATTATTATGTTATTATTATTTTTCTATTTTATTTTGACTTGTACATAAACAATGTATTTCTATAATTATGTCTTATTTGACACATGTCTTTTGCTATGTGTTTTGCTACTTGATTATTATTATTATTGCTAGATTATTATTACTATTATTACCATTTATTTTTTAACTTTTTGTTATTATATTATATTTTGATGTGTGAGCTGCTGTGTCCAAATAACTTCCCTTGTGGATCAATAAAGTGTGTCTAAGTCTAAAAGAGCAGTCCCACTCGAAATGATGAAAAATATATGAACTTTTTATGAGACTTTTACTGAATAGATGAACTCACAGCACAGTTGTCAAAACAGAAATACAATCCTGAAATAAGTAAGTGGCACCCTTTTTAATTTTAATTTTAATTTTTACCACATTAGATCAATTAGAATAGAATGCCTTTTATATGAATAGTGACAATAAACGGCATTCTATTCTATTACAAAAGAAAAAGGATGACATTCTCAGCGAACTTATCATTATAGAACTGATTTTGGTGTTTTGTAGAAATGCCATTACTTAAAAAATGTAAAGCTAATATATATTCTATTTCTAAATGTGCTTTCTATTTCTATGCAGGATACAATTTAAAAGGTTCATAATCCCAACTTGCCCTCTTGCTATTCATTCCTCTGATTAAAAACTGAAATAGAGAGAGAAGAAGGAAACTGAAGAAAAACATCAAATAGAAAAAACAATTTTCCAATGTGCCATTAGCCGCCAACATCCAATATTACTGATTCTTTTGTGTGATGGTGGAGATGGACCGCAGTCAAAATCAAATATGACATAAGACATTCTTTATTTTGAAATTGAATCAACAACTATGTTATTTTTCATGAAAGTTTGGCTTGAGTAATCTTTATTCTCCTGTGAAGCGTGAAGAGTCCCTCAGTCGTCCAGGTAGAATCCATGATAAAAGGAGAAATTCAATTTGTCAACTGGACAAAGTTTGTTTGGTCGAAAACATTTCGCCGCTCATCCGAGAGGCTTCGTCAGCTCTGGTTCTAGTGCTAGTGCGGTGTCTAACCAGCACTAGAACCAGAGCTGACGAAGCCTCTCGGATGAGCGGCGAAACGTTTTCGACCAAACAAACTTTGTCCAGTTGACAAATTGAATTTCTCCTTTTATCTTTATTCTCCTGCATTCTACACCCTTAAAGGTCTTATATTATGCAAAACTGACCTGTGAGCTTTAAGCCATGTTAGAATGTTGTTTCCTCAGGGAAAACGGAGACATACGTCTGAATATCCTTTTATTATTAATCTGTATACACTCCAAAGCTCCAAATGCTTTGTTCCACCTTGTGATGTCATGAATATGTAGTTTTTAAGTTAGCATCTACGTTTTACCTTTAGTTCAGTACAGACTGGCAATTCCAGGGCTGAAATTATTCAACTGATTCTAGTGAAGGTGCATGGAGTTTGAAAACACAGCACTTCCTGTATTACACATGACATCACAAGGTGGAACAGAGTGTTTTTTGTTTGAGAATCTGCATTCTGAATAATTATTTTGAGTACCTGTATGTGTACAGTTACTTTTTTCATTTGCTGGTACAGTCATGCCTCACCTTACGAAATGTATTCGTTCCAGCAGTGGTTTCGTAACGTGATTTTTAGTAGAGTCACAATGGGGGATTCGGGCGGCTGCAAAGCCGAGCGCGCATCTGAACGCGCATTATTTGAATTTTTGAGATTTCGCGTTTCGTAATTTGAATTTTCTTTCGTATTCAGAGACGAAAATTTTACGTAAAGGCGTTTCATAACTTGGATTATTCGTTAGTTGGGTCTTTCGTAAGATGAGGTATGACTGTATTCACAATACAGTTACTGTTCTAAAATCAAAGGAATACGTTCTAAAATTTGATCAAGTTCAAGTTCAAAGTCAGCTTTATTGTCATTTCTGCCGTATGTGTTCGACATACAGTGAATTAAAATTTTTGTTTCTCTCTGGCCAAGCAGTGCAAAAAGACAGTGTACAAAATATAATATATAGACAATATAATACAAAGACAAAATCTAAAATCTAAAAGCAGTGCAAAGAATAAATAAATACCTTTTTACAGATGTCTTGTCATTTAGGCTTTAAACTGCACTGAATCGGTGATTGGACCATGTTTCAGAATATATAAAATACATTTTTATGCAATTTTTAGTAATTAAATCAATCAATCAAGGTTTATTTCTATAGCACCTTCCAACAACAATTAAAAACAAGATAAAAAACAATAAATATACAAATAGTTCAATAAAACACATTACACATTAAAATAAAGTGTCACAGGGCCACTAAGTGTTAAAAGCCATTCAAAATAAGTAGGTTTTAAGTTTGGCTTTGAACAGAGGCAGGTCAGTGATGGAGCGTAACTCAATGGGCAAAGAGTTTTGGACTGGCCACTGCAAAAGAACGATAACCCCACTGTTTGCTCCGGGACCGGAGGACCTCCAGCAGATGTTGCCCAGTAGATCGTAGAGCTCTGCTGGGTTGGTGAGGGGTCAAAATCTCACACAGGTAGGAAGGTGCAAGATGATTGACTGCATTAAAAACAAACATCAACATTTTAAAATGGATTCTGAACTGGACAGGGAGCCAGTGCAAGGAGTACAGGACAGGGGTGATGTGGTCATGTTTCCGAGTGTTAGTGAGCAGGCGAGCTGCAGCATTTTGCACGAGCTGCAAGCGGTAAAGACCAGCAGCTTGATTAATCCCCACATAGAGTGCATTACAGTAGTCTATGTGGGAACTAACAAAGGCATGGATAGCTTTCTCCAGGTCGCCATGGCTCAAAAAGGGTTTAAAGGTCCCATGGCATGAAATTTTCACTTTCTGAGGTTTTTGAACATTAATGTGAGCTCCCCTACCCTGTTTAGGCCCCCCCCCATGGCTAAAGGTTGCGAAATGTCTAAACTGAGCATTTGCGGTCCTTTTCTGCGTTACACAAAACCAGTGTTCAAACGGGTGAGTTCGGACAAGGCACCTTTTTGACGTCAGATCGGCAAATGCAGCTCCAGCCCCTCCCTCTGTCTCCGCTCAGCGTCCCTGTATATCCCGCCCATAGAGTTTGGACTGTGAATGCGCTACAATGTGAAATGCGTTTTTTTATTTGCCTGGAGGCACGTCCGAGTGTTTCTAGGCTCGCAAGTCCCTTACCCGACCCTCTGGACCTCTGAAATACCAGTGGTTTAATTTTATTTTCTGTGTAAATATGCTTTTTTTCATTGCAAAGTCTCCCATCTGTCTTCCTGTGTTAAACACGGAAGAGAGGAGACGAGCTGCGCCGAGCTGCGGGGAAAACCCGCCCCCCCGCTCCTTAGCCAATCTCTCTGTCCTTCTCATTTGCACTGAAGCAGCAACACCCAGAATAAAGCATTTTAGACACATATCTAGCCTCATGAAGACTGTCAGAGTCATATCTCATGCACTGAGTGTTGATTTTGAAGAAGGATTCATTTACAGTATTAGGGAACCATTAAGGAGCCATATAAAAGCATCAAGAAGTACCATGTCATGGGACCTTTAATGTGAGTTCCCCTACCCTGTTTAGGCCCCCCCCCCCCCCAATGGCTAAAAGTTGCGAAATGTCTAAACTGAGCATTTGCGATCCTTTTCTGCGTTAGAAAAAAACACATCTCAAACGGGCGATTCTGAACAAGGCAACTTTGTTACGTAACATCGAAAAAAGAAATGCAAATGCAGTTCCACCACCGTCTGGATCTCCACCGCCTGTCTCTGGAAATCACGCCCAGAGAGTTTGGAGCGCGAAGGAGCTATGCAATGCGAAATGCGTTTTTTTTATTTGCCTGGAGGCACGTGTGAGTGTTTCTAGACTCGGAAGTCCTTTACCCGACCCTCTGGACCTCTGAAACAGCAGTGGTTTAATTTTATTTTCTGTGAAAATTTGTTTTTTTCATTGAAATTCCTCTCCTTTCTCCCTCTGTGCCTCAAACGCGGAAATGGGAGCCAGCCACAGCGCAGCGCTCCGGGGGGTCCACCCGCTCCTCTAACCCAATCTGTGTCCTTCGCATTTGCATTCAAGCAACAAGGCCCAGAATGAGTCGTTCAGACAGAGAGATTATGACTCTGACTGTGTACATGTGTCTTTCTCATGCACTGAATGTTGATTTTGAAGAAGGATTCATTTACAGTATTAGGGAACCATTAAGGCGCCATATAAAAGCATCAAGAAGTACCATGTCATGGGACCTTTAACCTTTGCCAGGAGGTGGAGTTGAAAGAAGCATGCTCTGACCACAGAATCTATTTGTTTATCAAATTTCAAAGTATACATACATTTTCAAAGTATTCTTCCCACATTCTTCCCTCATTCTTCCCTCATTGGTAATGTGAAATGTAGCTCTCTGTTGGCATGGCAGTGAGCATGGTCCCGCATTTTAAAACTTCTAAATATAGTTATAAAATTATAAAACAAATGCCATAGAATATTATTTTATTTTCTTTATTTAATAGGGACAGTGCATATTAATGAACATCTACAACATTGCAGTGTAAATACGCCAGATTATATCAAAAATGAACAAACTTATTAAAATGAAGCAAGTTGTACTTGTCTAAAATAGTGCAGTGGTGAACTGAGAATGTTTTTTTGTCCAATATTCTCACAGCTTTTTAAAAATGTGATTCAACTGGTTTGAGTGTGGTGCCCATGTGGTTCTGCAGATCTCTATATGAGACAGAATCAGGGAGTGTAAAAACATTCGTGCTGCATATAGAGTCATAAACGATCTTGCCTGTCTAAAATTCAAGTTAAAATTAACAGTTTTTGTGAGGTGCTTAATGTGTTTCTTAAATCAATGTCGGGTCCAACGTCAGTCCCAAGTATTTATGTAACTACAGCAAAATAAAGCTTCTGATAGCTTCTTTATTATTGGTTTCATTCTTTTGCATTTTTAAAAGAATATTCCCCAACTTCTCAGGAGCTCCAATTTAAACAATTTCACACAAAAAACACAAACTACTATCTGTAGCTAGTAATTCTCTTTTAAATCAACATTTGAGTAGAACAAAAACACAGCTGGATCTCACATCTCCTAATCATAAGTATAAACAACACCAACAAATGGAAACTCATCTCACCTTGCCAAATCCCAGAATGAGTAATTACAGCTACTTTGAAAACTTTTGTATATATTTGCATTAGAGAACGAATATTTCACATTTCTCTCTCTAATAACATAACTCGGATGAAGTAAGTCTTCGTAGTGGGAAAAACAACATGCTTTTTGTCCAAACAACATCCGTGATTTTTCTATTCCTAATTAGTCTGAGTGCTTTTAAGGCTTTAATGGATGCTCTGTGCACCTCCTCTAAGTGTGAGGAGTGGGGCCACGCTTAATTGTGTTTCAGTTTCGTGTCATTTGTAACGAGAGAAGTTTCACTGCAGCTCCCGGGCTCCTCCAGGAACAAGCAGACTTATTGGGTTTATTCAGATTTTTTATCATTTACATTTATTGGTTTATATTTACTTAAAATTGCATTGTGTAACTTTTCTGGTGGAGGTTTTGTCAAATGCTTTTCTCCATGGTGATGTTATTGCTTTGTCTGGAATGCTTCACGTTATGGTAATAAGCCTTTCTGTCTTCATGGAGACCAAACCAGACCAAGTTACAGGTCCAAATGCTTGTTTTTTTAGGTACTGGATTTTTTAAGCTATAAAACCACATGTAATTGAATGAATGTGAAGTAGAGCTGTTTAATGTCATATTGTGGAACATTCTAAGGAAAGCAATGACAGTGACTTAGTGTAGCAAATCTGTAGAAATGTTTTTTACTTGGTTGATGAGTCAAGCCACAATTAAGAACAATTAGCAATGCTGCAGATGTTCATTAATAAGCACTGTCCCTATTAAATAAAGAATAAAAAGACTGTTGTTTATTTATGGTTTCTACATTTATTTCAGTTTCCATTTTGGTTCTTGTTTAGTCTAAGGCGACGTTTATATGATGATGGTCTGAACAGAAGACACCAAAGTAGCGTCGCGTCTTCACTTTTTATTCCACGTTTAGATGAGCGTTTACGGGAGGAAATCTGCGTGCATACGGTGACGCAAAAGTGTGTGGAATTCGATTGTGTATGCATGCCAGACAGCTAGGCTGTGATACATTATCACTATGTCCACACACATGCGTAGAATCTTCCTTCTTCTCATCTGCGCCGCGAAAAGCAAAACAAAACATGGCTACCGGTAGCAAAAAAAAATTAGTGTGGACATACGAAGAAGTTCAACTATTGCTTCAGACCATGTTAGATTACAAAGCAACGAAGGCGCAACAAGGTGTGGACTGGGAGTCCTGCCAAACAAAGTACACTGATATATGGACCGATGTGACATAAACGTGTACGCGACGTCAGCAGATTTGACCAGAGTTTTGCGTCTTGGGCAGTGTAGACGAAAACGCTACGACGGAGCGTATTCAAGTTTTCCACTTTTGAGGGCAGTTTAAGTTTTTTGAGTTTGTAAGCCCCCAAAACGCTGTCACTGTCTAAACAAAAGGCACTTCCAATAAAATATTTTGTCGTTTTTACCAGTAAGTGTTCTTATGTAAACAGTCCCTAAATAGCGCCAAATCAGTCTTGGTTCATCCAGTTTTGACCTCAGTGGTTTCACCCTGACACATCAGATTATAAATAAGTTTAAATCCTGAGTTTTTTATTCTGTGCTGGTATTTGCTGTAAATTAAGTACATGAAAATCGTGCCTGACCAGCCAGTCCTTTCTGTTTGAACACACTAGAATCGGACCATAGAGCCTGAAAAATCTTCATTCAAACTTGAGACGATCCAACCGCAGGTGTTAATTTGTATTATATGTCTCTCAAATGATGAAGACGTCTCTTAAAAATTCTTGTAACATTCAGAACTAAATATGCAATTTTTACCAGAGATAATAGTTTGGTGCTTTGATTGTTTCTGGGAAAATCTGTTTCTTAGTCCTCTGTGTTGATTTTTTTCTCCTTTTTTACATGTATGCAGCCATGTTTGTTGTGTCAGTCACACCGTCTGAAATCAGGGAGACGGGATTCAACTCCAGATCTGCTCATCTTTGTAAAGTTTTGTCAAAGTGTGTGGATCTGTCTGGTCAGGTAAGAAAAACGATATATACTTTTTGTAATGTAGCTATTACATAGGCCTAACTGAAGAGAACTGAATGTGACATGTCCGTTGATTTTAATGTGAAGCACTTGGGGCACCTTGAGTGTTGTAAAAGGTTTGATTGATTGATAATGCTAAGAGACAAAGTTTTCAAATGTTTATTGATTTATTGATTCAAATGTTGTGGCAGTGACCTGTGATGGGCAAAATAAATAAGTGTATTTGCTAGTTGATTGTGATTGAAATATTTTTAATAGGCTCTATTTACACTTACGTCAGAAAACCGGAAGACGTTTGGAAAAATGCAGACAATGACTTCCTTTGGGTTCTGTTGGCGATAGGAACTCTGACAAAATCTGGGAAAACTGAGAAAATGGCCCGGGTTTCTTCATCTAAATGTCATCGTATTGTTTCAGTTTTCCTTTTATAAATTGCCTATTAATTTGTGTATTATGATTTGTCTATTTTTAAAAAAAGATGTCATTGTTGCTCTCTGTTAAGTTCGATAGATCATCAGTTACACCCAGCTGTCTGTAAGTGACTACGATTAGAGTCACTTCCCTCATGGAAAGTTTTGGCAGGTTGTGAAGAGCGCTGCTGCTGAATCCATGATTTTATCACTTACTCAGTGTCGGTAAATACACTGGAAGTTGTCATCTGCATGTTTCCAGCGTCTTCTGGTAAGTGTGAATAGAGCTCTACCCTATCCTTTTGTTGGTGTTCCAGCTAAAAGAGTTCCTGGGGCAGGCAATCATGTTTTTAGGAGGAGGGCTGTTCAGTAATTTAGCTTTTTCTATCAAGTGTTTCTTAATTTGCCACTGCTAAATTAATAATAAAGAGAGCTCTATTTTTCTATTTGATTTGATTAAATATACAGTATGATAATCCTGTTTCTGATACTGCTAACCTTTAAAATATTCATGTACTTCCCTGTACTCACCTGGCCTTACCCAGTAAAGGGAGGTGGGGTATAAAAGGAGCCAGCCTCATCTTCTCCAGGTGAAGGTGCTGTGTGTACAAACTGATGCTGCCATTTTTGTACCTCTCTTTTGAATTTGATTTTGGTGAGGTTAAATAAATGCAGTGGAGAATCGTCTCAGCTCTCCTCTGTTCCTCCTTAACCCGCTCTGGTCGCTGTCTGGCCCATTACACTCTTGGTAATGTGAAAGTCCATTACTTGGTGATGGGGACATAATGATTCTGTTGCTAATTCTGCTTGTGTTTCTGACTGGACACTTGCGGGTACCACACGCTGTGTTGACTGACAAATACATGACTAGCTGGTTCGCTAATTGACTAGTTAGCATGCTGGAGTGAGCTATGAATGAAGCTAGAGAAAGATAAGATAAGATAAGATATGATAAGATAAGACTTTATTGATCTCACGCAGGAGAAATTTACTTGTCACAGTAGCTCCAGATAGGGACAGTTTGAACAAGAAAGAAAAGTGCATGCAGGCAAGAATGGCATAAAGATAAGTAATAATAATAATAAAATAAGTAATAATCGAATAAGTAATAATAAAACACACACACATTTACTGGTGGTCGTTATTTACTGAAAAACTTACACTAAACAAAATGTTTTTTCTATGTTCACTAATTCTACATCTGATATACACACAGAAGACACCAAATATGTAATAAGTAAGATTGATGGATTTATTTAGGAAAGAAATTAAATATCTTTGCTAAATATTTTTTGACAATGCAGAGAGGGTAATTTGAGGATTCTCTTATATATATATATATATATATATATATATATATATATATATATATATATATATACAAACACACAGTATATACAGTATATACATATATAAACAAATGCTTTATAACAGAATGTGCAAAAATAAACCAGAATACAGTGGTACCTCACCTTACAAAATTAATTCGTTCCAGAAGTGGTTTCGTAACGTGAAAAATTCGTAAGTTGAGTAGCTGTTTCAATGGAAAAAGCCTGATTCGTTCCAAGGCCCCGATCCAAGTTTTTTTTTTATAGTGTAACTTTTTTTATAGTGTAACATTGTGTTCTGCGTCCTGATTGGTTTCTCAGACTGGATTTAAACTTTTCTCACATTTGTCTCTCGTTTAAACACTCAAACTTTCATAGATTTTCAACAAAATTATTAATAGTGAAGTGTGGGGGGAAGGAGGAGGGGGGAGAAAACTGCGCGTGGACACGTGTGATAGCGCAGCATGACCCGGCGCGGGGCTGCCAGCAGGTCTAGACCTGGACTAAACCAGGACTGGACCAGGACTAAACCTGGACTAGACCAGGACTAGACCAGGACTAGACCAGGTGGATTAAAGCGCCGCGCGCGGGTTTATTTCCTGGTTTTGTTTCGAGTCACAGCTGAGGGGAGCAGCGAGGGGGACCGCACGCAGTCTGAGCGCATGAACGAGACCCGTGCTCAAATCGTGCCTCCTCTAGACCTCCTCTAGACCTGCAGGTCTAGACCACCGCGGCTCTTGCATGCGTTCGTGGGTCTCGTTCATGCGCTCAGACTGCGTGCAGTCCCCTCCTCGCTGCTCCCCTCAGCTGTGACTCGAAACGAAACAAGGAAATAGACCCGCGCGCGGCGCTTTAATCCACCTGGTCTAGTCCTGGTCTAGTCCTGGTTTAGTCCAGGTTTAGTCCTGGTCCAGTCCTGGTTTAGTCCAGGTATAGACCTGCTGGCAGCCCCGCGCCGGGTCATGCTGCGCTTAGGGTGACCACCGGCATGAAACAGGAAAGGAGGACACTTGTGTCCAAAAAGAAGGACAAAGGCCCTAAAGTGAGGACACCTTTTTTTTTTTTTTTCCCTCTGGGAAAACAAAGAATGTGCGCTGAGAATGTGCACTGCTCGCACATTCTCAGCGCACAAGAAAACCTATGCAGCGCACTGTAAATCAGGGGTGAAAGAGCTTTTAGCGAATCTCCGCTTTTTATTCAGCCGCGGGGTCATTTTTTTTATATCTGCAAAGTGCGAGCCGTTCGGGGGGGGGGGGGGGGGGGTGCATTTCGGATGTCGCGCACAGTAATTCCAAGTATTACTAGTCGCAAAAGAATAATATTTTGTCTTTAGGGAACAAGGAGCAGACCACCCGGCTCATTGAGCTGAGGCGGGACCTGTTCCATCTCGCAGATCGCCATGTGATCCCCGGACTGCACTCAGGGCTGAGCGAGTATGCACCGCCTTGACTGGAGGCTGAGACCACACTCCGAACTGTGCACTTTCTGAATTGAGAAACGGCGAACATCGCAGAGTAGCAAGTGTAAATAATGGGTGGGGATTTATGACGATTTATGCAACAAAAGGAGGACAAAACGTAAAAAAGGAGGACACGTGACAGACGGCCGGACAGACAGCTCTAAAACCGGACTGTCCGGACGAAATCCGGACGAATGGTCATCCTAGCTGCGCTATCACACGTGTCCACGCGCAGTTTTCTCCCCCCTCCCCCTTCCCCCCACACTTCACTATTAATAATTTTGTTGAAAATCTATGAAAGTTTGAGTGTTTAAACGAGAGACAAATGTGAGAAAAGTTTAAATCCAGTCTGAGAAAAGCGTATAATGTGTGTGGCTGAGCGCGCATTATTTGAATTTTTGAGATTTCGCGTTTCGTCCCTTGAACTTTATTTCGTATCTAGAGACCAAAATTTACTGTGAAGGCATTTCGTAACTTGAAATTTTCGTTTGTTGGGTCATTCGTAAGATGAGGTACCACTGTACATCACAGTTACAATACTGAAGTCACCTGTTGGCAGTTGTCATGTTTTGTTCTCATATCACTTTGTTCACTTTATTTATGGACATAGACTGAGAGCTGTATATAGAGACATTCATCATTTATATGTACAAAGGTGTGAAAAGTAATTAAAACCAACTCCGACGGTGTAATTAAGTGGCCCTGTGTGTGTGTGTGTGTGTGTGTGTGTGTGTAAACTAAGCTAAACTAAACTAAAAAAAAACAACACACAAATGCATACTAGTTTATACTGAAATAAAAGTAAGTAAGTATGAAAGACAGGAGAGAAACTTCATTTGTTAAAGGTGCAGTACGTAACTTTTTGGTTGGGGGTCTGCTATCTAAAAGTGGAACATTCCTACCTAAAAGTGGAACATTCCTACCTACAGGTAGAACATTCCTACCTAAAAGTGGAACATTCCTACCTAAAAGTCGAACATTCCTACCTAAAAGTAGAACATTCCTACCTAAAAGTGGAACATTCCTACCTAAAAGTAGAACATTCCTACCTAAAAGTGGAACATTCCTACCTAAAAGTGGAACATTCCTACCTAAAAGTAGAACATTCCTACCTAAAAGTGGAACATTCCTACCTAAAAGTGGAACATTCCTACCTAAAAGTGGAATATTCCTACCTAAAAGTGGAACATTCCTACCTACAGGTAGAACATTCCTACCTAAAAGTGGAACATTCCTACCTAAAAGTGGAACAGTCCTACCTAAAAGTCGAACATTCCTACCTAAAAGTGGAACATTCCTACCTAAAAGTGGAACATTCCTACCTAAAAGTAGAACATTCCTACCTAAAAGTGGAACATTCCTACCTAAAAGTGGAATATTCCTACCTAAAAGTGGAACATTCCTACCTAAAAGTGGAACATTCCTTTGCCTTGAATGTTCCACAGTTTGACATTAAATAGATCTACTTTACATTAGATAAATTACAGGTGGTTTTATTGCTCAAAAATACCTAGAAAAACAAACATTCTGACTGTGAGCATAGTTGTCTCTCCACAGATGTGACTTGTAACTTGGTCTGGTTTGGTCTCTGTGAAGATAGAAAGGTTTAATACCACACTGTGAAAAATTCCAGACAAAACAATAACATCTCCATGGAGAAAAACATTTGACAGACCCTCCACCAGAAAAGTTACACAATGCACCTATAACAGTGGAGAAATTGTCATGTTGAAACAGAAAAACACAACCAACAAACTTGAATTTCCCTCGGCATCAATAAAGTATCTCTCTCTCTCAACAGTAACTTTAAAATACTTTTGACACTCATCATTAAAGGCACTGTATCTGATTTTTACATCTTAAAAACGTGAAAAAATCTTTTCAGTGGTTTGCTGTGGTCCAAATGACTCACTGTGATGAATTCATAAGCACTTTTCACAACTTCTTGTTGATGGTAATGCTAACTGTCCTTTTATCACAGTAATGCTAACAACAGTGATAATGCAAACAGCACACTTCCTGATTATGCTTTATAAGACATTTCAGCAGGTATCACACCATAAAGAAAAGTACTTTTCACTTTTCGGTCCGTTTCCTAGCTGCTGCGGTCTCTCTCTTAGACAGTAGAAGCGGCCCTGCCACTATGTGTGTGTGTGTGTGTGTGTGTTTGAACTCTCACGAGACTACAGTGTTGACCTTTTACCTGTGACGTCGGCTGATGTAGTTGGAGCGCAGCGGGGGATACTTTTTTGACTTTGCTATGGAACCAACTAACCATGTCAGACAACGCGGATGCAATTTACAAAGCCTCTCACCTAACATCCAAGGTTTGGAAATCATACACACACACCCGAACCCACTCTGGCGCGCGCACACACACAGCTGAGCCCACTCTGACACACACACACACACACACACACACACACACACACACACACACACACACACACATTGAAGCATTGATGATTTTTGTCTCAAAGGAGACTGAGGAAATGTTATGAGATGGATGTATTAGTTATTCAGTCTTAAGAGCTTTCTCTGATTTTCTTTTTTGTTAAAAAAAGTTAATTACAGACATAAAGACATGTTGAATTTAACATGCTAGTGTTTTCTCTAACTGCCTAGTAATATCTATCTTCTTGTCAGTGATATGTTGCACTTTTACAGTTACTGAAACTCATGAGTGACTAAAGCACTAATCATTCGGTTTCATTCTGATTTTTGCCTTTAATAGGCAACTTGCTTGTTTTATAATGTCTTTTTTTTATTTTTGATATCTAACCTTATTGTTTTGTGTTGCTTGAGGGAAGAAATGTATTGTATTTTACGTATGAGCAGAGTTTTGCAAACCGGATTATCAGTTTTTCAGTAGGCCTGGTGTATTGTCTGTTGGACATTAAATAAACAAAAGGATACTATTTTGAAATTTAATTTCTGTTTCTCTCTTTGTTGTCAATTTGTATTGAATCGAAATTAACCGAACCGGATCGGATCGAATCGAATCGTACCGGATCGTTTACTAATTTTATGAATCGTCCCTGAAGCGAATCGTAGCCTGTGAATCGAGATTCGAATCAAACCGTTTTGTGAGTGAAAGATTCACATCCCTAGTAAATATGTAGTGGAGTAGAAAGTACAGATACCGCCTCTCAAATGTAGTGAAAGTATCCAATGTAAAATTTACTTAAAGGTGCATTGTGTACGTTTTCTGGTGGAGGTCTGTCAAATGCTTTTCTCTATGGCGATGTTATTGCTTTTTCTGGAATGTTTCACAGTATGGCATTAAAACTTTCTATGTTCATGGAGACCAAACCAGACCAAGTTCCAGGTCAGATCTGTGGAGAGGTGACCCCACTCACAGTCAGAATGTTTTTCTAGGTATTTTTGAGCTATAAAACTACCTGTAATTTAAATTGACAATACAGATGATTTTGACTTACCATATTATCCTGTGTATTACTGAATTATTGAATGATCATATGGACTTTTTGTTATAAAAGCATTTCCATTTTTGCAAAGTACCTTCTAATTCTGACCTGCCCTGAAGGTTACAGTTCTTTAGAGAATCTTTAACGCGGCTTTTCTCAGCTCGTTGTTTTCAGATGTGCATGTTTCAAATGGCCACAAATTCTTCAAATGTTCTCAGATTTCCATGTGTAAGGCATCTTTGGAAAGCTTTGAATCTACACTTTCAGAATCTGTGAATAACTCCAGGATGACTTGTAGCTGTGTTTTCCGTGGCTGGTCACAAATGTAAGGTAGAGCTGTTTAATGTCATACTGTGGATCTTTCCAGGCAGAGCAATGACATATCCATAGAAACAAGCAGGTGACGGACCCAAAATGGAAAAGTTACACAGTGCACCTTTAAAGGCAAATTAACGTTTTTTTTAACAATCTGAGCCTTCTTTCGGCAATAAAACAAGTAGTTTTACTCACCCATAGCATTTTTCTGTCAATTGGAGCAGTATCGCAGAACTTATGTTGAGCCGTTCTGTTCTAGTAATGATCCCGTATCCGTTAACATGGTGCTGTATCATTTGCTCGGGGCATTACTTTGCGGTGTCCAAATAACACAAACTTTAGCACTTTTCAAATCATAGAAGCCCGATGTCTTAATGAAAGATTTCGTTTGAAGCAAAAGTGGCCTGTAATCCGAGATTTAGCCATAGTTTCGAGTAGATGAGGACGCCAGTGCGCATGCGCGGACTGCTCCCAGGACCCAAACATGAAACGCAAAGCTGAAAACTATGGATAAATCTCGGAATACAGGCCACTTTTGCTTCAAACGAAATCTTTCATTAAGACATCGGGCTTCTATGATTTGAAAAGTGCTAAAGTTTGTGTTATTTGGAGACCGCAAAGTAATGGCCCGAATACAAATGCTAACGGATTCGCTACAACATAACTTTCTTCAAACAGCTCCAAATGACACGAACGTGATATGGGTGAGTCAAACGACTTGTTTTATTACCGAAAGAAGGCTCAGATTGTAAAATAACGTTACTTTGCCTTTAAGTAAAGCTATAGATACCTAAAATCTGGGTATTGTACTTATACTTTTGTATGTGGTTACCCTCCATCACTGCTGTCAGTCTTATAGCATGCAAAAGGCCCATAACATGAACCATAACCCAGTGCATATGTGTGATGGGCTGCTTAGAGCCTCACATGTCCAGGCTACCACATTGGCACAGTGACTTCAGGCTTGTTGTCAGCCTGGCTTCTCTTTAATCCCTCTCTTTCTTTTGATGACTAAATGGGCTTTAGAGTCTGCAGGCCTGGGAGATGTTTGAAATTTGCTGGATTGGGCCCATACGTTTCTCTTTAGGTTTATAAAGAGGGCGGAGCTTCTGCAGTCTGTCTTACAAACAAAACAGCAGTGGTGGAAGAAGTACTGGATTTTGTAACTTAAAGTAAAGCTAAAGTAGAGATACTGGAGCAAAAAAATATTCAAAGTTCAAGTTCAAAGTCAGCTTTATTGTCAATTCTGCCATATGTGTTCAACGTACAGTGAATCGAAATTTCGTTTCTCTCTGGCCAAGCAGTGCAAAAACACAGTGTACAAAATACAATATAAAGACAAAACAAAAACTATCTAAGACAAAATAAAAAATCTAAAGCAGTGCTAAGAATAAATAAAGAATAAATAAATATAAGAATAAATAAATACCTATTTACAGATGTCCAAAATGTGCAGTGCAGTGTGCATCAAAAATAAATAATGTGCAATGGAAGATGCAGCAGTGAAATGTGCAGTAATGTGCAATAGAATGTGCATTGAAAGTAAAGATAAAAATAAATGTAAATAAATGAATGAAATATTCAAGTAAAAGTATCACACAAAAAAATCTACTTGAGTAGAAGTATTAAAGTACCTGTTTAAAAATGTATATTAGGCCAAATTGACCCCTGTGAGCTTTTAGCCATGTTATAATATATATGTTATAATGTTGTTACCTCATCAAAATCACGCCTGGAGTTGTGTTTTGTTTCATTCACACACGTTTGAGTAATCCTGCATATTAGTCTGTCTACATCTGCTCCACCTTGTGAAATGGGCAATTCTCAGGCTGATATTATACAAATGATTCTGGTGAAAGTGTATGGAGTTTAAAAACACGGTAGAGCACTTCCTGTATGAACACATGACATCACAAGGTGGATTATTATTTGTGTGTTAAATATGTGAATGAAACAGAAGACAACTCCAGGTGTGTTTGTGATGAGGAAACAACATTAGAACAGAAAAAGTAAAAGTATTTTGTGCAGATTTTGAGAGCTAATAAAACTTGTAGTGAATTTAATAAAGATTTGTGCTGAATTTTGTTCAGTAGAAATAACTGAATCTACTGTAGCTGTTTTTATTTGTTTATTTTTGTTTGCTCAAACTATGAACATGTTAAAAATAAACCCTCAGTCTTTTTAGCAAGGCTCAAACAGTATCCATCCATCCATCCATCCATGCATTTATTTTCTTCCGCTTATCCGGGGCCGGGTCGCGGGGGCAACAGTCTAAGCAGGGACTCCCAGACTTCCTTCACCCCGGACACTTCCTCCAGCTCCTCCGGGGGGCCCCCAAGGCGTTCCCAGGCCAGCCAGGAGACATAGTCCCTCCAGCCTGGGTCTTCCCCGGGGCCTCCTTCCGGTGAGACATGCCCGGAACACCTCCCGAGGGAGGCGACCAGGAGGCATCCGGAACAGATGCCCGAGCCACCTCAGCTGGCTCCTCTCAACGTGGAGAAGCAGCGGCTCTACTCCGAGCCACTCCCGTGTGACTGAGCTCCTCGCCCTATCTCTAAGGGTGCGCCCAGCCACTCTGTGGAGAAAACTCATTTCAGCCGCTTGTATCCGCGATCTCGTCCTTTCTGTCATTACCCAGAGCTCATGACCATAGGTGAGGGTAGGAACATAGACTGACCGATAAATTGAGAGCTTTGCCTTTTGGCTCAGCTCCCTCTTCACCACAACGGTCCAGTACAACGACTGCATCACTGCCGACGCTGCACTGATTCGCCTGTCAATCTCATGCTCCATCCTCCCCTCACTCGTGAACAAGACCCCAAGATACTTGAACTCCTCCACTTGAGGCAAGGACTCCCCACTCACCCGGAGAGGGCAAGCCACCTTTTTCCGGTCGAGAACCATGGCCTCGGATTTGGAAGAGCTGATCCTCATCCCAGCCGCTTCACACTCGGCTGCAAACCGCCCCAGTGCACATTGGAGGTCCCGGTTCGATGAAGCCATCAGGACAACATCATCTGCAAACTGCAGAGATGAGATCCTGTGGTTCCCAAACCGGATCCCCTCCGGCCCCTGACTGCACCTAGAAATTCTGTCCATAAATATAATGAATAGAACCGGTGACAAAGGGCAGCCCTGGCGGAGTCCAACATGCACCGGGAACAGGTCCGACTTACTACCGGCAATGCAAACACAGCTCCTGCTCCGGTCATACAGGGACCGAACAGCCCTTATCAAAGGGCCCCGAACCCCGTACTCCCAGTGCACTCTCCACGAGGGACACGGTCGAATGCCTTCTCCACATCCACAAAGCACATGTGGACTGGTTGGGCAAACTCCCATGCACCCTCGAGCACCCGATGGAGAGTATAGAGCTGGTCCAGTGTTCCCCGGCTGGGATGAAAACCACACTGCTCCTCCTGAATCCGAGGTTCGACTATCGGTCGAATTCTCCTCTCTAGCACCCTGGAATAGACCTTACCGGGAAGGCTGAGGAGTGTGATTCCCCGATAGTTGGAACACACCCTCCGGTCCCCCTTCTTAAGAGGGACCACCACCCCGAACTGCCAGTCCAGAGGTACTGTCCCCGACCGCCACGCGATGTTGCAGAGACGTGTCAGCCAAGACAGCCCTACAACATCCACAGACTTGAGATACTCAGGGCGGATCTCATCCACCCCCCCGGGGCCTTGACACCGAGGAGCTTTCCAACCACCTCAGTAACTTCAGCCAGGGTGATGAGTGAGTCCGCCTCCGAGTCCCCAGCCTCTGCTTCCTCCTCGGAAGACGTGACGGCGGGATTGAGGAGATCCTCAAAGTATTCCTTCCACCGTCCGATAACATCCCCAGTCGAGGTCAACAGCTCCCCACCTCCACCGTAAACAGTGTTGGTGAAGCACTGCTTCCCCCTCCTGAGGCGCCGGGCGGTTTGCCAGAATTTCTTTGAGGCCGTCCGATAGTCCTCCTCCATGGCCTCTCCGAACTCCTCCCAACTCCGAGTTTTTGCCTCTGCCACCGCCCGGGCTGCAGCACGCTTGGCCCGCCGGTACCAGTCGGCTGCCTCTGGAGTCCCACGAGCCAACAAGGCCCGATAGGACTCCTTCTTCAGCCTGACGGCATCCCTTACTTCCGGTGTCCACCACCGGGTTCGGGGATTGCCGCCGCGACAGGCACCACAGACCTTACGACCACAGCTACGGGCGGCTGCATCGACAATAGAGGCCGAGAACAGAGCCCATTCGGACTCTATGTCCCCAGCCTCCCCCGGAATCCGGGAGAAGCTCTCCCGGAGGTGTGAGTTGAAGGTGCCCCTGACAGAGGGCTCTGCCAGACGTTCCCAACAGACCTTCACTACGCGCTTGGGCCTGCCAGGTCTTTCCGGCTTCCTCCCCTGCCAGCGGACCCAACTCACAACCAGGTGGTGATCAGTTGACAGCTCTGCTTCTCTCTTTATCCGAGTGTCCAAGACACGCAGCCGGAGGTCAGATGACACGACAACAAAGTCGATCATCGACCTCCGTCCTAGGGTGTCCTGGTGTCACGTGCACTGATGGACACCCTTGTGCTTGAACATGGTGTTCGTTATGGACAAACTGTGGCTAGCACAGAAGTCCAATAAAAGAACACCGCTCGGGTTCAGATCAGGGAGGCCGTTCCTCCCAATCACCCCTCTCCAGGTGTCACTGTCACTGCCCACGTGGGTGTTGAAGTCCCCCAGGAGAACAACTGAGTCCCCGGTCGGTGCACTGTCCAGTACCCCTCCCAGGCACTCCAAGAAGGCTGGGTACTCTGCACTGCTGTTCGGCCCGTAGGCCGACACAACAGTGAGAGACCTGTCCCTGACCCGAAGGCGCAGGGACGCGACCTTCTCGTTCACCGGGGTGAACTCCAACACTCGGCGGCTGAGCCGTGGGGCAATGAGCAGGCCCACACCGGCCCGCCGCCATTCCCCACAGGCAACGCCAGAGAAATGGAGAGTCCAGCCCCCTTCAAGGAGTTGGGTTCCAGAGCCCAAGCTGTGTGTGGAGGTGAGGCCGACTATATCTAGTCGATAGCGCTCAACCTCCCGCACAAGCTCAGGCTCCTTCCCCCCCAGCGAGGTGACATTCCATGTCCCCAGAGCTAATCTCCATGTCCGGAGATCTGGTCGCCAAGGCCCCTGCCTTCAGCTGCCGCCCAGATCTCTCTGCACCGGCCCCTTATGGATCCTCCTGCGGGTGGTGGGTCCACGGGAGGATGGCCCCACGTCGCTCCTTCGGGCTGAGCCCGGCTGGGCCCCATGGGGGAAGGCCCAGCCACCAGGCGTTCGTTCACGAGCACCCACCCCAGGCCTGGCTCCAGGGTGGGGCCCCGGTGACGCCAATCCGGGCGACGTAACTGGCCTTGATCTCGTATTCGTCATAATGGGCTTTTGAACCGCTCTTGGTCTGACCCGTCCCCCAGGACCTTTTTGCCTTGGGTGACCCTACCAGGGGCATAAAGCCCCCGACATCATAGCTTCCGGGATCATTCGGGCACTCAAACCCCTCCACCACGTTAAGGTGGCGGCTCAAGGAGTGGGGGCTCAAACAGTAATAAAAAAAAAACAACTAAGGCTGCCAGTTTAACGCATGAATTAATTACACTGCAAATTAACACGTTATAAAAATTAACGCAATTAATTATGAGTGGCAATTCAAATTTAAATTTGGCGTGTGGTGAGCAAATCATTGCTCGGGCCTTTGAACGACAAGTTTATTTATAAAAAGAACGAAAATGGGACGATCAACAAGAACACGGTGATTTATAGCTTTTGTCAAAAAGAATTTTCCGATCACCGAAGCTGCTCCAGCCTGACGGATCATCTGAACGATAAACACGTCCGGACAAGTTCCATCGTTACCGGTGATAGTGCGCACTTCACCAAACCACCAAACCACGGTGCAGAATTTGGGAAACGAATGAGCAAAACGACCACATGAAAACTGACGAACTCAATCGCAAAGTCAGTTCGTTCGCTCGCTCGCTCACAATCCCTCTCTCTCAATCTCTCTCTCACTCTTAAAATGCGATTAATTAGATTAATTAATTACAAATCCTGTAAATAATTAGATTAATTTTTTAATCGCCTGACAGCACTAAAAAATACTTTTACTTGTCAGTCCAGTTCAAAAATGTAATGGAGTAAAAAGTACACATACACTGTAGAGTGTTTAAGTACAGTACTTTACTACTTTAACTTTTACTGCATTCCATCACTGCTCACAGGCCAGTGTTAACCAGGAGCTCTGAAGTCTCATTCTACTGGAGCAGGTCTGATCTGCTTCTGGAACTAATGAAACAGCCTCTGCTCTTTCACCTGCACAAAAGACAAGAGGTTAAAACACACAGTTAGTCACATTTGTCCACTTTAGCCCCCACACAACCAGAGATACTTCTAAAAGAAAGTATTTAGAGGTCCTATATTATGCAAAATGAATTCTTGTGAGCTTTGAGCCATGTTATAATGTTGTTTCTTCATCAAAACACACCTCGAGTTGTGTTTTGTTTCATTCACCCATGTTTGAGTAAATATGTATTATTACTCTGTCTTCATCTCCAAAGTTCAAAATGCTCTGTTCCACTTTGTGATGTCATGAAGCAGTGGTTTTCAATTTAACAGCTCCTTTTAACTTTAGTTCAGTAGAGATTGGCAATTCCAGGGCTGAAATTATCTAAATGATTCTAGTGAAGATGTATGGAGTTTAAAAACACAGTGGAGCACTTCCTGTATTACCACATCACAAGGTGCAACAGTGTTTTCTGTTTGAGAGAAGAAAATATGCAGGGTTTATGTGTTTACATGTGTGAATGAAACAGAACACAACAGCAGGTACATTTGTGATAGAACAGATCAAAAGATAAAGAATAATATGGGCCCTGAAATTTGTAACAAAATAAATAAATACATAAATAAATAAATAAATAAAAAATAAATAAATACAAAGAAATAATAAAAATGTATTATTATTATTATTATTATTATTATTATTATTATTATTATTATTATTAATAATAATAATAGTAATAATAATAATAATAATAATAATAATAATAATAATAATAATAATAATAATTATTATTATTATTATTATTATTATTATTATTATTATTATTATTATTATTGTTGTTGTTGTTGTTGTTGTTGTTGTTGTTGTTGTTGTTGTTGTTATTATTATTATTGGTTTAAAATGTTACTTCCTGGATGAAAATCATGTCACATTACACTAAAGAGAATTCTATACAAAAATCTGGCACAATTTACACAAAAAAACGCATTTTTATGATACTTTAAATGTTATTTAAACAATTTACAAACAGGAAGTAACATCTGAAGCCTAAAAAAATGCTGTGAAAACTGTGAAAGTAATTTTAGAAAGAAAAATCTAAGATAAAATGAAGTTTGAAATTGATTATATTTCAGTTGATAAATAAAGTTACATATCAGTGGAACAAGACTTTTTATACCTGAAATAATAAAATACATCTTTGCAGTTTAAAAAAAGAAATAAAACCTTATGTTGCATCCACCGGTAGATCATTTTATACTTGAAATACTTGAACATTTTACCTTTTCAAATCAAGTAAAATGTTCTTATTTGAATTCATTTTTAACTTACGAAATATTAGTATTGTGACTTTATTTATTTATTTATTTTTTAATGTAAACTCTAAGTGAAATGAAGTCAAATTATTTAAAAGTTGTCCAAAAGCGTTATTATTAGCCCCAGTTACATTTTGCAGTGGGGCTCTTTAGGACCTTTTGAGATTTTTTTTTACGTATTTCTATTTTATTGTTACGTACATATCAATTTAAATACATAACTATGCCTTATTTGACAACAGTCTCTTGCTATTTTTTTTGCTACTTATTAACACTGCAAAAAAAGCCTGGCCAAAATTTAAGATATAAACACTTAAATCTATCAGAAAATGACTTAAAAGTTGTGAAATTATCTGTCCGTGCAGCAAGATCATTTTATTTGACAAGTTATCTTAAAATAAACTACCTCTAGACTGGAATTAAGCAGTTTCTGGTCTAATAAGTAGATAATAAACCTGAAAACAAGATGAACAATCTGATATAAGTTTTAAAATCTAGGAAATTTGCAGTATAGAATTGATTATCCATCCATTCATCCATCCATTTTCTTCCGCTTCCGCCATGGAGTTAGATAATTTAACTATAACATATAATATAACTGCTCGGCGTTATTATAATAGCACCTTTATCAAACATTTTCTCTCCTTTCAAAGTATAACAACTCAGAGAAGAGAAAGCGGACCTAGCGGATCATTATTTTACACCCACGTGAGAATGGAGGCCTAGGGCGGTTAGCACTCGTTAGCTTAGGTAATGTTTATCCAGCATTATGCCACCACACACCCCAGCGCCGCTAACGTATGTCTCTGAAACGCCATCGCCACGGCAATTCTGAAAAAGAAATGGTTTGTGAGAAAGTAATGGGAGATCCTGATGTAAAGTTCTGTTGGAGTCATATATAATAAGGATAATTATATTGGCGATATGGAAGTCTGGGTCTGGGCCTGAACAAAGAGCTGCTTGTGTGTTCTAATGGTATTCCGAGCGCATGTGTGTATCTGTATGATGTTGAGTCTAGAGGGGAAATGACTCCAGTGCGGTGCCAAACCACGCCCCCTTCCCCCATGCCCCTATGCCCCTTGCTCCGCCCCCTGCCCCCCTTCTCCTTAAACACATGCTATACCCACCCCGCTATACCACTGTGTATATAAACTACGAGTTCTTAAACAACGGGACTAGTCGGTAATATCAGCGTCAAAAAGTTAAGCAATAAAAATATAAATGCGTCAGTAAAAATCTTACAGCTCTGGGAAAAAAATAAGAAACCACTGCGAAATTATCAGTTTTTCTGATTTTACTACTTGGGAAAAAGGAACATTTTTGTTTGAGTCTATAAACTACTGACAACATTTCTCCTAAATTCCAAATAAAAATATGATCGTTTAGAGCATTTATTTACAGAAAATGACAAATGGTCAAAATAACAAAAAAGAGACATGTTTTCAGACCTCAAACAATGCAAAGAAACAAGATCAAATTCATTTTAAAACAACATAATACTAATGTTTACACTTAAGAAGAGTTCAGAAATCAATATTTTGCTGCGATAACTCGTATTTTTAATCACAGCTTTCATACGTCTTGGCATGCTCTCCACAAGTCTTTCACATTGTTCTTGGGTGACTTTATTCCACTCCTGGTGCAAGAACTGAAGTAGCTCAGCTTTGTGTTTGTGTTGGAATTCAACAGACGCTGGAATGGAATGGCTGTAATACATGTAGAGATGCTGATTTCAGAAAAAAATGCAGTATTCTCTTTTTTTTTTTTCTTCCCAGAGCTGTATATATATCATCACACATACAGTACATTCCAGATGACAGAAAAATCAACAAATACAAAAGTTGCAAAAGTGGCAAGTGCATCTGTCCTGTTTATGTAGAATTGAAAATAGAATACAAATTTGAATAAATATTTATGATGTGAAAATCTTAAATACAGACAGGCCATATTTCATTTCAAGACTAACTAAGGATTCCCAAGGTCACTAGGGAGAGATCAGTAAAGATTTGTAATTTATGTTCAAGTCATTTGGAGATGAACTTCGCGTTTAGTTTGAGCGTACACACTGTGAGAATACTGTAGTACATCCCAAAGTTTTATTCAGAACGCCCATCAGATCATACATTTGTGTTATTGTTTCAATCATTTGTAAACCTGGTGTGTATTTGAAAGGGGTTCTTGATTTATTGACAAAAGTAGTTTCTGTGTGATTGAAATGGTCATGAGCAAATAAATCAATGAAAAGAAATAGAAAAGAAAAGAGAACGGACCCACTGTTCCTGCAAAGAATGGGAGCTACAAAAAAAGTACTTAACTAAATATTCATACATAGGTAAAGGTCGAAACTAGAAATAAGGAAAAAATAGGAGGAAAAATAGGAATAACGTGTATGAATAAAAATCGGAGAAATACCACAAAAAATACCACAGACAATAAAAAATATACAGGGAGAAAAGTGTGCAAACGTAACACTATATAATATAATATTGAAAAAAGGGAATATCTTGCCTCAAAACTAAAACTTCAAAATGAATTCAGACTATTAATTTGAATTTGTTTTCTCAGTAAATTTTACTATGAAATTGAATTGCTTTTTTATTTTATCTATCTATTTATTTATTGGCAAAAGGAGAAATTCAATTTGTCAACTGGACAAAAGTTGATGTGTTTATTATTTACATAGAATAGTTAACTAGTTTCAGTATATTGTGTTCAGATATGAAGAAATGTATCAAAAACTATAAAATAAAATACATCTTAGTCAAAATGGCTATGAAAAATATCCTGAATTCAAGTAAAAGTAGCTGTTCTATTTTCATTTAAATTTCCAGTGTAAGCTTCTGGTGGTGAGTGACTTGCTCGAGTTCATGCATCATCTATTTCCCTTCAGAACATCTTGACTATCCGCTCTTTTGTGTCACTGAGTTCTTTCTGCAATTTGTGATAAAAATAAGCCCGGTGACTGTTTAGTCATGGTTCAGACTTGTCATCGTTTTATACCAGAGCAAGTTTACTCTGGTATAGCTAGAAGTGTTTTAAAGCTGCTGTAATATTTAATTATTTTTTAATCCCAGTTTTATATGAAAGGTCCTATATTACACAAAATAAACATGTTAACTTTAAGATAAGATAAGACTTTACTGATCTCACACAGGAGAAATGTATTTGCCACAGAAAGAAAGTGCATGCAGGCAGAATAGAATCAAATAAGTCATAATAAAATAAGTAATAATAATAATAGAACCATGTTATAATGTTGTTACCTCCTCAAAAACATACTTGGAGTTGTTTGAATAACTCTTTATTATTAGTCTGTCTACATTTCCAAAGCTCAAAATACTCTGCTCCACCTTGTGATGTCATAAAGTGGTCGTTTTCAAGTTAACTGCTGCAGTCTACCTTTAGTTCAGTACAGAGTGACAATACCAGTGCTGAAATGATCCAAATTCCCAAAAAATTCTAGTGAAGATATATTGAGTTTTGTAACACAGTGGAGCACTTCTTGTAATACTACGTGACATGACATGTGTGAGTGAATGAAACAAACACACCTCCAGGTATTTAACAGTGGCAAAATTGTGGTTTAGTTTGGTCTGTTTAGTTTTAGCTCAACCTTTAGTACTTTTAATCAACCCTTATAATTCAAACATACACAAAATAGACTCATGTGAACTTTAATCCATGTTATAATGTGGTTACCTCCTCAAAAACATACTTGGAGTTGTTTGAGTGACCCTTTATTATTAGTCTGTCTGCATTTCCGAAGCTCAGAATGCTCTGTTCCACCTTGTGATGTCATGAAGCGGTAGTTTTCAAGTAGAGGTAAGATCGGGCCTAAAAAAATCCAGCCCGACCCGACCCGGCCCGCGGGTATTAAAGCCCGACCCGGCCCGAGCCCGACCAATTAACTTGATTTGCAGGCCCGAGCCCGAAGCAAACCCGAAATTTCATATTTTATTTGTGAGGACTTGGGAGGAGGAGGGGTGATTTATGATAACAAATTAAAGCCTGTCTTTTGTAACAAAATCTAAGTTAAACAAGACTGTATAAACATTTACATCTTTTATATTTGTTTCTGCAGAGGGTACATTAACAGACAATTTTCCATCATTGACGGATTTTTTAAAGAGTTGACGGGAAAAATTTAAGGCCGTCCGTCATTTTGACGGGTTGAAAATTGGGCCATAAACCACAGCAGCAGTACGTCCTTAAAGGAAAAGTAACGTTATTTTACAATCTGAGCCTTCTTTCGGTAATAAAACAAGTCGTTTGACTCACCCATATCACGTTCGTGTCATTTGGAGCTGTTTGAAGAAAGTTATGTTGTAGCGTAACCATTAGCATTTGTATTCGGGGCATTACTTTGCGGTCTCCAAATAACACAAACTTTAGCACTTTTCAAATCATAGAAGTCCGATGTCTTAATGAAAGATTTCGTTTGAAGCAAAAGTGGCCTGTAATCCGAGATTTATCCATAGTTTTCAGCTTTGCGTTTCATGTTTGGGTCCCGGGAGCTGAGAGCACAGTCCGCACATGCGCACTGGCGTCCTCATCTACTCGAAACTAAGGCTAAATCTCGGATTACAGGCCACTTTTGCTTCAAACGAAATCTTTCATTAAGACATCGGGCTTCTATGATTTGAAAAGTGCTAAAGTTTGTGTTATTTGGACACCGCAAAGTAATGCCCCGAGCATATGATACAGCACCATGTTAACGGATACGGGATCATTACTAGAACAGAACGGCTCAACATAAGTTCTGCGATACTGCTCCAATTGACAGAAAAATGCTATGGGTGAGTAAAACTACTTGTTTTATTGCCGAAAGAAGGCTCAGATTGTAAAAAAACGTTAATTTGCCTTTAAGAATCTAGCGCAGCGCGGCACTTTAAGAGAGAGAAGCAGAGAGACAAAGAAGAACAATGACGGGTGGATAATAGACAGAGACAGGAAGGAGTTCCTCACTCTTACCGGTGCGTGTTTGTCTTTTCAGTTCTCCTGTCTTTAGTTTATCCTTAACTTCTTGCTCCTCCATATTGGGGATACCAGGTCAAAATAGATGCGGACTTGCGGAGGGGAAGATTATTAAGAGAGCGGCGTTCACGTGCGCAGAGCTCTGGCTCTGCGGCTCCTGTTTAGTAGTTAAATAGCAATTACATTACAGCGCCTTCTCTGTTTTATCCAAATTATTTATTTTAAAACAAGTAATCCTTAGTTTAGTATCCACACATCGTTTTAGTATACATTTTTATAAACATATATTTATTTTTAAAAAGTCAGCGAGAGAGAAGCCCGATCCGACCCGAAGCACTGATTGACATTTTAGGCCCGACCCGACCTCGGGCTTAAGATCTTACCTCTATTTTCAAGTCAACAGCTCCTTTTACCTTTAGTTCAGTACAGTTTGACAATACCAGCCCTGAAATGATCCAGATGATTCTAGTGAAGATGTAAGGAGTGGAGCACTTCCTGTATTACCACGGAACATGACATGTGTGAATGAAACAAACACACCTCCAGGTATTTAACAGTTGCAAAATCATGGTTCAGTTTGGTCTGTTTAGTTTGAGCTCAACTTGTAGTACTTTTGGTCAACCCTTAGAATTCAAACATACTAGCTTAACATTCATTTGGTCACTTTTTACATATATATTTGCAGGTTTTAGTTGAGAAAGCTTGTAGTAGGCTTACAGTATACATTAAAAACCAAGGATTTTCCATGGTAGCGCACTGAGACGGCCTGAAATAGGGGATTTGTTGTACCTGTACACGAGAAGCTGATCTTTATGCATGAGGGGAAAAGGAGAAGGGTGGTCGTGTGTCGAGTGATTAGGTGTGCACTAAATCTCCACAAAACTCGCTTTCATTCTTGCGTCATCTATCTTCCGTGCTTTTTTCCCCCAACATCTCGTCTTGTAGGTTCAACGGGTTTAGTCTGCAATTTGGTGTAAAAATAAAGCGGGAGCGTGACGTCAGGAGGTGTGTGCGCGGAGTGGTACGAGAGCTTTTCCACACATGGTTCCCAGTGGGCGGGACGTGGTATTAGACGAGGTGGTATGGCAGTTTCTCACACAAGTAATGTACTGTAGTATTACTGTACGGGCGCCACGGCAACTGGAAGGAAGGTTTGGGGTGTTGTCAGCGTCTGGGTTTGACGCTCGGATTTTAGATTGAACTATATGTGAAATTATGATCAAATGTCAGACTGAACTTGACCAAAAAGTGTAAAATGGATTCTTTAAAGGTACACTACTGTTTGCAGTGGTGGAATGCAGCTAAGTAAAAGTAGTAAAGTACTGCATTTATGTATATTTTAAGTATCTGTACTTTACTTAAAGGTGCATTGTGTAACTTTTCAAAGTTCAAGTTCATAGTTCGACGTACAGTGAATCAAAATTCTGTTTCTCTCTGGCCAAGCAGTGCAAAAAGACAGTGTACAAAATACAATATAAAGACAAATATACAATAAAAATACAATAAAGACAAAACTATCTAAGACAAAATCTAAAAATCTTCTGGTGGAGGGTCTATCAAATGCTTTTCTCCAGGGAGATGTTATTGTTTTGTCTGGAATGTTCCACAGTGTGACATTAAACAACACTACTTTATACAAGTATTAAATTACAGGTGGTTTTATAGCTCAAAAATACCTAGTAAAACAGGCATTCTGACTGTGAGCGGGGTCGCCTCTCCACAGATCTGACCTGTAACTATGGTCTGGTTTGGTCTCCATGAAGATAGAAAGGTTTAATGCCACACTGTGAAACATTCCAGACAAAGTAATAACATCTCCATGGAGTAAAACATTTGACGGATCAAATGTCATAGACTGAAATTCATAATATGGATTCTTTAAAGGTGCACTATGTAACTTTTTGGTTTAGGGTTTGTAACCTGTTTGCAGTGGTGGAATACAGCGAAGTAAAAGTAGTAAAGTACTACAGTTATGTATATGTTTTAAGTATCTGTGCTTTACTTAAAGGTGCATTACTGTATGTAACTTTTTCATTTGGGGTCCGTCACCTGCTTGTTTCTATGGAGATGCCATTGCTCTGCCTGGAATATTCCACAGTGTGACATTAAACAGCTCTGCTTTACAAGTATTAAATTACAGGTGGTTTTATAGCTCAAAAATACCTAGAAAAACAGGCATTCTGATTGTGAGTGAGGTCGCCTCTCCACAGATCTGACCTGTAACTTGGTTTTGTTCGGTCTCCATGAAGATACAAAGGTTTAATGCCATACTGTGAAACATTCCAGACAAAACAATAACATCTCCATGGGGAAACACAGTGGACGGACCCTCCACCAGAAAAAGTTACACAATGCACCTTTAAGTACATTTTAATGGATACTTTTTACTTTTACTTTACTAAATCTGAGAACATGTATCTGTACTTTCTACTGCGCTACGTTTTTGAACTGGACTGAAAAGTAAAAGTACTTTTTATTATTGTTTGAGACCTACTGAAAAGGCTGAAGTTTTATTTTTGTCACCTTCATAATTTGAGAAAATAAACTATAACAAATAAAAACAGCTTGATCAATCAAAAAAGACTCAACAAAATCTATCACAATTCTTTATCAAAATCACAGATCTCAATTGCGAAATAATTTTAATTTTTACTCTTGAAGTACATTTTTCAACAGGAACTTTCATGTGATATTTTTACTTTTAATTGTGTGTTTTTGTTGTTGTTTTTTTGCCTTGGTGTCTGAAATTGTTAGATACTTAAAGGTAAAGTATTGATATCGGTACTGAAAAGGCTGCATCCCTGTAGTAAAAATTAATATTGATATGAAATTAATATCACACAGCATACATAAATTCAAATTCACATTGTCAGATTAGATCGCAGAATCCTGAACTGAAAAGGCTGAAAAGTTGGTGCTTGAAATGGCTTATACTAAGTTAGTTTGGAAGTCTATCAAGTCGCCAAAAATCTATAACCATTAACATACCTGCAGTAAATACCACGAGGGAGTCTAAATATACTATCATGACTGAGACATTTATAACGAAACACAAGGCGGAGATAAAGAAAGATGATGCTGGGAGGCAAGAGTTAAAGTTTATGAAGACAGATTTACAGATGACTGTCAGAAAAGATAGGGCTGGTCAATAGATCTGACTGGTTTAATATGTCCCTTTCTCGTAAAAAGGCGTTTTCTTCCATGTGGTTTGCATATCGTCAATATCAGTTCTCAATTCAATTCTACTTGAAGAGGCGGGCTGTAACTCAGGCACCCACAAAAACAAATATACGAATAAACAGTCCATACAGATAGAGCCATTACGGTTGGAAACTTCATCTTTTATCTCGCCGCAAACTTTTCGGAGTGTATAATTTAAAGCCAGGAAAGATGTGTCCTTGTTTAGAGACGACTGCTGTGTTTTATTATTTATTGAAGGTTTATTTGATATAGTGGCAGTTGACAGTTAGTCAGTGTCTCATAAATGCATCACTAATGTGTTTGCTCATTTCGAGCTCAAGTGTCTGGTGAAGTATTTAAAGTGACAGCGTTGTAAAACTTTCAACACATTTTCCAGAAAGGAAAAGGGTGAATAAACCAAATCAGTGTACGATTCCACAGCTGCATTTGCAGTGAGTTTTGAAAATAAAATGTGGCCATAACGGCTTGTCAAAGTCTGATGCCGTCAGATCTCAGAAGCTAAGGAAGGCCGGGCCTGGGTGGGACATGTATGGGAGACCAGTGGGAAAATCAAGTGCCACAGTGGGGCGACAGTCGCAAAAACTGTGTTGAAGAATTTAGATATCTGGGAGTAATTTTAGATGACAGACTAAGTTTTAAGAAACATGTCAAAAAGGTTTGTCAAACAGTAAAATATAATCTGTCCACTTTTAAATCTATACAAAACTCCTTAACACAACAAGGAGCAAAAATCTATTTAAATGCGATGATCCTGCCTCACTTAATGTTTGGTGTCTCCTGTTGGTCACAAGCCAATCAAACTACGATAAAACCTCTAAAATCTCTTTATAAACAAGCTATTAGGATCCTAGATAAGAAACCGCGTCACTATCACCACTGTCAAATATTAGCGAAACATAAAATGCTCAGTTTTGAATATATGATCAAATCAGCCAATCTTAGATTATTATTCAAGATCATTAATAATGTGGCACCTCCACCACTGAAAAAGTTTGTCCAATTAACATCTGACCAAATGGTCCGGACCACCAGGTCAACGGTCAGTGGCCAATGTACAATACCAAAACGTAAAACATCACTGGGACAATCTGCATTTTCTGTTAAAACAATCTCAGAATGGAACTTCCCACTGAGCTAAAACTGTGCAAAGACTTCAAACAATTTAGTGTAGGAGTCAATCGACATTTCCTAAGAATACAAACCTGTCAGCATTAAGACAAACCTGAGAAGGGACTGGGAAGGTGAAGGGAATCAATTTTAACTAATGAAAATGTACCTTTGATGAAATGCGTGAAAAGTCCCTCAGTCGTCCAGGTAGAATCCATGATAAAAGGAGAAGTTCAATTTGTCAACTGGACAAAGTTTGTTTGGTTGAAAACGTTTCGCCGCTCATCCGAGAGGCTTCGTCAGCTCTGGCCCTCATCCTTTTATCTTTAATGAAATGTTTATGAAATTCATTATTTTATGCTGTGTTTAATGTTTTGTCATGTTGTGTGTCTCAGGGACTGCAGATGGAAATGAGCTCAAAGAGCTATAGTCTGGTACAAAGCATCTCTTCGTTGACTGTGATTAATGCTCCTGTACATGGTCCCTGTCAAATAAATTCAATAAATGAAATAAAACTGTTGTTGTGTCCTTAGGCATGACACTTCACCCACATCGCCTAGCATGAAAGTGCATGACTGTAATGAAACTAGACGCCAGAGAGAAACTGAAAAACAAAAGACAGAAAGCTGAAAACAAAAAGGTGGGATAGTTTCAGAATAATTTCAGTGTAGTTAGCTCCTTCCTGCAGCTAGATATAAGCAGTGTCCGTCAGCACTCTAACCAGAACTGACGAAGCAACTCGGATGAGCTGCGAAACGTTTTCAACCAAATAAACTTTGTCCAGTTGACAAATTGAATTTCTCCTTTTACCATGGATTCTACCTGGACGACTGAGGGATTCTTCACACTGTAACGAATAATTAATTATATAAAAATCACTACATTTGATGCTTTAACTTCCTAAAAAGCTCAGCAAAATACTCTTAAAGTACATTTTTAACAGGTACTTCAACACTTTTACTTCAGTAGATTTTCTCATGTAATACTTTTACTTGAGTAATCTTTTGCCTCTGTATCTGTACCTTTACATAAATAACAAAATTGAGTACTTCATCCACCACTGCTGAACAATAACCTCCTGGTACTTTCCTCATTCAAATAAAAAAATGCAGCCAGGCTCAAGGTCAGGACTAGAGGCGGGTCCCTGTGAGAAGAACAGAGAAACAGGAAAACATAATTCTACAAATAGTATATCTCTGGAAAAGCTTCATTCTGTTAGCAATCCTTTTTGTCAGAGTTTGTTTACCTGCTTTACATGTTTCAGCGTCTTCCTTAAGCCTTCCTCAGAAGCGTCATGGTTGTGGTGCAGTGACGTCTTGTAGGCTGCTTTACGCGCTTTTGTTAGACAGTGGGTAAGGCTTACGCCAAATACCAGCGCTGGATCAGAGAGGCAATCGAGATCCGCAAATGAGGTCCAAGGAGCATGAATCGTGACAAGGGAGTGTACACCTTATCACACATGGGATCAGGCCCAGCGTCAGACAGAAGGGGGCGTAAGCTTCCTCTACTTTCTGACAAAACCAAGAAAAGCTGCCGACAAGAAGTCACCACACCACCACGTTATGCTTCTGCGGAATATACAGGTAGTCGAAACATGTAAAGCAGATAAACAAATGAGCTATGAGCTACATTAGCCGCCATATTGTTCTAGACTTTTCTACTGTTCTGTTTTGTGTTTAAATCCTGTAAACTGTCATCTGACCCATCTGTCTGTAAGTATTGTGGTGTTATAAGACATTAATTCACTCTGTAAACGTATATGAGGTACTTTAAGTTGTTTTACACTTCAAATTCAGGCTAAAATGTATGATGCTAATGGAGCTAGCATGTTTATGGGAATTTCCATTGATGTTAGCATCAGGCTAACCGCTTGTTTTATAGACGTTTTTAAGAAGTTCAGCTAATGTTAAGCTATTGTTATGCATATATTAAACAGGGATGAAAAATTTCCGCTTTTTGGTGGATTTCCGCTTTTTTGTCAGCCGCCTGGGTCATTTTTTATATCAGTGCAAATCCGTTGAGAAAAATTTTGGGTGTATATATATATATGTATAGTTGTGTTGAGGGTTGCCAACCGTCCCTTGAAAAACGGAATCGTCCCGTATTCAGAAACAAAAGTACGTGTCCCGTATTGAGCTGAATAGGGAAGCACTTTGTCCCGTATTACCATGTGAATCAAAAATAGTGTCTAAAACAGGGGTGCCCAATATATCAATCGCGATCGCAGTTGATCGCCAAGGTAGTGTGGGTAGATCATAGTGTCGTAGTACTCCACACTTGGTCTCAAGATGATTGCGATCATATTTCATTACGGCCGCTATGGTCAGCAATAAAGTTTTACCGGTGTGTGGGACCACATGGGGCTTCTCACTGCAGCCTGTGCGCTCGAGCCCGCGGACACTGCGCCACCACGTGCGCCACCACGTGCGCCACCACGTGCGCCACCACGTGCGCCACCACGTACGCCACCACGTGCGCCACCACGTGCGCCACCACGTGCGCCACCACGTGCGCCACCACGTGCGCCACCACGTGCGCCACCACGTGCGCCACCAGCGCACGCAGCTTGTCTGCAACAGTGTGTACCCTTGCGTACCAGCGTGTATCACAGAGCAGGTTAAACTTTTTAAAACATCCTACCTGTCCGTCCGCCTCACATCAGCGCCCCGCTCCTTTTCACGCTCTTGCTCCTCCTGCGCATAGCATACACAGGCTCATCCTCAATGCATGCTGATTAGAAGAGCAAGGACAAAATGCAAAGCAAAAACTAATCTAAATTATGTTACAGTGAGAATTGAATTGCGTGAGGAATGCCGTGTGAGCGTGTGACGGGGAGCGGGACGGGGAGGAGGGGGAGAGTTTTTTTTAGCTGAAAACGCGCGGTGCCTGCATAAACTGAGCCACACAGACCGATTTTCTGGGCACAAAAAAACAAAAACAAACAAAAAAAAATCAGCGTGAGAAATGCCATGTGTGGCGTGTGAACACGTCGAATTGCGTGTGTCACACTCTCAATGCGTGAGACTTGAGAGCCCTGGTTTAAGTGCAGTACAGTTTGCTTGGCTTATTTTAAGTTTAAAATGAACATTTTTCAGATAAAATGGAGATAGATTTATGAAAACTTATTTATGTGAGTCAGCCTTTTTCATTGTAAATTTACTATATACATATTTGTGTATGTACCAGGTATGTGTATGTCACCACTAGTACCTGTGAATAAAATGCGGTTTGTGCTTTGATTTACAGTTTTACTTTATTGCAAACATATATATTTGTAAAATTGTGTGAGAAGGTAGTGCAAAATGGGATCATCAAGAGGGGGAATTTTTTTCCCCCAAAATGGGTGGTTGACATGTTAGTGTTTATTGGCTGGAATGACCCCAAATTGCATCTCAGAGCATTTAGGCATGCCCCCGGACCTCTCTAGCTTTTCGGTGACTTTCAGCTTTTTTCATTACTGGTTTCTTTCATCCCTGCTTAAATTGTATTAAGCTACTCTATATTGTTTTATGTAACTCTACATATCCTCTGTTCATTTGAATTTGAAAACATAATATGTATTTATTTTTTGTCTGTTACAGTTTTACAGTCAACTCTTCAGTAAATGTCCAAAACAGCAGAAGCTTCCTGGGTGTTAACTGGAGAAAGTGTTCGCTATCTGTAAAGCTAGTTCCTGAACACTAGTGGAGGCAGAATAGTGTGATTAAAAGAATTGCTAATTTAATACAGATAGTATATGTCAATGATATAGCGTTGATTGTATTTGATAACATGTAGGATCAAATTAAAAAATGTTATGATACTTCTTTGGAATATTTTCCTTCTGCATTCAAGCATGAACTAAAACTAATCAAGAGATCAAAGGTAACTAATCCTTACAGACGGCTCCCATTAAAATCCATCATGCCTCTGCAGCTCCAGGCCTCCCCATCCATCGTGCACTCAGACCTGCTGCATTCATCACGCAGGCAGAGGGGCAGCCATTTTTCTCTCTTTGTCTTTAATTCACAGCCAACTTTGCCTCCACAATGCCAGTCATGCATGAGGGCACTGGGTTAGTCTTTTCAGATGTATTTGGCATCATCAAACTGTCTCTAACATGAGAAACTGTTGCCCCTTTTGCACTATTCTCTGATCTAGTGTGTTATAATATAGTTCTCTCATCCAAAACAGACCTGGAGTTGTGTTTTGTTTCATTCACACATGTTTAAACACACTTATCCTGCACATTTAGGCCGTGTTCTTCTCTCATACAGAAAACACTCCATTCCACCTTGTGATGTCATGTCATACAGGCTCCACTGTGTTTTTAAGCTCCATATAATTTCAATAGAACAGTTCATGTCATGACATCACAAGGTGGAACTGATCGTTTTGAGCTTTGGGGATGTAGACAGACTAATAATAAAGTGTCAAACATGTGTGGATGAAACAAAACACAACTCCAGGTGTGTTTTTGATGTGGTAAAACATGACTTAAAACTCACAAGTGTTCATTTTTCGTAATATCGGACCTTTAAAGGGATATGCCACCCCCAGGTCAAATTTGGGCATCTCCCCACAGTCCAGAGACTAAAACAAGTGATGAAAAGCGTTTTCCTGGTCACCCAGCCATTGTCCGAGTCTGTCAGCACTGACCGCCGCGCGCATCTGCTGCTCCTCCGCGTTAGACTGGAGGCAACGGCGCCAGAGAAAGATTTCGGCCAAAAGGAATTAATTTGCTCGATGCTTTTCCCAATTACTTTCTGTGTAGTGCGCATTCATATCGAGTGCAAATAAATGTGCAAATCAACACGGAGAACTTGCCTTGGTCATTTTGGGTGGGAACTATTTTTCAGTGCGGAAAAAGACAGACGAAGCACGCACCACGCGGACAGGGGAATCCCTGTTTACGCACCAGGAAGGGAGTTCCCCCGTTACGCTGCATGCTGTGTGCTTCGGCTTTCTTTTTCCGCACTGAAAAATAGTTCCCACCCAAAATGACCAAGGCAAGTTCTCCGTGTTGATTTGCACATGTATTAGCACTCGATATGAATGCGCACTACACAGAAAGTAATTGGGAAAAGCATCGAGCAAATTAATTCCTTTTGGCCGAAATCTTTCTGTGGCGCCGTTGCCTCCAGTCTAACGCGGAGGAGCAGCAGCTGCGCGCGGCGGTCAGTGCTGACAGACTCTGACAATGGCTGGGTGACCAGGAAAACGCTTTTCATCACTTGTTTTAGTCTCTGGACTGTGGGGAGATGCCCATATTTGACCTGGGGGTGGCATATCCCTTTAAAGGTGCATTGTGTAACTTTTCTGGTGGGGGGTCCGTTAAATGCTTTTCTTCATGGAGATGTTATTGCTTTGTCTGGAATGTTTCACAGTTTGGTATTAAACCTTTCTATCTTTATGGAGACCAAACCAGACAAAGCTACAGGTCAGATCTATGTAGAAACAACCCCGCTCACAGCCAGAATACCTGTTTTACTAGGTATTTTTGAGCTATAAAACCACCTGTGATTGAATAAATATAAAGTAGAGCTGTTTAATGCCATACTGTGGAACATTCCAGGCAGAGCAATGACATTTCCATTGTATTAGACAATCACATCTGTACTTTCATACACTCAAACAGTACCTGGACAATAACATTAAAAAGACAGTGGAGTAATTATTTTAGTTAATCTGACGTAAACATAGAGGTAAACATAGAATTCTGCTACAGTTTCGTTATCCATGGGTATTGTTTAAATGAACAATATAGAAAATAATAATCACTTGTCATAGATTCAACTTGATAGACTAAAAACATGCTATGAAGTACTCCGTTTTGTACAGATATACGGGCAAAAGATAACTCAAGTAAAAGTATCACATGATCAATCTGCTTAAGTAAAACTACTGAAGTACTTGTCTTCAATTGTGCTTTAAGGGTAAAAAGTAAAATATTTTGCACAATTTTTAGAACAATTAATGAAATGTAGTGAGTAGGACTGTCAGTTTAACGCATGAATTTGATGAAGTAATTACACTGCAAATTAACGCGTTATAAAAATTAACGCAATTAATTATGAGTGGCAATTCAATACGCACGCATTTTAAATTTGGCGCGCAGTGAGCAAATTGCTGAACGGCAAGTTTATTTATAAAAAGAACGAAGACGATTAACAAGAATGCCGTGATTTGTAGCTTTTGTCAAAAATAATTTTCCGATAACCGAAGCTGCTCCAGCCTGATGGATCATTTGAACGATAAACACGTCCGGAGAAGTTCCATTGTTACCGGTGATAGTGTGCACTTCACCAAACCACCAAACCACCAAACCACGCTGCAGAATTTGGGAAACGATTGAGCAAAACGACTGCAGAAAAACTGACAAACTCAATCGCAAAGTAGGTTCGCTCGCTCTCTCTCTCTCACACTTTTAAAATGCGATTAATTAGAAATTCTGTAATTAATTAGATTCATTTTTTAAATCACCTGACAGCACTAGTAGTTTTTTAAAAAATATAATTTGGCTGATTTTTAGTGATTCACTTGATTTCTAGTATTAATTTTTCTGGTTGTTTTTGTGTATTTGTTTTGCTCAAAGTTGGGATGTTAAAGGTCCCATGGCATGAAATTTTCACTTTCTGAGGTTTTTGAACATTAATGTGAGCTCCCCTACCCTGTTTAGCACCCCCCCCATGGTTAAAAGTTGCGAAATGTCTAAACTGAGCATTTGCGATCCTTTTCTGCGTTACAAAAAATCAGAGCTCAAACGGGCGAGTTTGAACAAGGCACCTTATTGACGTCAGATTGAAAAAAGAAATGCAAATGCTGTTCCACCCCCGTCTGTCTGTACTCAGTGTCTCTGTAAATCACGCCCAGAGAGTTTGGACTGTGAATGCGCTAGGCAATGCGAAGTGCGTTTTTTTATTTTCCTGGAGGCACGTCCGAGTGTTTCTAGGCTCGGAAGTCCTTTATCTGAGCCTCTGGACCTTTGAACAGCAGTGGTTTAATTTTATTTTATGTGGAAATGTGTTTATTTTTCAATGGAACGCTTCAAATCTCTCCCCCCGTGCAAAAACAAGGAAATGGATCAGCTGTGAGCTACAGCGGAGACCGGAGCGTTTGGCCACGCCCCCACCCTCTACTATTGGCCAGCTTTTTTCTCCTCATTTGCATTCAAGCAACAACTCCCATTATGACCTGTTCTGAGGGAGAAAAAATACTCTTTCTCATCTTATCTCTGTTTCTAATGCACTGAGTGTTGATTTTGAAGAAGGATTCATTTACAGTATTAGGGAACCATTAAGGCGCCATATAAAAGCATCAAGAAGTACCATGTCATGGGACCTTTAACACAAATTAAATGTGCTAAAAATAAGTCTCAGCCATTTCAGCAGGTCTCAAACCATAAAGAGAAATACTGTTTACTTTTTACTCATATCTAAAATGTAGCGGAGTAGAAAGTACATATATGTGCCCTCAAATGTAGTAAAAGTAAAAAGTATCCACTGTAAAATGTACTTAAGTAAACTACAGATATCTAAAGATTTTACTTAAACATTGTACGTTTATTTGTGTACTTTGTTACCTTCCACCACTGATGAATATGTGTCTGAATTTGTGTTTTTATTAAATTGTAAACTTTTTCCCATCTTTTAACCAGTCAACTGTCACTACCGAAGCAGTAGAACTATCAACCTCTTCAGCTTTCCCGTTTCTGTCCTGTTACTGTGCCATAATCCATCTTAGCTCCACAGTCTTAGACAAGTACTATAAAAGTATGAAATATCTCTTTTATAATTTCTATAGATTCATTTCTGTGGGTCTTCACCTTAATCTCAGCTCCTCTGTTTCCAATCACACCCCATTATTGAGCGCACTGTCAGTCTTCCTTTGTAATTACACTCCAGACATCATCCGAGCAACTAATCAAAAGCCAATGGGCCTTGAATCTCCCTGCCTGCTCCTGTCAGCTCCTGCCTGCTCCTGTCTGCTGCTCCAGTCCTGTCCTTAAACTCCCTATGACAGGTTAGACTATTCTTTTTACTAAAACACTGTTAAGATCATTATATTTAAGATTTTAGGTTTTAAATGTTACTTCCTGGTTTGAAATTGTGACATCACTCTAGGGAATTCCTTAACTGTTACCTGGCGAAACTCCTCTAATGTACACAGAAATTAGTATTTGAATTTGAATTCTCCCTAGTTTGATGTCATAGTGTTTTAGAACGCTGTACTTCCCATATTTTTCAACTTTTCTTCACAAATTGCTTCTTGATCGGTGTAAAAGTATAATTTATACTGTATTTACTAATTATAATCCCACCAATTTAAGTCAAAATTTGGGAATAATAAAAAATCTGTCATATGCACTACGAAGCTGAAGTGTGAGCGATGTCATTGTCTCAAAAGTCCCTTTAAAAGCACATTGTGTAACTTTTTGGCTTTCTGCTCAGATCTAACCTGTAACTTTGCCTGGTAGCATCATCTGCTTGTCTCCATGGATACAGACACGTTTAATGCTGTTCTGTGGGACTTTCAAGACAAACCAATAACCATGGAGACAAGCAGGTTGCAGACCCTCACCAGAAAAGTTACACATTGCACCTTTATTGTGACTGGACCAGGACTGATCACTTTTAATAGTGTTAATAAAACATGTCGAAAGAGTTCACTGATAAAGAACAACTCAAGTCTGAATCCATGGTCAAAGGAGAAACTCAATTTGTCAACTGCGTACACTGGTGTGTGAATGGGTGAGTGGTTCCTTGTTGTAAAGCGCTTTGGGTGCCTTTAAGATGGAAAAGCGCTGTATAAAGATGTGACCATTTACCATTAGATTGGCCCTGTTGTATTCTCACATATCACCACTAGATGGTGTCTATGTTACTGCAGACTGACACTGCGCCTGCTTTGTCCTGACAAAAGAAGAGCAGAGCGCACAGGGCCATATCTCATTTCTCTTTCCTCGCTTCCTTCTCCTTGATTCCTCTCCTCGATTCTGCTGGAAATGGAGAGAGGATATAAACTCCTCACTGAGACCAATCAAGTTTTTTTTTTTTTATCTGACGTCTGCTCCTGAAGCCTCCCTCATGTTTATGCCTTTATACCGTTGTTTTCTTTGGGACAACACTGAAAAATGGAGGATCAGGGAGAGGAATCAAGCAGAAGGAGTGAGGAAAAAGAAATGAGACATGGCTCAGGTGAGTGTGAACAAAAGCCAGGTGAGAGGAGAGGGGAGTGGTGAACACTGCCATCTACTGGTGAAAAAAATCACATCACTTTGAGACGGAAGCTTTAAGGCAAAGTAAGTTGTATTTAACATGGTCAACAATGATATTCAAGTAGAAGTGCTCTTTTGTCATAATATTATTACCAGTATTTTTCCAGCAAGATAATGACAAATTAAATTCCCATAATGACAAAGAGGCCTCCTTATAAAACCTGCTGCTGTTAAGTTTGTTTCTGTTAAAAGTTCAAAAATGACTTTATTTGGGAATCTGAATCCTCTCCCTCCTGTGACTGACATGGGCGTAATATAGAATAGATCAATGGTGTTTTGATCCTGCAGGAGTGACCTTAATATGATAAAGGAGAGAAGGATGAGGGGAGTCTGTGGAGAGGCAAAAGGAGCTGTAGCTGTGACTGTTAAAAGTGACAGTTACTATTTACACTTTTCTAATTCTTATGTAATAGTACACAATGTTGTGATTTATTAAAACGATCTTTAGTCTGGACCAAAGAGGATATGTGTGTGTGTGTGTGTGTGCGTGTGCGTGTGTGTGTGTGTGTGTGTGTGTGTGTGCATGTGCATGCATGTGTGTGTGAGTGTGTGCGGCAAGCTGTGGGCAAGCTGAAACCTCCATAGGGGGCCTACATCAAGCTGTGGGCAAGTTGAGGCACTCACAGGTGGACTACAGCAAGCTGAGGACAAGCTGTGCCCCCACAGGAGGCCACCGGCAAGCTGTGGGCAAACTGAAGTCCCCAAAGGAGTCTTGCGTAGAGCTGATGTCAAGCTGAGGCTCCTGTAGCAAGCTATGGGCAATATCAGGGCAAGCTAAGGCCCCCACAGGAGTTATGGCAAGCAGTGGACAAGCTGAAGGCAAGCTGTGCCCTCACAGGAGGCCTATGGCAAGCTGTGGGCAAGCTGAGGCCCACACAGGTGGACTACAGCAAGCTGAGGGCCACACAGGAAGCCTAAGGCAAGCTGAGGGCAAGCTAAGGCCATCACATGAGGCCTACATCAAGCTGTGGTCGAGCTGAAGCCTCCACACGAGGCCTACCCCAAGTTGTGGGCAAGCTGAGGCACTCACAGGAGGACCCTGGCAAGCTGAGGTCCCCACAAGAGGCCTACGTCAAGCTGTGTGCAAGCAAAGGCCCCTACAAGAGGCATACGCCAAGCTATGGGCAAACTGAGGTCCCCAAAGGAGTCCTGTGTAAAGCTGAGGGCAAGGTGATGGCAAGCTGGCAACTGTTTTTAGGGAGACCATTTTAAGATCTGTCCAGGGACAACAGATGAAAAATAGCCTTTTGGCTAATTCTGGTACATTTACATATATGTTAATTAATGTACACTGTCCCTGTCAAATAAACCAATAAATAAAATAAAAAATAAGCTGAGGGGCAAGCTTTGGGCAATATCAGGGCAAACTAAGGCCCCCACAGGAGTTGAGGGCAAGCTGAAACTTATGGGAAGCAGTGGGCAAGCTGACGGTAAACTGTGCCACCACAGGAGGCCTATGGCAACCTGTGGGCAAGCTGAGGCCCATACAAGTGGACTACGGCAACCTGAGGGGGAGCTGAGGGCGAGCTGAGGCCCCCAAAGGAGTCCTGGGTAAAGCTAAGGGTGAGGTGATGCAAATATTTTTGTATCCATTCTAGTTTTGCTTTTTGGAAATTTAATGTAATGCACCAACACAAGACTTTTTTGTCCAATCCAAATGTGGCACGAGATCTTGTCACATCCCTAATATGTGTGTGTGTGTGTGTGTGTGTGTGTGTGTGTGTGTTACTGAATGAGTGTGAGTGAGAGAGATTATGTCTTTGCTGCCTCTGGTGGTGGAAAAGGGATCTGCACTTTAGATCAGTTTAAATGAACCACAATAAAGAAAACCATGGCATGCAGCCGGGACAACAATTTATTAAATGCACCATATGGGAGTGGGAGTTCCTTTCTTTCTACTGCCCCATTCATCAGTGTCTTTTTTAATATATTTTTTTTCATCTTCATTGTGTAAAACCAGGGCACTCCAACCACTATACGATGTGTAAGTATATTTTTGATAAAGATCTGAAAACCCTATTCAAATTCAAATTGTCAAGTTGTGCAGAAAAAAATGCAATACCCAATATGAGACATATGTGGCTATATTCTGCCCTTTGTACTTCCATTTGATAATTAATTTTTTTAAGTCAACAGAACTCAAATTCATATTCTCCCATATCTAACATAGTAATGTCATGCTTTGCATTTTGGTATATGTCCAATTAAAATGTCACGTTATCTATAATTGAGTGTATGTGTATGGTATTTATGGCCCGCTCACAGTCTGTGGGATCCTGCTGTAGCTGCATTTTATTTTGTTTTATGACATTCAAAAGCAAACGCAATTTTTTTTTTAATCGTTCAAAGTCTTTATGCACCAACGTGCAGGTCTGATCGATGTTATAATGTTGTTTCTTCATCACAAACATAGCTGGAGTTGTGTTTTGATTCATTTCACACATATTTAGGGTTAGAGAGTTTTAGAGTTTAGAGCAGGGGTCTCAAACTCAATTTACCTAGGGGCCGCATGGGGTAGAATCTGAATGAGGCTGGGCCGCATCAGGATTTCCACAAGAAAAGTGCAAATAAATCATTCCAATGTTCTCAAATATATTTATTTTTAATACAAATGAAATAAATGAAAAAATGATAAAATAATAAATCAATCAGTAATAAATAATTTAATAATAATAATAATGGTCATACAGTAGATACAGACGACTAAAGAAACCGCATATTGACTGGCTGGCTGGCTAGTTATTTTTTATTCAGTTTTAAATGTATGTATTAACAGTTTTTTAAACGTTAATTGCCTGAAATGGAACATTGAACATAAACTGTTTTAAACATGGATTCTCTGGTTCAGTCCTGGTTCAGTCCTGGTTTAGTCCTGGTTTAGTCCTGGTTTTAGACCTGGTTCAGTCCTGGTTCAGTCCTGGTTTAGACCTGGTTCAGTCCTGGTTTAGTCCTGGTTCAGTCCTGGTTTAGACCTGGTTCAGTCCTGGTTCAGTCCTGGTTTAGTCCTGGTTTAGTCCTGGTTCAGTCCTGGTTTAGTCCTGGTTCAGTCCTGGTTCAGTCCTGGTTTAGTCCTGGTTTAGTCCTGGTTCAGTCCTGGTTCAGTCCTGGTTTAGTCCTGGTTTAGTCCTGGTTTAGTCCTGGTTTAGACCTGGTTCAGTCCTGGTTCAGTCCTGGTTTAGTCCTGGTTTAGTCCTGGTTCAGTCCTGGTTCAGTCCTGGTTTAGTCCTGGTTTAGTCCTGGTTTAGTCCTGGTTTTAGACCTGGTTTTAGACCTGGTTCAGTCCTGGTCTAGTCCATATATGGATTATCGCAGTATCGCCTGGGTCTCACGCGCACATCAAACAACACGTAGCGCGAGTGAGGCCGTGACACTATCTGCACGTGTGGGAACAGGGCCGCCCGCCGCCTCTCCACAGATCTGACAGGCTCTGAATGGAGTCAGAGACGGACGAAGACGCTTTGCGCGCACAGCTCCGGCGCACAAAGCGGGAAGAGAGGAGCGAGCGAGCACTCTGAAGAAGGGACACACAAATGCACCTGCCTCCCTCGTGTCTAAGAAATGGATCAATCACTGTCCCTGTCTGATGTCTGCCTGCCGCAACCCCAAACACACAAGCACACACAAGCACACAAGCACTAAAAGCTCTAAGCACTGGGACCTCACCCTAGCCCCGCCCACATTTAGAGGAAATAAGCACGACCGATGTCCCGCCCTCCAGAGCCATATATCACATCGTGATTGGTTCATTCTGCGCCGCACACAAGAAATGAAATTCATATTAATCTTGCGGGCCTCACTTATATTAATCTTTCATATTAAGACGAGGGCCGCAAATTATCGTCCCGGGGGCCGCAGTTGGCCCGCGGGCCGCGTGCCTGAGACCATTGGTTTAGAGGTTGTTTTTTTTTAACTCTATACATGTTCACTAGAATCATTTGGATTCATCTGGATCAATTTCAGCCCTGGAATTGCCAGTCTCTACTGAACTAAAGCTAAAAGGTACTAGTTAACTTGAAAATTATCGCTTTTTGGCAAGGTGGAACAGAGCATTTTGAGTTTTGGAGATGTAGACAGAAAAAATAAATAAAGTAAAGGTTTACTCAATTATTTCACAAGAATCAATTCTGTGTAATATAGAACTTTTAATTCTGTTAAGGACACAATTTATAGGACTTTGATTATTTAAATAATATTTTGTTTTTAATTGTAGATTGCTGGTACTGGTTCAAAGGTAGAATCACCGTATCTTCTTAAGCAGTTGATTTCAGAGATGATTTTACTAATAAAATAATAATTTAAAAAAACCTTTGTGTTCTTTCAGCATCTTTGATCAGATTAATTTGATTTGTATTTGTTTTCATTTGTGATTACTGCAGTTCCCCTCTGTTCATCTCAGTTCAAGGTCTCATAATAATTTGTCGACAAGTTGATAATTCAATTCCACACTTGTTCTTCAGTTGGTTGTGAATGTCTCTCTCGCTCCTGCTCAGATTCCAACTCTAACATTGTCTAAATTTTTAATTCCCATGATCCTTTGTGGTCAGTTCAGCAATGCGTCCTGAATTGATCTGCACAGAAAATTATACGAATAACTGAGAAAGAGATTAGGTTTAAAGGACTCATATCACAATATTTCCTGATCTATGTTATAATGTTTCCTCATCACAAACACACCTGGAGTTGTGTTTTGTTTCATTCACACATGTTTAACATACAAACAAACCCTGTATATTTATGCTGAGTTCTTCTTTTCAAACAGAAAACACTTAAACTCCATACACCTTCACTAGAATCATTTGGATGCATTCAGCCCGATCTCGACTGAACTAAAGGTAAAAGGAGCTGTTAACTTGAAAACTGCCACTTCATGACATCACAAGGTGCAACAGAGCATTTTGAGCTTTGGAGATGAAGACAGACTAGTTATTCAAACATGTGTGAATGAAACAAAACAACAAGATGACTTAAAGGGATAGTGAATCTGTCCCCTTCAGCAGTGTCATCTATTAAGTGTTTTTTTTTTTTTTTTTTTTAATGTGAATCTGTATGGCGTTCCCTTCACCAGTGTCGTCCATTAACACTGACTTACCGCTGACCGTGTCCTCTGAGCAGAGGCCTGCCCCGGTTCTGGAGCTCACGAAAGTAGGTCCGGCAAGTTATCGGGGACAGTTAATAAAGCTTGTTTTTCTTCTCAAAAGAATATTTGTCCAAAAAATTATATATTTGCGTCACAAAACAGTCGTCCGTGAAAAATTCAGCAGTCAGAATCGCTTGGTGCCATTTTCTGTCGATTCGTATCACTGCGCGCCTATTAGTATTATGATGTTTACAAGTGGCAACAACAACAGGCTAATAGGCGCGCAGTGATACGACTCGAGAGAAAATAGCACCATGCGAATTAGACTGCTGAATTTGTTTGTGACGCAATTATATCACTTTTTGGACAAATATTGTTTTGAGAAGAAAAACAAGCTTTATTAAATGTCCCCGCTAACTTACCGGACCTACTTTCGTGAGCTACAGAACCGGAGCAGGACTCTGCTCAGAGGACACGGTCAGCGGTAAGTCAGTGTTAATGGACGACACTGCTGAAGGGGACGCCATACAGATTCACATAAAATAAATAAATAAATAAAAACACACACACACTATCCCTTTAAAGGTGCATTGTGTGTAGAATCCCTCAGTCGTCCAGGTAGAATCCATGGCCTTTGGGTGCACTGTCTAACTTTTCTGGTGGAGGGTCTGCCGCCTACTTTTCTCTGTGTGGATGTTATTTCTTTGTCTGAAATGTCTCATGGTATGGCATTAAACCTTTCTATCATCATGGAGACCAAACCAGGCCATTATCTATTGTCTATTTAATGCCATATTGTGGAACACTGCAGGCAGAGCAATGACATCTCCATAGAAACAAGACGGTGACGGACCCCCATCCGAAAAGTTACATAGTGTACGCTCCTTTAAAGCTTACAAAAGTCAAATATATATGTAGGACTTGTAAGTGGCATTGAAAAATTACAGTTACGAGACGTTGGGGAGATTGGAGTAGTCATACTTTAGAATGAGTTGCCGTAGTAACTGTATTACTGTATTAGTTGTTTGGATGAACTTCTCAAATTGGAGTAAAAGAGTTGGTGAATGATGAGGGATGGAGGAGCATAAATTACGAGCATAGATAACAACTATAATAAATCACCTTATGATCAGTTTTCTCAAGCGTAATGCACACAGAGATTGGAATAGAATCTGATGCTGACAAATTACAACCCTCAAGTGTTGATGTCTTTGTGTGAGAGAAGAAAAAAAAAAGAGATAATGTTTTCTAGTTAAAGGTGCACTGTGTAACTTTTCTGGTGGAGTTTCTGCCAGCATTTTTGTCTCCATGATGATATACTTAACTATCTCCATGGAAACAAGCAGACCAAGGCACGGGTCAGATCTGTGCAAAGGGCGGCCCATGGTCTTTGATCAATAAAAACACCCAGGATTGAATGAATGGTAAATTGATAAGTTTAATGCCACACTGTAAAACATTTCAGACAAAGTAATACTATCTCCCTGTACTGGAAATGTTACACAGTGCACCTTTAAATCTCACAGGCCAACCAAAAGAGGGACAGGCGGTCACCCTAGTTGCAGTAAGGACTGAACTTTTACTTTTATATGATAATATTTTGAGTTGGAACTTTGTAAATTTTAAATCCTAGAATACATTAAAAACAAGCACTTAAGAAATCAATAGTGAGATATATACTTATTTATTTTTTTATTATAGTAGGAAACTTTTAAATAAGATGTAACACCGATGACCTGCCTAATCAATACTTATTTTAATTTATTGTAATTGTATCATAAACCTGTCCAGGGATTGCAAGTGGAAACTAATATTTTTGCTACTAAAACTAATTTTTTTTTCTTTTTTATAAGGTTGAAGAGCCCATATTACACTATTTTCTGATCTATGCTATAATATTATTTCCTTACGTACATAAAAGGTAGCTGTTAACTTTCAAACTACCACTACTGTATTTTGTGCATTGTCCTAAATAAAAAAATAAAATTGATTTTCAAATTGATTACAAAGGTCTCAACTCTGCACTATCATAAATTATTATTATTATTATTATTATTATTATTATTATTATTATTATTATTATTATTATTATTATTATTATTATTATTATTATTATTGCAAGCTGTAGGCAAGCTCTGAGTAAATGCTCCACTGTGTTTTTAAACTCTATACACGTTCACTAGAATCATTTGGATTCATTTGGATCAATTTCAGCCCTGGAATTGCCAATCTCTACTGAACTAAAACTAAAAGGTACTTGTTAACTTGAAAACTATCGCTTTTTGGCAAGGTGAAACAGAGCACAGTTTGAGTTTTGGAGATGTAGACAGAATAAAGGTTTACTCAATTAGCTCACAGGAATACATTTTTTGTAATATAGGACTTTTAATTCTGTTAAGGACACAATTTGTATTATTTAAATAATATTTCATTTTTAATTGTAGATTGCTATGGTACTGGTTCAAAGGTTGAATCGCTGTATCTTCTTTAAAGATCCCATGACATGGTACTTCTTGATGCTTTTATATGGTGCCTTAATGGTTCCCTAATACTGTAAATGAATCCTTCTTCAAAATCAACACTTAGTGCATGAGAAAGACACATGTACAGAGTCAGAGTCATAATCTCTCTGTCTGAACGACTCATTCTGGGCCTTGTTGCTTGAATGCAAATGAGAAGGACACAGAATGGTTAGAGGAGTGGGGGGGGGGGGGCAAATGCGCCGCTGGTTCCTTGTTTTAGCGGTGCGCTGTGCCTGGCCCCACTTCCGCGTGTGTAAGCGCGAAGGAGGAAAGGAGAGCCTTTTCAATGAAAAAAAAAACACATTTTCACAGAAAATAAAATTAAACCACTGCTGTTTCAAAGGTCCAGAGGGTTGGGTAAAGGACTTCCGAGTCTAGAAACACTCTCATGTGCCTCCAGGCAAATAAAAAAACGCATTTCGCATTGCGTAGCTCCTCCGCAGTCCAAATTCTCTGGGCGTGATTTCCAGAGACAGGAGGTGGAGATCCAGACGGTGGTGGAACTGAATTTGCATTTAGGTGCCTTGTCCAGAATCGCCCATTTGAGCTGTGTTTTTTTCAAACGCAGAAAAGGATCGCAAATGCTCAGTTTAGACATTTCGCAACTTTTAGCCATTGGGGGGCCCTAAACAGGGTAGGGGAGCTCACATTAACGTTCAAAAACCTCAGAAAGTGAAAATTTCATGCCATGGGACCTTTAACAGTCAATTTCAGAGATGATTTTACTAATATAATAATAATAATAATAATAATAATAATAATAATAATAATAATAATAATAATAATAATAATAATAATAATAATAATAATAATAAAACCTTTGTGTTATTTCAGCATCTTTGATCAGATTAATTCTATTTGTATTTGTTTTCATTTGTGATTACTGCAGTGATTACTCTGTTCATCATACCCAGAATTATAATAATAATAATAATTATTATTATTATTATTATTATTACTATTATTATTATTATTATTATATTTTATCTTTTATTTTATTTTATTTTTGGGCTCCAACCGGTGTCCATGCTTGTTATACCCTCACTTCTCCTCTGTTCATCTTCAGTTCATTTCAATACTTCCTTGTTTCCCCGGCGATGTAAATCTTTCGCCCTATCAGTCTGGACGTCCCTCTGCCCCTCCCCCTTTGTAATGATTTTTCCTTCAAAACTCATAAACCATGTTCGGAGCTCGGGGATGGGAATATGGCTGTTTGTAATTATCAATCCATTTGGGGATTTGAGGATTTTGAAGTCTGTACAAGTTAAAGGCTTGTTTTTCTGTCTGAGCTAACCACATAACACAGCGCACACACACACACACACACACACACACACAGAGGAGTTTTATTGTCCATTGTGGAAATTAAAAACACAAACGTATGTATTTAACATGCAGCGGCGCCACTCTGATCTCCGAGGAGAGGAGCTGAAATGTTTGAAGATAAGAACAGGCCTCTTTGTTCTGGTGTTCTTTGTGACTTTTTTTTTTTTTTTTGGTAGTACTTTATTACACAGTGTTTTGTAGTACTTTATTTATCCCTATAGGGAAATTATCCTCTGCATTTCACCCCTCAGGAGCAGTGGAAGGCACCCGGGGACCCATCTCCATGATCTTATTGCTAGTCTTGGTCAGGACCTCAGCTGGAGTTTTTTTGTTTTGTTTTGTTTTTTTAACCTATGGTGCATGTTTTTGGGTTCATGGGGGAAACTGGAGTGCCCCACCCAGACACAGGAAGAACGTGACAAAAAGTGACAGAGACTTTAATACAAATTCATTTTATTTTGGCAAAAGGAAATGGCCTAAACTCCAACTATGTTTACTAAGCAGTATTATAATGAAGCGATTTGAAGTAGGGATGCACCGATCCAGGTTTTTCAGTTCCGATACCGATACTGATACTGTGTTTTTAAGTACCTGTCGATATCCAGTATTAACCAATACCAGAGAGAGACTGAATATGGCACGCTTTTCTCTCAAAATACAGTTAACTGATTATGTGTCTGATTAAAGTTCAAACATCATGAGAAATCCTGGACCTACATCCGTCAGTAAAGAGTCCAACCAGGATATCAGATGAACCGATATCGAACCGAGCTGATACCCAGTCCTGCAAATTTTCTTGGATTGGCACAGATATTCGATACCAGTATCAGTATTGATGCTTCCCTAATATGAAGTTGAATGTTATCTGATTTAATTACGGTACAAAATTAGCTCCTAATATGAAATTAAACGTCTGTATCTCCATGGAAACAAGTAAAGGGAGCCACCAGGCCAAGTTTCGTCACTGAGAATCTGTAATTATGTTGATCTTAAAATAATTATTTCAAATGACAAAACTACCTGCCCGTAATATATAATACGTGTGTCCTATTTGATTGCATTGTCACGAGATAGGACATCTACCGCATCCTCACCTGCAAAGCCCTCTGCATTGCGGGTGATCCCACCCATCCAACTGCCTCTTCAGTCTGCTGCCATCAGGAAGGAGACTGAGGAGCCTCAGGGCCAAGACCAGCAGACTGAGACAGCTTCATCCACAAAGCTGTCAGGATGCTGAACTCTCTCCCTGCCCTCCCTCCCCCAGTGACACTGCTGCTTAAATGACACTTAAAGGAAAATTAACGTTTTTTTTTTACAATCTGAGCCTTCTTTCGGCAATACCCATAGCAGTTTGGTGTCAATTGGAGCAGTATCGCAGAACTTATGTTGAGCCATTTTGTTCTACCAATGATCCCGTATCCGTTAGCGTGAGTGCTCGGGGCACTGATTTGCGGTGTCCAAATAACACAAACTTTAGCACTTTTCAAATCACAGAAGATCGCTGTGTCAGGGTAGACTTTTAATAGATTCCAAAACGGCCTGAAACCCGATATCGCAACAGAAAAGTAAAGTTCAGAGCGGTGTTAGCTTCTTTCGGACTAGCGGTGTTTACAAAACAGCTGAGTTCACGCATGCGCACTGTCCTCTCTGATGACGTCATCAAATGAAACTATAGCTGGCAGCGATCTTCTGTGATTTGAAAAGTGCTAAAGTTTGTGTTATTTGGACACCGCAAAGTAATGCCCCGAGCACTCACGTTAACGGATACGGGATCATTAGTAGAACAGAACGGCTCGCGGCACGGTGGCTGAGTGGGTAGCACTCATGCTTCACAGCAAGAAGGTTCCGGGTTCGATCCCCGGGTCGCCCAGACCTTTCTGTGTGTGTTCTGTGTGGAGTTTGCATGCATGGTCTGGGTTCGATACCCGGGTCACCCGAGCCTTTCTGTGTGGAGTTTGCATGTTCTCCCCGTGTCTGGGTGGGTTTCCTCCGGGCACTCCGGTTTCCCCCACCAACCCAAAACATGCACCATAGGTACCTCCAGCTTTGGTCCTGACCAAGCCGAAGCAAGAAGATCATGGAGATGGTCCCCGGGCGCAGTAATGTGCTGCTCACTGCTCCTGATAACAGGATGGGTTAAATGCAGAACTGGAATTTCCCCACTGTGGGACTAATAAAGGCATAGCTTTCTTTTTCTTTCTTTCTTTCTCAACATAAGTTCTGCGATACTGTTCCAATTGACACCAAACTGCTATGGGTGAGTAAAACTACTTGTTTTATTGCCGAAAGAAGGCTCAGATTGTAAAAAAAAAAAAAAACGTTAATTTTCCTTTAAATGACACGGACACTGCTGCTTAAATGACACCATTTGAGCTTTATTACGCTACACATGGTATGTTTTACTTATTTGTATTATATACAAGTTTACTGTACTTTTGCTACGGGTATATGTGATGCTTTAGTCATGGTGTTTATTGTCTTGTTTATCAGATGTTTTATGTTCACTGTGGGCCTAGGGCGCGCTGCAATTTCAAATCCTGTGTGTGCAACCTGTACATATGGTTTTTGACAATAAAGCTGACTTTGAACTTTGAGATAACTGCAGCACCACTTTAGGGCCATCTGTCACATGGCCTCTACAAAGACTTTATTTATTTATTTACCTGCAAAGTGTTCCTGACCCCCTCCTGCTGCATCCTTTTCACAAAACAAACAAAATGGTCTCTTTAAAAGTGCACTATGTAACGTTTTGGTTGAGGGTCCATCACCTGCTTGTTTCTATGGAGATGTCATTGCTCTGCCCGGAATGTCCCACGGTATGACATTAAACAGTTCTACCTTACATTTTTTTTTCAATTACAGGTGGTTTTATAGCTCAAAAATACCTAGAAAAACAGGTATTCTGACAGTGAGGGCCTCCACAGATCTAACTTGTAACTTGATTTGGTTTTAATGCCTTGTACTCACGCCTCACAGCAAGAAGATTCCGGGTTCAATCCCATCACCCATCCCCATCAAAAAAAAAAAAAAAAAACATGCTCCAGAGGTAAAATCCTCCAGCTGAGGTCCTGACAATAAGGTGATGGAGATGAGTCCACAGCCGCCTGAAAGATGTGCTGCCCAATGCTTCTGAAAAAAGGATGGGTCAAATGCAGAGAAATAATTTCCCTACAGGGATAAATAAAGAATAACACACACACACACACACAAAAATACTGTGAAACATTGCAGACAAAGCAATAACATCACCATGGAGAAAAGCATTTGACCGGCCCTTCACCAGAAAAGTTACGCAATGCGCCTTTAAAGTTGCCAGTGAGTACAGTTTTCCATCTTTATTCCCAAGCTGTGTACAGGTAAATGAGCAAAGTGCACTCCCACAAAACTGAACACATGCACGCTTTCCAAATCACTATTCAGATTCAGCAAACACACTTCTATTGGGTGTCAGGGCCCGTTTAAAAAGCCATTTGTCATTTGCAGCGTTCAGGCGGAGTCTTATCCTCACAATCACATGAACGCACGTATGAGCAGATAAGGAGAAATTCAGCTCCAACAAAAATAATCCGCTTTAGTGACGTACAATCTGTTTATTTTTCTATAATGTGAAAGTTTCTTACCAAGAAGCTGATGAAGCATTTTTACACAGAGACAAAGATTAAAGTTGTAATAATAATAAGGTCCTATATTACGCAAAATTGACTCGAGCGATGTGAGCTTTAAAGCCCCAGTGTGTAGGATTCGTGGCGCATAGGTGGATGGTGCTATTGCACTTTCTGTTTTAGCTACGGCAGACCTCGAGGGACCTGCGCGCCGCTACTGTATAAATAAAACGCGGTCCCGTTTTTTTTTTTTCTTTTCTCATGAAAACACACATTCCCGATCATGTACCATGACACTCTACACATCAAATGAAACCTTACAGTCTCCTCTTTTTGACTATTCAATTCATTTCCCTGCAAAACAATCACTCCCCGAGCACATGGGGCTTTAATACGGAAAAGCACAAAACGAGGTTAGCTTACCTTAGAATGCTTTGCACAGGTCAAACTCTGTATTTCACCATAATCTTGCTCTCAATTTGTCCGTAAGGATCCAGCGAATAAAATCCAGTAAAACAGTTTAGTCCAAAACACGTGTTAGATCCATTACGAGTCTGATCCGGCAGCATGCTTGTGTTGTTTACCCAAAACCACGAGCCTTGCCGAAGGCGAAGGTGGAGCCCAAATGTCCTTCTGCGGCTCTCGTATTCAAAATGGCTGCCTCTGCATGGGGAAGATCCCCCTTTTATGTGACTATATCTAAGTCCAAAAGAATACATTGATTTCATGATGTAAGTGAAAAGGCTTGGAAAACAATGTATTTTTGAATGGGTATCTTCAATTTCAGTAATTAACGGGTAAAAATCTTACACACTGTCCCTTTAAGCTGTCTACTGGTAGCCATGTTTTGTTTTGTTTTTCGGCGCAGATGAGAAGAAGGAAGATTCTACGCATGCGTGCAGACATAGTGATAATGTATCACAGCACCACGTAGCCGCCTGGCATGCATACCCAATCGAATTCCACACACTTTTGCGTCACCGTATGCACGCAGATTTCCTCCTGAAAACTCTCGTCTAAACACGGAATAAAAAGTGAAGATGCGACGCCACTTTTGCGTCTTCTGTTCAGACCGTCATCATATAAACTTAGACGCCAAAGCTGAAAATGCTTGGTTCCCTCTTGTGATGTCATGAAGTGGTAGTTTTCAAGTTAACAGCTACCTTTTACCTTTTGTTTAGTACAGAGATAGGAAATTCTAGGACTGAAAGTGATTCTAGTGAATGTGTGCGGAGTTTCCTGTATTTCCACATGACATCACCAGGTGGAAATGAGTGTTTTCAGAGAGAAGAACTATTTGTGTGTGTTTTAAAAAAATAAAATAAAATAAAGTTCATTATAAAAAGGTCAGATCCTTCCTTCACACATTGTGGCATTTCAGCCCAGTGTGTTTTGACTATAGTAAATGTATTGGATATTGACGTACTTGTTGTTTGGAGTAATCAAAGCCATTCGAGCCTATAGAGACAGACTTCAGACTCATTAAAGAGACAGTGGGGGGCCCTCAATGCCTTAGGGGTCCTTCAGCTCTGCTCTTCACTTCACTGAGATCCTTAAATGGTGCTGAATATGCACAGTGCACAAGTCGATAAAGCTTAAAAACCCAATCTGGAAACACCACAGCCTGTACTGCTCTTATCTAATGCACACTGGCCTTATCTTGTAGTAGTAGTAGTAGTAGTAGTAGTGGTAGTAGTAGTAATACCCATGCATATTTAGCTCTACTTTTTGTATTCATTTTTGGTTAGCTATTCTGCTGACCTTTAGGTTGATGGATAAAGGCTCAAACCACTTGACTCACATTAAAACATGGTACCCACTTAGACTGAGCTTGTAAATGAGTCTCATGGTAGACTACTGAGCTTTTTCTATTCTAAAAAACAGTAAAAAAAAAAAAATAATAATTAAAAAAAAGTATAAAAAGTCATTTAGCGTTTTATGATATTTTTGGTGTACTGACCTCACGTGCTGTTTTGACACATTATTTTATTTATTTAACCCAAGGGTGTCAAGCTCATTTTGGTCCGGGGGCCGTATCCAACCTACTTTGATCCCAAAGGGGCCGGATCAGAAAACTCATGGCAAATATACCCCAAAAATAGTCCAATAAGTCCAAATATTTGTGCAGAGAAAAGCAAATCTATTATACAAAATATTATATTATGAACAATGTTACACAACACAACATTAACTTGTATGCATTTCACAGAATTTAGTCATGCTTTTCTTTTTGCTCATTAAACTTGGCATCTTTTAGCTGCACAAGTGCATCAATATCAGGCAGCATGTCCTGAGGAGCTGCCCACTTCAGAATGTCATTCAAGTGCTCATGTGTTCGCTTTGTTTATTAATGTTCATTACTGAGAAAACCTGCTCACAAAGATAGATAATCCTGAACATGCAGAGCATTTTTGCCATGTCTCTTAGTGCCGTTTAAGATTATATTCCTTGAGCACCGCCAAATGTTGCAAACACACCAGAATACAGGTTTCCCATTCACCTTTGTGAACAAATTGGAATTAGTAAATTTTTCTTGGAAAATCCTGCACTCGGCGTCCACTTTTCTCATTTTTAACATTTTGCTGATGAGGGTCAACAGTCAAAACGATGGTTCTTTAAGAGTGTTTGGAAGGAAGAGGCGAGTCTTCATTTGTGCTGCTCTGGGGGCAGGCGGCCACGCACAGAGATAGAGAATCAGCCGAGGGCTAGATTAAAGGTCTTGGAGGGCCGGATCTGCCCCCGGGCCGCATGTTTGACACCCCTGATTTAACCTTTATTTAAGCAGGACAAAATTCCTTTGAGATTAAAGACCTACATACAAGATAGCCAGACCCTCCAGGAATTCGTGATGTTGCCATTTGCAACTTCAACGCAACTTCAGCCAATTCCCGTGAATTCAGGGCAGTGTTGCAATTTTGACCAATCACCGCAACTTTTCCGCAATTTTTACTAATTTTGACCAATCATCGGCGACATATTGAACGCCGACCAACTTCCTTCTGCTTTACTTCCGTGTGACAAAACGAAACTGCGGCCGTGTCCCCAGTTCCCAGAGCGCACAGCTCGGAGCGCGGCCCGAAGGGGCTCAGACTGCAGTCAAGGCGGTGCACACTTGCTCAGCCCAGACTGCAGTCCGTGGACCGCTTAACGACTGCGGTCTTCGGACCGCGTGTTAACTGCGCATGGGACAAAAAAGAAATGGGACAGCAGTCGTCGCGCCGGTGTACTGTCGAAATGTGTGACGCACATGCCCTTCGGGCCACGCTCCGAGCCGCGCGCTCTGGGAATTGAGACACAGCTTCTAATGGCAAAGAAACATGTCTGCGGCCAGCCACCTGCCCACTAAAATAACAGCAAAAGACCGGGCGAAACAGTTCCCCTCCTAGTAGTAATTTATTTTCGATGTTGGTAAGGTTGTTTTAGGACCATATCTGTGATCTCTGTGTCTTTGTATTATTCTTTGTCAGTAATAACTCAGTATTCAAAATATTACTAAATTTTAATTACAAAAAGCGAAAATCGCAACTATTTATCGCAACTTTCACTTCCTCCCGCAACAAAAACGCAACAAAAACGCAACAAAAACCTTAAAAGCACTGCAACTTTCATCGCAACTTTTTGGAAAAGCTCCCGCAAATTCAGGCATTTTAGCCAATGCGTCAACAATCACAAAAAATAGCCAACAATCACAAAAAATGCCCGCGGATATGTGGATAGCACATAGTTACAACATACATACAAACAACTCGAATGACATGAACATGGGCCGCGGTACCTCAGCTGGTAGGGTTTGTCCACTGATCAGAAAGTTGGTTTGAATCCCGCTCTCGACGTAAACATCAGTGGTTGAGCGGTCAGATCCACTGACCCACAGGTTGGCAGTGCGACTCGAGCTCTCACAGATGAACGCTGTTGTTGTGTCCTTGGGAAAGACACTTAACCCACCTCGCCCCCAGTGTCTGCGTACACTGGTGTGTGACTGAGTGTGTGTGTGAATGGGCGAGTGGTTCCTTGATGTAAAGCGCTTTGAGTGCCTTGAAGGTGGAAAAATGCTGTATAAAAAGTGACCGTTTACCATCACGGATTAGGAAATTTGACACTGACAAAGCACATTCCCTCCTGGACAGTCTGTTTTTAGTTCAGGGCCTCTATTTTCAGTTGAACAAAAACACAACCACTTCTTTATTGGGTTCTCATGTATTTTTGTATTACTTAAGTTCTACATTCTTCAACTTATCAACAATCTGACCCATACATGAAACAACCAAACCCCACAGCCTAGACAAAACAGGAAGTCAATGTTAAAGCACCCATGTTATGCTATGTTCTAATCTGTGTTATAATGTTGTTTCCTCATCACAAACATAGCTGAAGTTGTGTTTTGTTTCATTCACACACACAAACCCTCAAATGAAAAACACTTGTGATGTCATGCGGTAATAGAGGAAGTGCTCTATTGTGTTTTTAATTAATTAATTAATTCATAGCATTTATATAGCACCTTTCATGACACCCAAAGCGCTTTACAGTTCATTGTTCATTCACTCCACACTTGGTGGTGGTAAGCTACTTTTGTAGCCACAGCTGCCCTGGGGCAGACTGACGGAAGCAAGGCTGCCAATCTGCGCCATCAGCCCCTCCGACCACCTCCAACACTCACGCACACTCCACTTTCATACTAGGCAATGTGGGTGAAGTGTTTTGCCTAAGGACACAACAACAGTTTACAATGTGTTAAACTTGTGAATTTACTTTTGGCATTGTAGAAAGTATACAACAGATGCAGCAAACAAAAAGCAAACTATAATCACATATAGAATACATGAGACAGTAGCAGTCACAAAAAGCTAAACTAAATATGGATAGATTTACAAATCCTATTGCAATCAAAAACATACAAAAGCTTTGGCGTGTCTCAGTATTAATATCTTAACCATTCTAGTTATATTTTGTTGTATGTTAGAGTACCATTCTCAGGATATCGTGTATGTTAAAAGTACAGGCACTGGTACATTTGAAAATATTCTTAGTGTTTTTTAACTCCATACATCTTCACTAGAATCATTTGGACAATTTCAGACCTACATTGAAAAAAAAAGGTAAAAGTGTGATGCTTCATGACATCACAAGGTGGAACAGAGTATTTTGACGTTTGGAGATGTAGACAGACAAATAATGCAGGGTTACTCAAACATGTGTGGGTGAACTCTAGTTATGTTTTTGAAGAGGTAACAACTGATGACTTGACAATCACAAGAATCAATTTTGCATAATATAGGACTTTTAAAGGTGCATTGTGTAACTTTTTGTGCTTGTCTCCAAACTAAAGATAGGAAAGTTTGGAGTTTAGTTGGAGTTTAGGCTCTTTCCTTTCATCAAAACACAATGAATTTGTATCTCTGTCACTTTTTTTTTTTTTGACAGCCCGGTGTGGCTAGCACTCATGCCCAGGTCTGGACTGGGACAAAAAAATGGCTCTGGCATTTTTGGCTTAGACCAGCCCCTCATAATTAGTCCTGGTTCAGACCTGATTTAGTCCTGATTTAGACCTGATTAGTCCTGGTTTAGTCCTGGTTCAATCCTGATGTAGTCCTGGTTTAGTCCTGGTTCAGACCTGGTTTAGTCCTGGTTTAGTCCTGGTTTAGTCCTGGTTCAGACCTGGTTTAGTCTTGGTTCAGACCTGATGTAGTCCTGGTTTAGTCCTGGTTCAATCCTGATTTAGTCCTGGTTCAGACCTGGTTTAGTCCTGGTTCAATCCTGATTTAGTCCTGGTTTAGTCCTGGTTCAGACCTGGTTTAGTCCTGGTTCAATCCTGATTTAGTCCTGGTTCAGACCTGGTTTAGTCCTGGTTCAATCCTGATTTAGTCCTGGTTTAGTCCTGGTTCAGACCTGATGTAGTCCTGGTTCAGACCTGGTTTAGTCTTGGTTCAGACCTGATGTAGTCCTGGTTTAGTCCTGGTTCAGTCCTAAATTGTGGGCCGGTCTCTAAGTAAAAAAAAAGAAGAAGGGCATCGGCCCCTAGGACTGTCGGCCCACCGGGAAAATGCCCGGTATGCCCAATTACCAGTCCAGGCCTGCTCATGCCTCACAGCAAGAAGGTTTCGGTCTGGAGTTTAAGATAAAATAAGATAAGATAAGACTTTATTGATCTCACATAGGAGAAATTCACTTGCCACATTAGCTCCAGGCAGTTTAGTGCAAAAGAAAGTTTGAACAAGAAAGTACATGCAAACAAGATAAGTAATAATAATAAAATAAGACAAGATATTTTTTTGCATGTTCTTCCCATGCCTCGGTGGTTTCCTCAGGCCCATCAACCCAAACACATGCAAAAAATTGTAAAAAATCCTGACCAAGCCTCGCAATAAGATCATGGAGATGGGTCCCCGGGCGCCCCATGTGCTGCCCACTGCTCCTGAACGGAAGTTACAGGTCAGATCTGTGGAGAGGCAACCCCGCTCGTGTTACTTGCCTTTTCTTTTTTTAGATATTTTTGAGCTGTAAAACCACCTGTAGTTGAATAAATGTAAAGTAGAGCTGTTTAATGTCATACTGTGGAACATTCCATGCAGAGTAATGACATATCCATAGAAACAAGCAGGAAACGGACATCCAAACAGAAAGTTACATAGTGAACGTTTAAGAGAGTGTGTATGTGTGTATGCAGTGAGTCATAATTCGGTACAGTCCATAATATTGTAATATTATTAAAAGCGTTAAATCACACATATTAACCATGATATCATTGGCCCTTCATGGTCCAGTGCAGAAATCTGTGCTTCATTTTGTATTAATCTAACATAGGCGGGACAGCAGATTAAACTATTATGAGGCAGTCCACTTTAGCCCATCTGAATGATTCAAACAGAAGTGAGCCATAAGCGGGGGCAGCATTTACTGTGTTTAAGCTGTTACAGGCAGCAGATGTTCACCCTGCTCCAGATTAACCCCGGCGCAATGTGACTTTCCTGCAATTTGGCCCAAGTTTGAGCTGAAAAATTGATGCGTATCTGGCAACCCAATAAGAGCACTCCCAGCCCGAGGACTCGCTCAATACTCACTACAAAGTGCTCTGAAATACAGTAGCTTATCACACAGAAAACTTCAGATACACTTGAATGCACGCCAAAGATTTATTGCGAGCAGTGATTTGTGTGTCAATTAGAGTAATGGGCAAACTATAGTGATTTGGCAAGAGCTCGGACACCGGCAAGATAAAGGTGGATTACATTTTGTCGTCAAAGATACAGGAGACCGTGAAAGAAAATACTACCAGCAGTGAAACTTTTCTTCAAGGCAAGTAGTTAGCCACATCTCCAGATCAGAGCTACCGGATTTAGTCAGAACAGTGGTGAAAGTACGTATATAATTTTGCTATGTAAGTAAAAATATAGATACCGGAAAGTATCACATGAAAGAATCTATTAAAATATCCATTTAAAACTGTACTTAAAGAGTAAAATGTAAAAGTATTTTTGCACAGACGATCTTCAAATATAGTGATTTTGATAAAGATTTGTGCTAATTCAACAGAAACAATTGAATTTTTTTCTTACCGTAGCTGTTTTTATTTGGATCTTTATTTGTTCAGACTTTTCAGCAGGGCTCAAACCGTCATTAAAATACTTTTCAGTCCTGTTAAAAAATGTAGTGGTGGCGTTAAAGTAAAAAGTATCCACTTAAAAATGTACGTAAAAGTGCATTGTGTAACTCTTCCCGTGCAGGGTCTGTCAAATGTTTTACTCCATGGAGATGTTATTACTTTGTCTGGAATGTTTCACAGTACGGCATTAAACCTTTCTATCTTCATGGAGACCAAACCAGACCGAGTTACAGGTCAGATCTGTGGAGAGAATGTGTGTTTTTGTAGGTATTTTTGAGCTGTAAACTCACCTGTAATTGAATAAATGTTAAGGAGAGTTGTTTAATGTCACACTGTGGAACATTCAAGTCAGAGGAATAGTGTATCCATAGAAACAAGCAGGTGACTTACTCTGAATCAAAAAGTTACATAGTGTACCTAGAAGAAAAGCACAGATACCTAAAATTTATACTTAAGGAAACCAAGACTTGTGGACACTTTTAATGTTTTAATGTTTTAATATTGCTGTTATTGTCACTTGTTATTGTTTTTGTTGTTTTTGCTGTGGTGTCACCTGCCCAGGGACTACAAATGGAAATTAGGATTTTTGCTCTAATCTGGCGTATTTACACTGCAACGTTGTAGATGTTCATTAATATGCACTGTCCCTATTACCTGGCCAGCCAAATGATATCTCTCTGTATTTGCTATACAGCGAGATACCATTTGCACACCCTCGCTAGCCCGGTTAACAACGGACTCCGCGATTCTGATTCGTTCAAAGATGGTGACGTCAGTGCACCCGCCTTTGCCCGCAACGTCACTCTTTGGCAGCGGAAGTTCCTCCTCAGTTTTGAATCAAGATGGCGCATCGGAGAACTGAACGTCCCTTCCATTCAGCTGTAAAATTGGTCTTAAATGACCTAAAACACATCGATTCCTTAAAACTACAGCAGCTGACAGCTCTAGAGGCCTTTCTTTTCTTTCTTTTCTTTTGTTTGATTGGTTCACGTCGCTGTCCGTTAACTGTTCTCTGATTGGTTCACTTAGCTGTCTGTCTACCCGCAATGGCAGCGCATTCTGGACCAAGCATTACCAGACTCGCCGCTGGTACAGCGATGAGTCATGGATTCTTCCAGGCAACTGTCCCTATTAAATAAAGAATAAATAAAATATTTACTTTTTTTTTTAACTTTGTTACGTTCCACCACTTGGTCAGGACTACCTTCATCTGTTTTGGCTGTTTTGGGTTGATGGAGGAAACTTTTCTGCTCACCCAGACACAGGGAGAAACATGTGAACTCTACACAGAAAGGCCCAGATGGCTCGAGAGTTCAAACAGGAACCTTCTTCTTTGAGATGAAAGTGCTATAGCCACTGTGCCAGCCTCTTTAGATAAGTTAACCCTCAGATAAAGTATTTACTGAAGTAGAATATCCCTGTGACATTGGTCCGATGATGTCATATATGAATGCATTTTTATTAGTTGTTTTTTAAAGGGCCCATATTACGCTGTTCTCTCATCTAAGTTATAATGTTGTTTCCTCATCCAAAACATACCTGGATTTGTGTTTTTTGTTTTGTTTTGTTTCCTTCACACATGTTTAACACACATATTATCCTGCTCCATCTTGTGATGTCATGCGGCAATACAGGAAGTGCTCCACTGTGTTTTTAAACTCCATACACTTTCAGTAGAATCATTTGGATGATTTCAGCCCTGGAATTTCCAATCACTATGAACAAAAGGAAAAAAGGAAAGCTAAATTTAAAACTATCACTACATGACATCACAAGGTGGAACAGAGCATTTTCAGCTTTAGAGATGAGACTAATAACGCACGATTACTCATACATGTCTGAATGAAACAAAACACAACTCCAGGTCTGTTTTTCATGAGGTAACTGCATTCCAACATGGCTTAAAGCTCACAACAGTACATTTTATGTAATATAAACCCTATAATTATTACTATATATTTTACTGTTACATGAGAATGAGAACTTCGCACTTCAATTTCTTCAAACGGGTGCGTTGGAGGAGAGGGAGCAGCCTCAGAACATACAAGAAGAAAAATAATCCCGCACTCCGTCTTACTTGCAAAATGTAAGATTTATTAAGACATGCAACGTTTCGGCACTAGGCTAGTGCTGAAACACTGCATGTCTTAATAAATCTTACATTTTGCAAGTAAGATGGAGTGTTACATGTGTGAAAACAGCCCAAATCTTTCCTGTACATATATTCAAATTTATTCACTAATACTTTGAGGGGGAAGGTGTGTATTTCTGTATTTTCTTGCCACATAGGCTTTACATCCATACAGATTTTACATCACTCAGCCTTGACATTTGTCTTGTCATGACACAACACAACACAGTCAGCAGTAATGTATAATGCAAAGAATGTGATTTATAAGAAACGTAGCATAAACCATTGGAGGAGAATGGCCCTGTTAAAAAGCTCGTGAACACAGCCCAAACAGAGGCAGGGGAGCAGCCACAACTATCAGTCACACAGTAATGGTTCAAAGTGTCTGTGTTAAAGTAATAGCTGTGATTGTCAATCCATCTCTCTGGTACCAAACTGCTCAGTCTGTCTGCGCCCATCACCATCTGCCTCTCCCACTGCTTTGTTTTGGGTGTCAACAGCTCATCTGTAAGCAACTTGTGTGCGTAATGTTAATTGTACCATCACTGAGCGCTGCTGGAGATCTGTGCGAAGTTTCACATTTGACCACAAGGGGGCAGGCAGTAAAGAAGGCATTTGGTTGTTTTAATACATGGTTCAACTAAAGTGCTGTATTCTGAAGATTTAGGATTGACCTGGCCAGCCAAAACCACATGCTCTGGATCTGGAGCCGTGTCCTGTCTCCAAGTTCAGAGGGTGTGATTGACAGGTGGATTAACCAATCAGAGAGAAGTATGCTCTGTTTGCCTCAAAACAAACATGGTGGTTTACATATTTAAAAAAGGGGGAAAATCAACAAAAACAATTGAGAAACAGCACAGTTTTAAAAGAATCAACAATAAAACAATCAACCAAACTATTATTTATCCCAAGTAAAAGAGGTTATATATTTTTATTTTTCTGAAAGTTATGAGAATATTCAAGAGATCCATCTATCCATTTTCTTCTGCTTATCTGGGTTCGGGTTGCGGGGGCAACAGCCTAAACAGATCTGCTGCCCAGATTGCACTTCACCAGCCCCTACGGATCGTCCTGCGGGTGGTGAGTCCAACCATGGGGGAAGGCCCAGGGGCTCGCAGTTGAGCACACACCCCAGGCCTGGCGCCAGAGTGGGCCCCGGTGACGCCAGTCCAGGCAACGTAACTGACCTTCTTGTGTTTCTCATCACAGGGGCTTCTGAATACAAGAGATATGTAATGCATTTGAGAGGCACATGAATGAGCCATCATCTAGTTTGGAAAAAGGATTTTCACGCTCTGTGGTCCGGTTCAGGCAAACTAATATATATGAATGTTGAGTCATGTTATAGAGTAAAAATAAGACATATTATTAAAAACACATGCACTCATTACATAAGCAGGTGCCTGATTCATTCTCCCTTCATATAATATCCATTTGGAGCTTGCCAATTAATTAAGCAGAACCAGAAAGTCCCACCCAGACTCCGGACAATATGTTAACAAGGCTCATGATGAAAATATACACAGACACAGCTCGGCGAAGCAGACTCAAACCAAACAGAGGAAACAGATGAGTACACAGTGCTCTCAATTTGTCACAAAGTGCTGATTTTACGGTATACTCACAAACCATACTCATTTACAAAAAAGTTAGGTATCCTAAGGGGATTTAAGAAGTAGTTAATATTAAGTGTCACCCAATTTTCTGCCAACATCTCATCTGCGGGCTGACTGTTTGCACAGTGTTCATTTCCATCTCCTCATTCAGCTCCTGTTACGGCTGGGCAATAGGAGAACAGAAATATCTTTATAATATTTTTTTTTTCCTGTATTGATTGACGTTGATTTTCAAATCAATCTTTTATCTTTTTGAAATCATAGACAGGTGGACTTCAGGCAGGAGTGTCAGGATCACTACAGTTTTTATTTCGTGTTGATAAGACCAATAATTGTGCAGAAATCCACATGTAAAGTTTGGAATGAGTTTGTACAATATGTCCTAATCGCATGAGTGCATTATTGCGGGGGGCAGAAACACATTTTGTAGTCCAGCGTCAGGCTCCAGCATAAAGGCCCCACTCAGCTGAGACCTCATGTCTTGATGCAGACCTGAACCACATGAGCTTCTGTGGTGCTCATCAAAGTCTAGGGAATCCAAAGCATTTCATTTGAGCTCATTAATTGTTATTTATTTACTGTGACAATAAATCACATTAGGCTCATATTTCTCCATAGTCATTGTGAGGCAACCAATCAGGCGCTCGTGTTTGGCAGTAACTTTTGGGCACGATTGGCTTTCATGGTCCTGACGGACAGGAAGCTGCACGTGAGGCTGGGGAAGAATGTCTCGGACTCCCGGACCATCAGCACCGGCTCTCCCCAAGGCTGTGTTCTTTCTCCCCTGCTCTTCTCCCTGTACACCAACTGCTGCACCTCCTCCCACCAGTCTGTCAAGCTCATCAAGTTTGCAGATGACACCACGGTCATTGGACTCATCTCGGACGGGGATGAGTCTGCCTACAGGACAGAGGTTGACCGTCTGGCGTCCTGGTGCAGCCAGAACAACCTGGTGCTGAACGCCCAGAAGACAGTGGAGATCATTGTGGACTTTAGGAAGCACACAGCCCCACTCCCCGCCATCATTCTGACCGACACCCCCATTACCACTGTGGACTCATTCCGCTTCCTGGGGACCTCCATCACCCAGGACCTCAAATGGGAGTCCACCATCACCTCCATCATAAAGAAGGCCCAGCAGAGGATGTACTTCCTGAAGCAGCTGAAGAGATTCAACCTGCCAGCATGGACAATGGTGCAGTTCTACACTGCCATCATCGAGTCCATCCTCACCTCCTCCATCACCGTGTGGTATGCTGGAGCCACATCCAGGGACAAACAGAGACTGCAACGTGTTGTGCGCTCTGCTGAGAAGGTGACTGGTTGCAGCCTTCCATCTCTGCAGGACCTGTACACCTCCAGGACACGGACACGTGCAGGTCGGATTGCATCCGATCCCTTTCACCCTGGACATGAACTTTTTGACCTGCTCCCCTCAGGCAGGAGGCTACGGTCCATTCGGACCAGAACCTCCCGCCATAAAAACAGCTTCTTCCCCTCTGCTGTCGGACTTTTGAACAATAATAACACTAGGACTCTTCCCACCCACCCGCTCTGTGTCAGGCACATGACCCCACCCCCCGCTCTGTGTCAGTCACAAGACCCCACCCCCCGCTCTGTGTCAGTCACAAGACCCCACTCCCTGCTCTGTATCAGGCACATGACCCTGTGCTGGTTCTTCTTTTTGCACCTGACCATTACCTGCACCTGCACCTGCACTGTTACACTCTTGTATTCTTGTAAATTTGTTAAATTTAAGTCTTCTGCTATTTTATTTTATTCTATTTTATTTGTTGCATGTTAAGTGTTGGTTTACATTCTGCTCCAAGTACCGCAGCAATTTCCTAATGTTGTGAACTTGTTCAAACATATGGCATTAAAACCTTTCTGATTCTGATTCTGATTCTGAACTGTGAAGCACATCCTCGTAGATCTGACGCCGCACTATAAAGCAGCATTTTAGGCAGAAACACGTGTGATGTCCATGCAGTAAATTAGGTCTTAAGTTTCATTCATAAAAGTAGCTTGGATTATAAAGATGAGAAACACCAGAGGAGACAAAGAGAGGAGAAAATGTGAGAGACTGTGGCTGGATCAGGGAGAGGAAGGGGCAGCAGGGGAGCGTATATGTCACTACCTCACTGTAAATGTTACTGTTACCTGTGCAATAATCTTTGCAATAACCTACGTGCAATACTTATACTACAATATATTATGTGCAATACAAAATTAATTTGAGCAGTATTACCACCTGAGAAATACTCTACTTGCACCTTATTTAATCCTCCCCTTGTATTTTCATTGCCGCCTATTAGTACTTCTCGACTATCTTAGTCAACGGTTCTTCTGATCCTAAGCATTTCATTACATTGTTGACCTTGTGTTGATCCTGCATATGACAAATAAACAATCTTGAATCTTGAATCTTGAGGGAGACGGACTTTTAGTGAAACTGTGCAGATTTAACTCAAAACTTGCGAGACACAAGAACACGCGAGGAGACATAAAGAGACGCTGTGGGCCTGACTCAGAGATTTCACCGAAACAAGAGAACTGTGACTCTTGTTTAGCACCACACCCACTTACTGCAATAACCTGGTAACTAGTGTGTAGTACCAGCTGTAGAGGACTTTTTTTCTATTCTGTGCTGTAAATATCCTGCTGTGTTGTATATATCGTACTTAAATGTCTGCACTGAAGTGAGATGCTTTCAGTCTCATTGTGAGTATGTATTATGTAAATTGTACAAATGAATAGTGACAATAAAAGGCATTCTATTTTATTCTATTCTATCCGTGATCTTATTGCTCAGCTGTTAGCGCTGCGCGGCGCAGCTGTGCTCCCCCGAGACCGCCATGACATCCCGGAGGAGTTAATTCGGAGGACGCGCAGAGACCGACACGCTGGACGCAAACTCCGGGAAAAGAAAAGACGCTGCAGACCTGTGCTCCCCTCTGTCATCACGGGAAACGTACGGCCTATTTCGAACAAGACGGACGAATTAGCGGCGCTTACGCGGTATCAGCGGGAATACAGAGACAGCAGCATCATGCTTTTCACGGAGTCCTGGTTAACCCCGCAAATCCCGGATTCAGCTGTTGCTATGGACAACTTTCACCTGCTGCGCGCGGACAGGACGGTAGACAGTGGGAAAAGGAAAGGAGGAGGCCTGGCTGTGTTTGTAAACGAGAAGTGGTGCAAACCTGGACATTGTACAGTGAAGGAGCAGCTGTGTAACAAGGATGTGGAGTTGCTTGCTATTAGCTTAAGGCCTTACTATCTGCCCCGAGAGTTCTCACATGTGATTCTGATCGCTGTGTATGTTCCTCCCTCTGCTAATGCTGAGACAGCATGCGACACACTGCACTCCTGTACAAGCACACTCCAAACTAAGGATCCACAGGCTCTCTTCCTGATTTCTGGAGACTTCAACCATGCATCTCCTGCAACTGTTCTGCCTACATAACCCAGTATGTCACCTGCCCCACAAGAGACAATAAAACATTGGATTTATTTTTTGCCAATGCCAAGGAGGCTTATTCTTCATCCCCACTGCCTCCCCTGGGGAGAGCTGACTACAATATTGTCCATTTGCGGCCTGTGTATCAGCCCATTGTGCACAGACAGCCTGTGGTGCCCCGTGTGGTGAAGAAGTGGACTGCTGAGAGTGAGGAGGCTCTGAGAGACTGCTTTGACACCACAGTGTGGACAGAGCTCTGTGACCCCCATGGAGAGGACATTAATGCAGTGACAGAATGCATCACGGACTACATTAATTTTTATTTTGAAAACATCGTTCCCTCCCAAACGGTGCGGTGTTTTTCAAACAATAAACCGTGGATTAACCCTGACATAAAAGCTCTGCTGAAGGAGAAGAAGAGAGCTTTTAGGTCAGGGACCAAGGAGGAGCTGAAGGCTGCACAGAAGAAGCTGAGGAGGGAAATCAGGACGAGCCAGGCCAGCCCTAAGAGGAAGGTGGAGCGACAGCTACAGGAGAGGAAAATCCAGGGGGTGTGGAGAAGTCTCAATACCATCTCAGGCTACAAAGCACCTCCTGCCCAGACGGAGGGGGACCTGCAGTGGGTGAATGACCCCAATTCTCACTTCCGGAGATTTGATCAATCACTCGTCACCCCTCCCCCCACCCAGCTGCCAGCTCCCACCTCCCCAGCTGGACAATGGGGAAATCCTGCACCTCTTCACACCTTTACCTCTGCTCTTCAGCCCACCACCACACATGGACTCACCCATCCCCCCAGCCTGCCACTGTCATTCTCTACAGCCCAGGTGAGACAGGAGCTCAAGAAGATTAGACCGAGGAAGGCAGCAGGACCAGACGGCATCAACTCCAGGCTCCTTAAGTCCTGTGCAGATGAACTGTGCGGAGTTATGGAGCATGAGCCTTAAGCTGAGGGCAGTACCACAACTCTGGAAGACCTCCTGCGTGGTACCAGTGCCTAAGACACCGCACGCTAAAGACCTCAGCAGCTTCAGGCCGGTGGCTCTAACATCCCACCTGATGAAGACACTGGAGAGACTGGTCCTTGGCCACCTCCGCTCCACCGTGAGCTCAGCGATGGAACCGCTGCAGTTTGCATACTGGCCTGGCATCGGAGTGGAGGATGCCGTCACCCACCTGCTGCATCGCTCACTGTCTCACCTGGAGAACCCCGGCAGCACTGTGAGGATTTTCTTCTTTGACTTCTCCAGTGCTTTCAACACCATCCAGCCACTGCTCCTCAGGGACAAACTGGAGACCGCCGGTGTGGACTGTGACCTGGCAGACTGGATCCTGGACTACCTCACAAACCGGCCCCAGTTTGTGAGAGCCAAGAACTGTGTGTCTGATCTCCTGACCAGCAGTGTGGGGGCGCCCCAGGGCACTGTCACCGCGCCCTTTCTTTTCACCCTCTACACTGCAGACTTCAGACACAACACGGACAACTGTGTCCTGCAGAAGTTCTCTGATGACTCTGCCATCATTGGTCTCATCAAGGATGACGATGATGTGGAGTACAAAGGACTAATACAGGACTTTGTGGACTGGAGTCAGCGGAACCACCTCATCATCAATGCAGGGAAGACCAAGGAGATGATGGTGGACTTCCGCAGACGCCACTCTACTGCCCCCTCAGTGAACATCCAGGGAAGGGACATTGAGAGACAAGACTCATACAGGTACCTGGGTGTTCATCTGAACAATAAACTGGACTGGACTCACAACACAGATGCACTGTACAGGAAGGGCCAGAGTCGGCTTTATCTCCTGAGGAGACTCAGGTCTTTTGGAGTGAGAGGGCCACTCCTGAAGACCTTCTATGACTCTGTGGTGGCATCAGCCATCCTGTACGGTGTGGTCTGCTGGAGCAGCAGCATCACAGAGAGGGAGAAGAAGAAGCTGGACAAGGTCATCAAGAAGTCCAGCTCAGTCCTTGGCTGTCCTCTGGACTCAGTGCAGGAGGTGGGGGACAAGAGGGTCCTGGCTAAGGTCATCTCTATGCTGGACCATGAGTCTCACCCCCTGCAGGACGCTCTGTCTGCCCTGGAGAGCAGCTTCAGTGACAGACTGATTCACCCTCGTGTGAAGGAGAGGTTTCGCAGGTCTTTCCTTCCTGCTGCTGTCAGACTGTACAACGGACACTGTTAACATGTCATTCAACTTTATCTGCACTACAATATTCAGCTATACTCCAGAGTCTATTTTAGGTCTATTTTTAACTTATCCTAAGCCATTATTTATTATCTTGTTCTACTGCATGCTACTTTTTCCTGCTGTTCTTGATCTGTGCGTTGCAACACTGGAATTTCCCCACTGTGGGAATAATAAAGGCATATCTTATCTTATTGGTAGGCTTGGTCAGGACCTCAGCTGGAGGATTATACCTATGGAGCATGTTTTTAGCCGGAGGAAACCCACCCAGACACGTGAAGAACATGCAAACTCCACGCAGAAAGGCCCAGGCATTATTTTCACTGCTAATACAACACAACATGGCCCCTGTTTTCTCCCAGCTTTTTTACCTTTGAAATGGGAAGGACCTATTGCGTGTACACCATAGACTGTATAAAGAACTGGACTAAGGCCTCACCCGTAGTGTTCAGCTCCAGTCAAATGAAGCTTATTTATAGGAGCGAATTTGGAGCCGAGTTCCATATTAGGAATAGGAATTGATTTACGGACAAAATAATGAAATAAAAACACTGAGATCATGTAAAGAGGGTTAATACGGACATTTTAAGGCCAAAATGAAAAAGCTCACATTCTCACATATTCCAGTTTTCTTGTGGTGAATTCAGCACTTGTACAGATCAAATGTGAGCCTTAAACCTGCCAGAATACATCTCCTCTTCACTCGGCTTTGAAACCTGACCTCTGTGTAGCCTTCACACATTTAATTCCTGGTTTATGTCTGTGTAACTTTTTCACTTTGCTCTCCTCTGTAACACTCAGACCACACGCCTAATACATTTTATTCTTACTGCCACACGATTGGATGGTGACCTGTCAATTAAAATGCACTGGACTTATAATAGAGCGTTTTCACAAATCTGGAAAAACAGGATGATTACCCGTATGTGTTGCCATCTTGGATGCATTACACGCTCAAAATTACATGTATTTATATAGCAACCATGAAGAAAAAAACCTTCCACATCAGAATCCAAACGTTCTGACACAGTTGACCAGCTGTATAGGGATAATTTGGATGTCAAGGAAAAGGATCGTTATATGAAAAAACTCAAATTAATTGGGCAGGAAGATCCGTATGAGATGGATTCAAGTTTGTTCAATGACAGTGGTGATTTGTCGATTCTGCTGCTGTAAGCGATCGCAATATTGTGAACTACCTGGTCTTCTCCCCAAGCCCTTATACAGCACAAGACCTTAAAAGCTCTAAAGGTCTGGAGGCAACAAGAGTGGCTGGTACAAGAGCGCAAAGTGCGGAAAACTGGAGACAAGCGTATTGTGATGGCAAAGGAAGGCATATTTATATCTAGTAGACCCACATGTGTAACGTGTTTAAGTACTAGTGTATTGCTTTTTATTATTCATATTTTGCAAAGATACGGCTACCGGCTAAGATACGGCTAAGATACGCTACCGGCTGCGAAATGAGCTGAGCATATGCTAATGTTGTCGTGATTTCTTCCATCCAAGTTCTGTTTGAGACTGGCGATCCACAATCTCCTTTTCTTTGATAATGGCTGTCTGTTCACTCTGGTTTAGTCCTGGTTTAATCCTGGTTTAGTTCTGGTTTAGTCCTGGTTTAGAACTGGTTTAGTCCTGGTTTATTTCTGGTTTAGTCCTGGTTTAGACCTGGTTTAGTCCTGGTTTAGTTCTGGCTTAGTCCTGGTTTAGTCCTGGTTTAGTCCTGGTTTAGTCCTGGCTTAGTCCTGGTTTAGTTCTGGTTTAGTCCTGGTTTAGTTCTGGTTTAGTCCTGGTTTAGTCCTGGTTTAGTTCTGGTTTAGTCCTGGTTTAGTCCTGGTTTAGACCTGGTTTAGTCCTGATGTAGTCCTGGTTTAGTTCTGGTTTAGTCCTGGTTTAGACTTGGTTTAGTCCTGGTTTAGTCCTGGTTTAGACCTAGTTTAGACCTGGTTTAGTCCTGGTTGGTCACTACTTTAGGTAAACGATAGAACTGCAGGTGTTTTTCTCTGTCCGGTCTATTGTGACAGCCTAGGACCCGACAATAGTTGACCATTTTGCTTTTTTTCGTAACTTTGCGGCATAAGTGCGCTGTTCGCGGTGTGTCAAATGTCTCCAAGATGGCGGGCTTGTGGATTATGACGTCACGTGAAAATGCTCTGTTGAGATCAGCCAAAGATTAGATCATGATCTGTCACCACTCTTTACATTTGTGGCACAGCCCTAGCTCCTGTTATGAAGTTTTCTGTCATTTTCACCCAAGTCCCTCCAGCCTGCGTGTCCCGCCAGAGTCCGGAGGTGTTTCGTGGATTTGACATTGTAGCATTTAGCCCGGTGCATGGAGCGTGCGTGTGGGAGCGCGCTGAGTGGCAGGGTGTGACGCGCTAGCATTTGTCTGCTAAATGCCAGAACAGAGAGAGACATAAAAGGGCACGCAGACGAGGGCGAGGCAGGCGGGCGCGGGGAGGGGGTACGAGTGGGGGGTGTTTGGGGAGTTGGGGTGGAGTTGGGGTGGTCGGGGGAGCGGGCCTGCCAGGCGAGACTTCATTAATTACAAATCCAACCGAGTGTAGCAGAGACGTGGCAGAGATGTACAGACTAATGCTCCAGCGCTAATCTTTTCTCAAACTTTGACAGGCTCGCTAAGGGGGCAGGAGAAGCCGCTGTGTTGTGTTCAGTTTTGGAGGACGCAAACTGATCATGTCGTATATTTCTTTACAAAGCGTACATGTTTTGTTATTATATTATAATATACTCCTGGGACCTGAAGAAAAAAGTGTATTTCAGTTTTTGTTTTTTGTGTGTGTGATTTTCTATTTGGAGGTAAATGAACACCTTAGCATTTACATTTTTGTTAATTTTATTTTTTATTCATAATGTTCATAATGTCCTCTGGAATTATTTATGTATTGACCTGGTTTAGATCTAGTTTAGACCTGGTTTAGATCTGGTTTAGTCCTTGTTTAGATCTGGTTTAGTCCTTGTTTAGACGTGGTTTAAATCTGACTCAAATTTGGTTCAGACCTGGTTTAGTCCTAGTTTAGACCTGGTTCAGACCTGGTTTAGTCCTACTCTAGACCTGACTTAGACCTGGTTTATTCCTGATTTTCTCCTGGTTTAGTCCTAGTTTAGACCTGGTTTAGATCTGGTTTAGTCCTTGTTTAGATCTGGTTTAGTCCTTGTTTAGACGTGGTTTAAATCTGACTCAAATTTGGTTCAGACCTGGTTTAGTCCTAGTTTAGACCTGGTTCAGACCTGGTTTAGTCCTACTCTAGACCTGACTTAGACCTGGTTTATTCCTGATTTTCTCCTGGTTTAGTCCTAGTTTAGACCTGGTTTAGATCTGGTTTAGTCCTTGTTTAGATCTGGTTTAGTCCTTGTTTAGACGTGGTTTAAATCTGACTCAAATTTGGTTTAGACCTGGTTTAGTCCTAGTTTAGACCTGGTTCAGACCTGGTTTAGTCCTAGTCTAGACCTGACATAGACCTGGTTTATTCCTGATTTTCTCCTGGTTTAGTCCTAGTTTAGACCTGGTTTAGTCCTGGTTTAGTCCTAGGTGAGACCTGGTTTATTTATTTATGTATTTATTAATCATAGCGCAGTCACAAACTAGAGTGTATCTCTAAACAGTTAAAAGATAGACTGGTTAACTCAAAGTTCACTATAAAGGACACAAAATAATGGGCCGGGTCTCAGCAGGATATATTATAATATATTATGGGATAATACACAAGTAACAAGGAGAATTGTATGTTTTTTTTTCTTTTTGTCTTTATTTAAAGGTCGTATATTTACACAAAATTTACTCTTTAAAGCTTTGAGCCATGTTATAATGTTGTTACCTCATGAAAAACATACCTGGACTTGTGTTTTGTTTCATTCACACGCGTTTTAGTAACTATAATTATTAGTCTGTTTACATCTCGAAAGCTCAAAATGCTCTGTTCAAACTTGTGATGTTATGCAGTGGTAGTTTTCAAGTTAACAGCTACATTTTACTTGTGATTTTGTACAGATTGGCAATTCCAGGTCTGAAATCATCTAAATGATTCTAGTGAAGGTGTGTGGAGTTCTGTTTGAGAGAAAAACTCAGGATAAACATGCAGGATTTGTGTGTTAAATGTGTTGCAATAATTACACACAATGAGATTTTAATGATGTTGGTAGTGGAGCTGTCCAAGGTGCTTACTCATTATAGTTTGGATGGAAGGCACTAACTTTATACATTTGATCAATTTCACTATATCATTGTACATATTACAGTGTGTAAATACTTGGGTGTGCAGAAAAGCATTGATATCTATAATAGAAATCCATCCATGGGTTTCAAAATGAGGAGAAATTTAGGAGAGAGAATGCAACTCCAGGTTTGTTTGCGATGAGGAAACAACATTATAGATAAGAAAATAGTGTAATATGGACTCCTTAAGGCTACGGGTGATGCATATTGAAACGAATCCATGCAATGCTGGTTCTAATAGAACTCGGGATGCACTGTTCGAGGAATTTCTGTTTCATGGTTCATGTTTTGGAGTTACTGTTGTTGCAGATTTTGTGTATCTTATTCCTTTAGTGCAGTGTTCCCTTAGTGTTTTATTTTGACATTTGTCCTGTCATCTGGTTACTTTTAATTTTACTTCCTGTCTGTTGATTGTTTTCTCCACCCTAATGTGTTACACCTGTGTCTGTGGGCATTCTCCTCTGCCCTTTGTTGGTCCATTGTCATTATTAGTCATGTCACGCCAGTTTGGAGTTTTGGATCTTTGTCAGTTCTTTGTTTGTTATTAAAGAACTTAAACAGTAGTCCTGCATTTTCTTGTTTCTACACGACAGCTTTAGCTTTAACTATCTGCCCATACCTGATATCAACTGATAGTATAGGGCAGAGACTGAAAATATAATTTATTTCCTTTGAACACAAACAGCACAAGGCAAAAAAGGTCCAAATGAGTTTTGTAACTACAGAACAGCTTTGAACACACTTCCCCAACACTTATGAGCTCCAACTACAAATGCTTTTAAATCTGGTCTTAAATCATTATTGTTTGCGTCGGCATTCACATGAAATTATGAGTGGTTGTATTTTAAGTATTTATTGTATTTATCTAAAAATAAATTGTAATTTCATCCATCCATCTTCTTCCGCTTCTGCATTTCTGGGTTGTGGGGGCAGCAGTCCAAGCAGATCTGCTGCCCAGATCTCAGTGCACCAGCCCCCATGAATCCTCCCGCGGTGGTGAGTCCACAGGAGGACGGCCCACGTCACAACTGGCCTTGATGCACTTCTGTCATGGGGGCTACCAGTGTCCACAGACATTGGGGGCGAGGTGGGGTTAAGTGTCTTGCTCAAGGACACAACGGCAGCACTCATCTGTGGGAGCTGGGATCACACACAGCCAACCTGTTGAAAGCAGGATTCGAACCGCCAACCCCTGAATCGGTACACAAACGTTCTACCAGCTGAGCTACTGCCGCCCCAATTTGTAATTTATTCTCTTGTATTAATTGATCATGTATTTCTGTGTTTGTGCATTTGTGTTTGTGAAGCACTTTTGGGTTGCTCGCGCATGAATTGTGCTTCATAAATTAATTTGCTTTGCTTTAATAAAAAGTTTGGCCAGCGAATTGTGTTATTACACCAATTTATAGACCAAAATGGGATATTGGCTGAACAGATATCTTGGAAAAAAACAAAATGTTCAATATTGTTGCTGATATCTGATACCAGTATTGTACAGGTGCATCTCTCGGCATAACTGTGTCAGTATACCATAGTATTTTATTTTAAATGATTAGATCACGCATGCCCACTTTTACTAAAACTTCCTTAAAGGCAAATTAACGTTTTTTTTTTTTACAATCTGAGCCTTCTTTCGGCAATAAAACAAGTAGTTTTACTCACCCATAGCATTTTTCTGTCAATTGGAGCAGTATCGCAGAACTTATGTTGAGCCGTTCTGTTCTAGTAATGATCCCGTATCTTTTAACATGGTGCTGTATCATTTGCTCGGGGCATTACTTTGCGGTGTCCAAATAACACAAACTTTAGCACTTTTCAAATCATAGAAGCCCGATGTCTTAATGTAAGATTTCGTTTGAAGCAAAAGTGGCCTGTAATCCGAGATTTAGCCATAGTTTCGAGTAGATGAGGAGGCCAGTGCGCATGCGCGGACTGCTCCCGGGACCCAAACATGAAATGCAAAGATGAAAACTATGGATAAATCTCGGATTACAGGCCACTTTTGCTTCAAACGAAATCTTACATTAAGACATCGGGCTTCTATGATTTGAAAAGTGCTAAAGTTTGTGTTATTTGGAGACCGCAAAGTAATGCCCCGAATACAAATGCTAATGGATACGCTACAACATAACTTTCTTCAAACAGCTCCAAATGACACGAACGTGATATGGGTGAGTCAAACGACTTGTTTTATTACCGAAAGAAGGCTCAGATTGTAAAATAACGTTACTTTTCCTTTAAAGGGCCCATATTACACAGTTTTCTGATCTATATTATAACGTTTCCTCATCACAAACAGACCTGGAGTTGTTTAACACACAAACCTGCATATTTAGTTTGAGTTCTTCTCTCAAACTGAAAACACAGGAAGTGCTCCACTGTGTTTTTAAACTCCAAACACCTTCAATAGAATCATTTGGATAATTTCCTGGAATTGCCAATCTCTCTTGAACTAAACCTAAGGAGGTAGCTCAGTGTAGCACTCAAAGGTAGAGCATTTTGAGTTTTGGAGATGCAGACTAATAATAAAAGATTACTCAAACATGTGAACGAAACAAAACACAACTCCAAGTATGTTTTTGAGGAGGTAACAACGTTCTAACACGGCTAACACCTCACAGGAATCCATTTTGCGTAATGTAAGACCTTTAAAGTTCAGCCAACAGCACTCAATCCATTTTGCTGACAATGGTGGGAAAACAAATAAATAAAACCACAGCGTTTCTTTGTCAGAGATGATTAAAATGCTAAAATGAGTGTGTGTGACTGTTTCTCTGGCTGCCTGTCTCCCCTCTGTCCCCCGGGGCAGACAAGCAGAAGACAAATCGGCCCATCATACTGTAGGTGCGAACAGAATCAGGATAGAGATTACGTTTCAGCAGCTCCAACTCAGAAACACAAATGTACACACACGAATCAAGGGCATATGCGACCCGACAGCTTTCAGACCACAAGAACCCAGCAAGGGGAGGATGTACAGTTGTGAGAGAACTTTTTGAAACTTTCAGCATCATTCCTCAGACCGTCTGGCTGTTTCAGGGTTTCAGGACATGGTTCGTATATACTGTGGTAATGTATAATTCATATGGAGAATGTCGGAGCTGCTGAATCCAGGAGTAGCTAAATTGAGGGCAGTGAAGTCAACAGAAAAAGTCCATACATGAGATATACATTTGAGAAATACAACCTATAGATTTAATTCACAAGGTTTTTTTCAATGTTTTTTTTTTTTTCCATTGGCAGGCTTTATAAGATTGAGTGAAACATTGAAGGTGTTCTGTGTAGCTTTTTTTAGCAAAGGGTACGCTATTTTCTTGTTCACAAGGACACGTTTGCATGTTTCACAATACGGCATTGACCTTGTGTATTCAGTGTGCTTTTATTGCTCAAAAACATGTATGCTTACTGTGAGCGGGATCGAATCTTCATCTATGTGAAGCGGTAGTTTCGTCCGCTTTTCTCCGTGGAGTTAAATAATGCTTTACAGAGGGATATTTCAGGAAATAGCATCTCCATGGAAACAAGTTGTGGCAGACCCTCCACCAGAAAAGTTGACATTTTACAATATTAACACTTTAAATGTTTTAATGAGGTTAATGTTTCTGTTCATTGTCCCTTGGAATAAAGACTAGACTCGAGTATGAGTATGGGTATAAGAGTGATTAAAAATTAGCACTGTTGTCATAGCAATTAATTACTCCATGAAATTCTATCAAGTCAATGGTAACAAGTCCTCAAAAATGTATCCAAAATAGATAAAAGGCATGTGACTTAAATCCTTGAATATCTGTGATGTCTGATGAATACTGAATCATATTTTAGTAGGATAATTCTGAATGTGTATAAATAATAAGGACAGAGAGAGAGAGAGGAAAGAATGAGAGGAAGTCAGAGGAGAGAGTGAGAAAGAAAGAGAAAAGAAAGAATGAGATGATAGAGAGAAAGAAAGAGAGAAAAAGAATGAGAGGAAGAGAGAGAGAAAGGGAGATGAAATAATGAGAGGAAGAGGAGAGAGACAGAGAAAGAAAGAGAGAAGAAAGAATGAGAGGAAGAGAGAGGAGAGAGTGAGAAAGAAAGAGAAAAGAATGAGATGATAGAGAGAAAGAAAGAAAGAGAGAAAAAGAATGAGAGGAAGAGAGAGAGAGAGTGAGAGAGAAGAGAGAGAGGGAAAGAAAGAGGGAAGAAAGAATGAGAGGAAGAGAGAGAAAGAGAGAAGAAAGAATGAGAGGAAGAGAGAGAAGAGAGAGAGAGAAAGAAAGAGAAAAGAAAGAATGAGAGGAAGAGAGAGAAAGAAAGAGAGAAGAAAGAATGAGAGGAGAGAGTGAGAGAAGGGAGAGAGAAAGAAAGAGAAAAGAAAGAATGAGAGGAAGAGAGAGGAAGAGAGAGAAAGAAAGAAAGAGAAAAGAAAGAATGAGAGAGGAAGAGAGAGGAGAGAGAGGAGAGAAGGGAGAGGGAAAGAAAGAGAGAAGAAAGAATGAGAGGAAGAGAGAGAAAGAAAGAGAGAAGAAAGAATGAGAGGAAGAGAGAGAAAGAAAGAGAGAAGAAAGAATGAGAGGAAAAGAGAGAAGAGAGAGAGAGAAAGAGAGAAAGAAAGAGAAAATAAAGAATGAGAGGAGAGAGTGAGAGAAGGGAGAGGGAAAGAAAGAGAGAAGAAAGAATGAGAGGAAGAGAGGGAAAGAAAGAGAGAAGAAAAAATGAGAGGAAAAGAGAGAGGAGAGAGAGAGAAAGAGAGAAAGAAAGAGAAAATAAAGAATGAGAGGAAGAGAGAGGAGTGAGAGGAGAGAGAGAGAAAGAGAGAAGAAACAATGAGAGGAAGAGAGAGTGAGAGAGAAGAGAGAGAGAAAGAAAGAGAAAAAAGAATGAGAGGAAGAGAGAGAGAAAGAAAGGGAGAGAAAATAATGAGAGGAAGAGAGAGAGAGAGAGAGAGAGAGAAAGAGAAGAGAGAGAGAAATGGAGTAGAACAAGAGGGAGAGAGAGAGGAGAGAGTGAGCGAAAAGAGAGAGAAAAGAGATGGAGGGAGAGAGGAAGGGAGGGAGGTAGAAAGGGAGAGAGGAGAGAAAGAGAAAAAGGGACAGAGGGGGTGAGAAAGAGGAGAGACTGATGAGACGGAGAAAGACACAGGGAGAGAGACAAAGAAAGAGAGAGTGATCTACAGAATATTCACGGTGGAGGACAAACTTTGCTTTGGGCTGGTCCTGACTTCCTCCTGCTAAGAAATGACTGAAACATTGCAGATCATTTCTCAGTGTTTCCTGATAATGCCGTACTTATCTCAGACATCCAAACAGTGCAATAAAACTTTATTTAGACCAAATGAATTCCACTTTCAATGAGCCCTGCTGGATTTTGATGTTTTGATTATACAGCCCAGTCTCCACAGTGGTCTCCTCAAACTGAATACATAATCAAATATTGACTTCTTATCTGAGCTTCACTCACTGCTGTAGCCAGGGACTGTCGGCCGATACATCTGGAAGGTAATTTAAGGAGCCATGATTTTAAAGGGATCACAATGTGGAATTACATGACACACAGAAGGAAGAGATGGGATTGAGATGAGAGAGAACATCATGCCAGCAGTGAAACATGGTGGTCGTAGTGTCATGGTTTGGGGCTTTGTTGCTTCAGAACCTGGATGACTTGCTGTGATTGAAGGAACCATGAACTCTGCTCTCTGCCAACAAATCCTGAAGGAGAATATCTGGCCATCAGTTTGTGACCTCAAGCTGAAGCGCACTTGGGTTCTGCAGCAAGACGATGATCCAAAGCACACCAGCAAGTCCACTTCTGAATGGCTTAAAAAAAAAAAAGAAAAAGTTTTTTTTCCCTCTGATGCTGTGGCATGACCTTAAAAAGGCAGTTCATGCTCAGAAACCCTCCAATGTGGCTGATTTAATTGTTCAAACGCAGATTTTTGCATATATATAATATAGTTTGGTCTTGGGTTTGGTCAGTAATAGTAAAACCATATTTAGGAATTTACCTTTGCCATATTTCAGGGCAAATTACAATGTAATCAATAGGAAAAACTGTCTCTTGCCCCCATCTGGGAGTATGACATCATCACATCCTAAAATCTGAAAACCACCAGGTTTAGGGGCAATTACTTTTTCACATGGGCCATGTAGGTTCAGATAAATAAAATTAGCAATTCAAACTTGTGAGCTATTTTTGTATAATATTTAAGTTTTAAGAGTGACACTGTGTGTGTGTGTGTGTGTGTGTGTGTGTGTGTATATATAGAGAGAGAGAGTATTTTTCCTATTTGATCTAAATTTTAATGAAATATATATATATATATATATATATATATATATATATATATATATATATATATATATATATATATATATATATATATATATATGTATATATATACACACACACACACACACACACTACTCACAATAAGTTAGGGATATTGTTATTCATATTTTTCCTATTTGATCTCAATTTTAATGAAATGAGTAAAAGTTCCCTTTGATATTACTAATAATGAATGACAAAAAATACCTTTTTCATTAGTTTAATTCATTACACTCCCAAAAATGATGACAATAACAAAGATAGCCCCAAATAACAAAAACTTGTTGTCAGTAATGGTTGTTTTCACCATTTGCTGCAATGACAGCTTGACAGTGACGTCTCATGCTCCTCACTATCCTCATGATGATGTTCTGAGGCAATGCATTCCACTCTTCCACAAGTGCTACACACAGTTCTGCCAGGTCATGTGGTGGTGGGGTACGATCATCCAGTCTCTGCTTCAACTGGTCCCAGACATGCTCTATGGGGTTCAGGTCAGGGGACATTGCTGGCCATACCATATGAGGCACTCCGACTTCCTGAACCACATCTGTTTTATGCTGACTGGTGATGCCTGCCCCGACTGTTGCACCGGGCCTGCAGCTGTGTGGCCGTTGCATGACGATGTCTGAGTGCGTAGGTCCTTAGGTACTGGTCAACGTTGCGGTCTGTCACTCGTGGGGCTCCACTCCTGGGCCTGTCACAAACTCTGCCAGTAGTTCTGTGTCAAGTCTGATGCAAGTCTGCTGATGACACTTTGAGACACACCAAATTCACGAGCAACATCTGATTGCTGCTACCGACCCGAAGGCGCGCTATGGCCAGGTGACTCTGTTCGTCCGTTAAGTGACGTCGTGTGTTCATGGCTGTTTGAATGATGAACTTGGAATGACTTAATGACAATACCATCTTTTTATACCCATACTTATAAGTATAGTTATAAGTATAAGTGTATATAAGTTACTTCAGTTTCCAGAAGTAACTTATATCTTTTAATTATATCTTTGTCACAAGAAATGAAAAGTATAAACTGTTGATATACAAATCTAAATATATAATTATATAGGATAACATAATGATATAGGACAACATGCAGCTGACAGCTATATGATGTTCATAATCATATTGATCACATAGAGGCTTTACTATGTGCGTTCCCCATCACTACTTAGTCTATTTCAAGTTTGTTTTTCTTTGGAACCATAGATTGAAAGGAGAATTAATTACTTTTGACATTGCCCACAAAGTAAATTAACAAACTTTGTTGTTAACGTAAATAACACACGTTACTTACATGTATAACTTTCTGGTGGAGGGTCTGGCTACATTTTTGTCTCCATGATGATGTAATGATGCACTTTCTTGCAATGTTTCACAGTATGGTATTAAACTTAACTATCTCCATGGAAACAAGCAGGAGATGCCGCCAGACCGGTCAGATCTGTGCAAAGGGTGGTCCACTGACGGTAGGTGTGCACCCATGACTGAATGAATGGTAAATTAAGTGTAATGCCACAAAGTGTAACATTTCAGACAAAGTAATACCATCTCCCTGGAGACAAGCAGGTAGCAGACCCTCTACCAGAAAAGTTACACAATGCACCTTTAACAAGTCATTACTTTGATGTATTTACAAATCACTTTACACATTTTGTACTAGACCATCTGTATACCAGATAGTACACACTCATGTATTTTCTTGATTTATTTCTCAAAGGTGACAAATTTGAAAACAAGTTCTTCAAACATTTTTGCCTGTGCTTATTTATGGTAATACATTAGCATTTAGAAACCCAACCAAAGATGAATTTGTGTGTACAAGCTGTTCTAATTCGCCTCTGCATTATTCATGGAGTTGGAGCCAAAGTAAAAGTAATGATAGGTGGCACCAGGAGGCTTTATAAAGAGTGTGTGTATTTCAAAGGGAACGGGCCACAGCGTACTTCTGCTTATCGCGATGTTATTTCAATTAGACAGAGGGCACCATCTTATCTTGTCTTTATGTTCTCAAGCAGTATTTAAAGCTGCACTGTGTAGCTTTTTAGAGATGTTATTGCTTTGCTTATGGTTCACAAAATGTCATTAAAACGCCCATGTTACGCTATTTTCAAATCTGATATAATATTGTTTCCTCACCACAAACATACCTGGCGTTGTGTTTTGTTTCATTCATGTTTAACTCAAATCCTGTGTGTTCTTCTCTCAAACTTGGAAACACTCTCTTCCACTTTGTGATGTCATGTGGTAGAGCAGGAAGTGCTCCACTGTTTTTAAACTCATGCATACACTTTCACTAGAATCATTTGGATATTTTCAGCACTGGAATTGCCAATCTCTACTGAACTATGAATGAAACAAAACACAACTCCAGGTATGTTTTAATGAGTCTTCAGTCTGCTGCCATCAGGAAGGAGACTGAGGAGCCTCAGGGCAAAGACCAGCAGACTGAAAGACTGCTACTACTTTACTACTAACTACCTTGTGTAAATAAAAGCACTTTTGTATTAGATCTATTAACTCAAAATGCTTGTAAAACTGTTGTGTCCTGCTTTGATTCTGTCACTGCTTCTGTTGTCATGTTTTCATTGTTGGTCTTTACATGTTTTGTACCTTGTGTTTTATTTACTTCTGTGTGACTACAGATGGAAACTAGCCTTGAGCTAAATCTGGTGTATTTACAGCACTAGCAGTTCATTAATACATGCTGTCCCATTTAAATAAATAAACTTAAACTTAAACTTAGACAGCTTCATCCACCAAGCTGTCAAGATGCTGAACTCTCTCCCTGCCCTGCCTCTCCCAATGACACTGCTGCTTAAATGACACTTAAATGACACTGATGCTTAAATTACACTTAAATGACACTGACACTGATGCTTAAATTACACTTAAAAGACACAGCTACTTACATGACAGTTAAGTAACACTGGCACTGCTGCTTAAATGACACATAAATAACACTGACACTTCTGCTTAAATGACACTTTAACACTGACACTGCTGCTTAAATTGCACTTAAATAACACTGACACTGCTGCTTAAATGGCACTTAAATAACACTGTCACTGCTGCTTAAATGACACTTAAATAACACTGACACTGCTGCTTAAATGGCACTTAACACTGACACTGCTGCTTAAATGACACTTAAATAACACTGACACTGCTGCTTAAATGACACTTAAATAGCACTGACATTGCTGCTTAAATTGCACCATTTGAGCTTTCTTACGTTACACATTGTATGTTTTACCTATTTGTATTATACAGCAATCCCTCGTTTATCGCGGGGGTTAGGTTCCAGAAATAAGCCGCAATAAGAGAAATCCGCGAAGTAGGACAATTTTATATTTTACAATTATTCTACATGTTTTAAGGCTGTAAATGCCTCACCACACACATTATACACTTTTCTCAGACTGGTATTAACATTTTCTCACATTTGTCTCTAGTTTAAACACTCAAACTTTCATAGATTTTCAACAAAATGTATTAATAGTGACGCGTGGGGTGAGACACGGCTCCGGGAGCCCCGCCGGACGCGACGCGCACCAACCCCTTGGAGAAGTGCGCGCACGTGCTGCACCCCTCATTGTGGACAAATCCGTGACGCACGTGTCGCGCGTACACCGGGGCTCGAGATAGAACCGCGGCGCCCGGACCGCGTGCTCTCAGCCCGAGCCACAAATCGAACACGCACAAACGAACGCAAGAGCCGCACGGAGTGATTTAGTCCTGGTTTAGTCCAGGTCTAGACCTGGTCCAGTCCTAGTTTAGTCCAGGGCCAGTCCAGGTTTGGACCTGGTTTAGAACTGGTCTAGACCTGGTTTAGTTCTGGTCTAGACCTGGTTTAGTTCTGGTCTAGACCTGGTTTAGTTCTGGTCTAGACCTGGTTTAGTCCACGTTTAGTCCTGGTCTAGTCTCTTAGCCAATCAGGACGCAGAACACAATGTTACACTATAAAAAAAAAAGTTACACTATAAAAAAAATTGAAAAAAAAGAACATTGAAAAAAAAAAAATCTGCGAAACAGCGAGGGCGCGAACAGTGAACCGTGATAGAGCGAGGGTTCACTGTATACAATTTTACTGTACTTTTGCTACGGGTATATGTGATGCTTTAGTCATTGTGTTTATTGTCTTGTTTATCAGATGTTTTATAAGATAAGATAAGATAAGATAAGATAAGATAAGATAAGATAAGATAAGCCTTTATTGATCTCACACAGGAGAAATTTACTTGTCACAGAAGCTCCAGGTAGGGACAGTTTGATCAAGAAAGAAAAGTGCATGCAAGAAATGGCATAAAAATCTGTAATAATAATAATAATAATAATAATAATAATAATAATAATAATAATAATAATAAAATAAGTAATAATAGAATAAGTAATAATATTACTAGTAACAAGGAGTAACAAGGAGAGTATTGAAAAACGATATTGCACATTGGAAAAACGATATTGCACGTTATGACCATACAGTGGAGTTATACAGTCTGATGGCGGTGGGGATGAAGGATCTGCAGTAGCGCTCCTTCTTGTGCTGGGGGTGTCTCAGTCAGCTGCTTAAGGAGCTGCTCAGCTCCTCTACAGTCCGGTGCAGAGGGTCAGAGGTGTCGTCCATGATGGACGTGAATTTGGCCAGCACCCTCCTCTCAGCCACCTCCTCTACAGAGTCCAGAGGACAGCCCAGGACAGAGCTGGCCCTCCTGACCAGCTTATTGAGTCTTTTTCTGTCCCGTTCTGTGCTGCTCGGGGCCCAGCAGACGACAGCGTAGAGGAGAGCAGAGGCCACCACAGAGTCATAAAAAGTCTTGAGCAGAGGCCTGCACACTCCAAAAAACCTCAGTCTCCTCAGGAGGTGGAGGCGACTTTAGCCCTTCTTGTACAGGGCGTCTGTGTTATGGGACCAGTCCAGTTTATTGTTGAGGTGAACACCCAGGTACTTGAAACTGTCCACAGTCTCTATGTCCTGCCCCTGGATGTTTACCGGTGAGTGAGGTAGTGGTCTCCTCCTGAAGTCGATCACCAGCTCCTTTGTCTTACTGGTGTTCAGGCTCAGGTGGTTGTGCCCACACCAGTCCACAAAGTCACTGATGACCGAGCGGTACTCCAGCTCGTTCCCCTCAGACACACAGCCCACAATGGCCGAGTCATCAGAGAACTTCTGGAGATGGCAGCTGTCCATGTTGTATGTGAAGTCCAAGGTGTAGATGGTGAAGAGGAAGGGCGAGAGGACAGTTCCCTGGGGGACCCCAGTGCTGCAGACTACCACGTCTGACTCACAGCTACGCAGCCGCACATACTGTGGACGGTCAGTGAGGTAGTCGATGGTCCAGGCAGCAAGATGTCCATCAACTCCAACATCCTCCAGCTTCCCCTGCAGCAGCGCCGGCCTGATGGTGTTGAAGGTGCTGGAGAAGTCAAAGAACATGACTCTCACAGCACTCCCGGCGGTCTCAAGGTGGGTGAGTGCCCGCTGCAGCAAGAAGACGACGACGTCCTCCTACGTTTGGCTTGTAGGCAAACTGCAGCGGGTCCAGGGTGGGGCTCACCACAGAGTGGAGGTGACTGAGGATCACCCTCTCCTTGGTCTTCATGAGGTGGGAGGTCAAGGCGACTGGTCTGTAGTGGACCGGTTCCCTGGCGTTTGTTGTTTTGGGAACCGGGACCACACAGGAGGTCTTCCACAGGACGGGAACCTTCTCCAGGCTGAGGCTCAGGTTGAAGATGTAGCAGAGAACCTCACAGAGCTGGTCTGCACAGGTTCTCAGCAGCCTGGGGCAGATACCATCGGGTCCTGTGGATTTCCTCTGCTTGAGTCGCCTAAGCTCTCTCCTCACCTCGTCTGGTGTGATGGAGAGTGGGGAGTGAGGGGGGACTGGGGTGGACTGCAGGGGGTGGTGGCAGGGGGTTGAGGGGGGCTGGTGCTGGGTTGGGTCCGTGTGAAGGGTGAGGGGGATGTGGCTACCGGCCCGGTCACTATGGGCCTAGGGGTGTGCTGCACAAATTCTGTGTGTGCAATCTGTACATATGGTTTCTGACAATAAAGCTGACTTTGAACTTTGAACTTGAACTTAGAAACAGCATTATAACATGACTAAACGCTCACAAGAGTCAATTTTGCATAATATAGGACAGGGGTGTCCAAACGTTTTTCATCAAGGGCCACATATGTAAACACAGACGAAGCAGAGGGCCGATCGAGGGCCATAGGCTGGTGCTCAGTACAATGAATAATTGAAATATGTGCATGCTTAACACGTTAGAATGAGATATCAGTCCTTTATTCATCAAAATGACACAATAAATATATAAATATTGTCTTATCAAGGTAGATATTCAAAAAACTTCGAAAAACTTTTTATTCAAAAAAGTCAAAATTTCTGCTCAAGGTCATTTGGGCCAATTCACCTGGAAGCCTGGGGGCCAAGAAAAATTTGTCTGAGGGCTGCATTTGGCCCACGGGCCATAGTGTGGGCATGCCTGATATAGGACCTTTAATGTATTTATATATGTCGACTTTGCACACTGTTACAGTAAAAAGCTAATATAAATAATAGATATCAAATCTACTATTCAGCCAGTTTTATTTAGTTAAGCATGTTTCTTCTGCTCTAGCATTCCTGCTCTGACTGACTCTGTTACATTATAAGTTTTACGTAGACTTAAAGGGATATGCCACCCCCAGATCAAATTTGGGCATCTCCCCACAGTCCAGAGACTAAAATAAGTGGTGGAAAGCGTTTTCCTGCTCACCCAGCCATTGTCCGAGTCTGTCGCCACTGACCGCCGCGGTATCTGCTGCTCCTCCGCCTTAGACTGGAGTCTAACGTCGCCAGAGAAAGATTTCGGCCAAAAGGAATTAATTTGCTCGATGCGTTTCCCAATTACTTTGTGTGTAGTGCACATTCATATCGAGTGCAAATAAATGTGCAAATCAACACGGAGAGCTTGCCTTGGTCATTTTGGGTGGGAACTATTTTCCAGTGCGTAAGAATACAGCCGTATCACGCAGTACGCTGCCAGGGGAATCCCAGTTACGCACCGGGAAGGGAGTTCCCCTGTTGCACAACGTGGTGCGTGATACGGCTGTATTCTTACGCACTGGAAAATAGTTCCCACCCAAAATGACCAAGGCAAGCTCTCCGTGTTGATTTGCACATTTATTTGCACTCGATATGAATGCGCACTACACACAAAGTAATTGGGAAACGCATCGAGCAAATTAATTCCTTTTGGCCGAAATCTTTCTCTGGCGACGTTAGACTCCAGTCTAAGGCTGAGGAGCACCAGATACCGCGGCGGTCAGTGGCGACAGACTCGGACAATGGCTGGGTGAGCAGGAAAACGCTTTCCACCACTTATTTTAGTCTCTGGACTGTGGGGAGATGCCCAAATTTGACCTGGGGGTGGCATATCCCTTTAAAATCCAGAAAGAGCCTTGTGCTGAACTAATTCCACATCTACTTCTCCTCTACTTGTTTTAAGGAATAATACAACATTTTTTCTTTGCACAGTCAAAATTCAGTGAGATTTGAGAATTAAAGACTTCTCGTATTAGCATGCCTTTAAAGAGTGTATAACAGTCCCATCACTGCTACACGATTCAGCCCAGAAATCATTTATATTCGCAAACAGCACTCGCGCTCTCTCCCTCCTCTGTGTCCACCAACAAGATTTAACCCAGTCACATTTAAAGACCTGAGTGCCATTTTGTTTTTTCAATATAATTCATCTTTTTAAGGCAGAGCTGTCAAACCTAACCTTTGTATGACAGAACAGACCACAAAAACCTACCAGGGACCTCCAAACAGCTCATAGGAGGAATATAAAAACACTCTGGAAACTACGGGCCTCCTCTGTTGCCCTGGGTTACGACAATTTTAGTCAACTTTTCTTCCCTCAAGCCTTCATTAAAATCAAATTTATTTGAAATTTGGAGAGTTTGGAAGTGACTGGTCTGGCCTGGGACATATGAGGAGCAACCCACATAGTCCACAGTGAGAAGCACAGTGATTGTGCAGTGGAGCGTGTATTCTTAGGCTGAGAGCAAAATAGGCCTGAAGAGATGGCTCTACCTTATAACTTTTTCCTCTACTTACAGTGCGTTTTTTTTTTTTTTTTGACAGTTCTCTAATTTGTGCTTAATTTGGTGGGATAATACCTGTTATTCAGTCAGTATAAATGATAGTTTTACACAAATCAAGAAACAGTTTATGAAGAAAAGTTGAAAAATATGTTTAAAATTACAGGAACTTAGACAAACTATATTGACCCACAAGGGAAATTACTTGAACACAGTAGCTCACACATCACAATATATTATAATAACTAAGTTGATAAATGTGTTGAAAATGACAGGAAGTAGAGTTACATTTTAGACACTGATGACATCACACCAGGGGGAATTCTATCGCAACGTTTGGCACAGTTCACATGTACATCTACGAAATTGTGCCATTTACGCTTTATTTCAACAAAATATAGGCATTTTCTTGTAATTTTATTTATCAAATAATAATGTCTGTGTACGTTAGGGGGATGTTGGACCTGTGTACAGTATGGTTGCTAAGTAACTGTTATGGAATTCCCTCATTCCTGATGATTTCCAACCAGAAAAAAACAAAACAAAACCCTAAAACATAAAAAATGGCCAAACTGGAGAAAAAAAAGTAAAATATTTTCTAAAATCTTAAATATAATGATCGTAACAGTGCTTTTGTAAAATACACTCAACAAAAATATAAAAGCAACACTTTTGTTTTTGCTCCCATTTTTCATGAGATGGACTTAAAGATCTAAAATTCATTCCAGATACACAATTTTACCATTTCTCTCAAACATTGTTCACAAATCTGTCTAAATGTGTGATAGTGAGCACTTCTGCTTTGCTGAGATAATCCATCCCACCTCACAGGTGTGCCACATCAAGATGCTGATCTGACATCATGATTAGTGCACAGGTGTGCCTTATACTGCCCACAATAAAAGGCCACCCTGAAATGTGCATTTTTTTTTTTTTTGTTGCTTTATTGGGGGTCTGGGGACTCAGAACCAGTCAGTATCTGGTGTGACCACCATTTGCCTCATGCAGTACAACACATCTTCTTCGCATAGTTTATCAGATTGTCAATTGTGGCCTGTGGAATGTTGGTCCACTCCTCTTCAATGGCTGTGCGAAGTTGCTGGATATTAGTGGGAGCTGGTACACGCTGTCGTATACGCCGGTCAAGCACATCCCAAACATGCTCAATGGGTGACATGTCCGGTGAGTATGCTGGCCATGCAAGAACTGGGACATTTTCAGCTTCCAAGAATTGTGTACAGATCCTTGCAACATGGGGCCGTGCATTATCTTGCTGAAACATGAGGTGATGTTCATGGATGTATGGCACAACAATGGGCCTCAGGATCTCATCACGGTATCTCTGTGCATTCAGAATGCCATCAATAAAATGCACCTGTGTTCTTCGTCCATAACAGATGCCTGCCCATACCATAACCCCACCACCACCATGGGCCACTCGATCCACAACACTGACATCAGCAAAGCCCTCACCCACACGACGCCACACACGCTGTCTGCCATCTGCCCTGAACAATGTAAACCGAGATTCATCCGTGAAGAGAACACCTCTCCAACGTGCCAGACGCCATCGAATGTGAGCATTTGCCCACTCAAGTCTGTTACGGCGACAATCTGGAGTCAGGTTAAGACCCCGATGAGGACGACGAGCATGCAGTTGAGCTTCCCTGAGACGGTTTCTGACAGTTTGTGCAGAAGTTGTTTGGTTATGCAAACCAATTGTTTCAGCAGCTGTCCGAGTGGCTGGTCTCAGACGATCTTGGAGGTGAACCTGCTAGATGTGGAGGTCCTGGGCTGGTGTGGTTACACGTGGTCTGCGGTTGTGAGGCCGGTTGGATGTACTGCCATATTCTCTGAAACGCCTTTGGAGACAGCTTATGGTGGAGAAATGAACATTCAATGCACGAGCAACAGATCTGGTTGACATTCCTGCTGTCAGCATGCCAATTGCACGCTCCCTCAATGCTTGTGACATCTGTGGCATTTTGCTGTGAGACAAACTGCACATTTCAGAGTGGCCTTTTATTGTGGGCAGTCTAAGGCACACCTGTGCACTAATCATGATGTCAGATCAGCATCTTGATGTGGCACACCTGTGAGGATTATCTCAGCAAAGCAGAAGTGCTCACTATCACACATTTAGACAGATTTGTGAACAATGTTTGAGAGAAATGGTAATATTGTGTATCTGGAATGAATTTTAGATCTTTAAGTCCATCTCATGAAAAATGGGAGCAAAAACAAAAGTGTTGCGTTTATATTTTTGTTGAGTGTAAGTAGTTTAACCTGTCATACCCACTGTGTAACTTTTCAGATGTTATTCCAAAGTATGGCAATAAACGCTTCAGTCTCTACAGAAACAATCAGGAGAGGCCAATTTACAGGTGAGATCTGTGAAGAGGCGACCCCAATCACATAAAAATACACATAATTGAATAAATGCATCTTATATAAGTTTAATACCATATTGTGGAACATTGCAGGTAAAGCAGTAGCATCTCCATGGTAGCGGACCTAAAAAGTTTCGCAGTGCACCTTTAAGAAATGATCTGTCTGTCATTTCACATCATTTCTTTCTCAGTTCACTTCAATTTCTAAAGTATAAAGTATGAATGAGTATTATGAAGTAATATCGTATGGGTAAGTAGGTGTAGTATTTTAGTGAGGTTCAGGGTTGGTGTACTTTGAGTGCAATATTATTATTATTATTATTATTATTATTATTATTATTATATTGGTTGTATTAGAGTCTAACAATATTACTATAAGTTATATTTTTTTATTTCCTTTTCCTGGACAATTACAACAATTTCCAGTGGTACGTTTTATTAATTTAATTTGATGTATTTATGTATGTAATTTATTTCATTTCTTTATTTTACATATTATTATTTTACACATTTTACAATTTCGCACATCTGCTTCACTCTTTTGCATACGTTTGAAATTCTTTGTTTTGAGTTGTAAAAGCAAGTGGCAAGACATGTAAAACGTAATAAACAAGAAAGTCTGATTTAGACAAACTTTAAATATTTGCTGATAACAATGGACTCAATAACAACTACAATCATGTAATAATTTGAATCAATATAAAATTCTAAAATTGTTAATTTGACATTTTTACATAAAATCACTGCAGTGTGTAAGATTTTTACCTGTTAATTACTGAAATTGAAGATACCCATTCAAAAATACATTGTTTTCCAAGCCTTTTCACTTCCATCATGAAATCAAAGTATTCTTTTGGACTTAGATATAGTCACATAAAAGGGGGATCTTCCCCATATAGAGGCAGCCATTTTGAATACGAGAGCCGCAGAAGGACATTTGGGCTCATCCTTCGCCTCGGGTCCTGCTAGCAGCTGCTCAGCCGCGCTGCATTTGGGAGCGGAGGAGCGAAGGAGAGAAGGGGAAGGGGAGGGGGGAAGGGGGGAGCCTCGTGTAAAGAAGCATGCTGCTGTATCACACTTGTAATGGATATAACACGTATTTTGGACTAAATTGTTTTACTGGATTTTATTCCCTGGATCCTTATGGACAGATTGAGACCAAGTTTATGGTGAAATACAGAGTTTGACCTGTCCAGAGCCTTCAAAGGTAAGCTTTGTGCTTTTCCGTTTTGTGCTTTTCCGTATAAAAGCCCCATGTGCTCGGGGAGTGATTGTTTTGCAGGGAAATGAATTGCATAGTCAAAAAGAGGAGACTGTAAGGTTTCATTTGATGTGTAGAGTGTCATGAATCATGATCGGGATTGTGTGTTTTCATGCGAAAAGAAAAAAAAAAAGTGAACGGGGGACTGCGTTTTATGTATACAGCGGCGTGCGCAGGCACGCGAGCTGTCGGCGCTACGGCGCGCCCGGGTGACCCTCGAGGTCTGCCGTAGCCAAAAGAGGAAGTGCATGGTACCTACACCACCTATGCGCCACGAATCCTACACACTGTACCTTTAAGGTAAACTATTTTCCAAAACTGATTAAATGTGTCATAAGAATTAGCAACAAAAAGAGTCTAGATCCAGTGGAGGAATGTATAAAATAAAATACTGTTCTTAAGTCCACATTAAAGCCGATTATTTTCACTACAATCTTTGAGCAAAGATATACAAATAAAAACAGTTTGTTCGTGTTTGTTTGTACAATTTAAGCTTTATTAGACCTCAAAATGTACACAAAATACTTTTTACTCTTAAGTACATTTTGAACAGGTACTTTAATATTTTTACTTAAGCAGATTTTTTCATGTTATTTTTATTCTGGTACTTTTACTTAACAAAATACAAGTCAAAAATCAAATACTTCTTACTTCTTACACATTCTCTTTTGCTCCTTTTGTAACTTCATAGTGTTACAACTAAAATTATAATATTTAAGTACAGTTTTTAAGTATCTGTACTTCACTTAAGTACATTTTACAGTGAATACTTTTTACTTTTACTTCACTACAGATCTGGACAGAAAAGCAAAAAATACTTTTCTTTATGGTTTGAGGCCTACTAAAAAGGCTGAGACTTATTTTTAGCGCATTTAATTTGAGTTTCCATCCCAACTTTGAGCAAAGGAAATACACAAAAACAGCTACAAATTTAAGAAATCAATTGAATCACTTAAAAAAATATCTGAAAAATACACTTAAAGTACATTTTCAAACAGGTACTTTAATACTTTTACTTAAGTAGTTGTTTTCATGCGATACTTTTACTTTTACTTGAGTAATATGTTGCCCCTGTATCTGTACTTTTACTTAAGTAACTTCTTACTAGAAAGTAGTAAAAAGTAAGTGTTTTTAGGCCATATTTCAGCTTAAATCCCCATTTTTTTGTTGCTGCTGTTGAACTTCACTGTGTTAATTGTAGAAACAGCACAAGACTGTCCCATTGTGTAGTTCATCTCAGTTTTTGTATGTTTTTTGCGTGCGGGGCATTTGTGTGCGGTGAGTTATAGCACACAGAGGTCCCATAGAGTCTAAATGAGTGCGTGTACATGTAGAGTTACTGCCCCCTCTCTGTGTCTGTGCAGAATTATAGAGCTGGCCCATAGCACTGACTTCAGCTCCATCCCATTCATCACGACTAAACCATGGAAATGCACCGAGTTTATGGACAAAATGCTGTTTTAGCACAGTCGGGTGTGTGTAAGCTATTCTGGGAAAGGTACTCTAATGATTAGTACTGTGTACAGACTGAAAGAAGAGTCATTTGAAGGGCCCATATTATGCTACTTTCTGATCTCTGTTATAATGTTGTTTCTCATCACAAACAAACCTGGAGTTGTGTTTTGTTTCATTCACACATGTTTAACACACAAAACCCTGCATATTTAGGCTGAGTTTGTCTCTCAAACAGAAAATGCTCTGTAATGTCATGTGGTAATACAGGAAGTGCTTCATTGTGTTTTTAAAGTCCATACAACTTCACTGGAATCAACTTCTTGGGTTCTTTTTTAAAGGTCCCATGGCATGAAATTTTCACTTTCTGAGGTTTTTGAACATTAATGTGAGCTCCCCTACCCTGTTTAGCCCCCTCCCCCCCATGGTTAAAAGTTGCGAAATGTCTAAACTGAGCATTTGCGATCCTTTTCTGCGTTAGAAAAAATCAGAGCTCAAACGGGCGATTTTGAACAAGGAAACTTATTGACGTCAGCTCGAAAAAAGAAATGCAAATGCAGTTCCACCCCCGTCTGTCTGTACTCAGCGTCTCTGTAAATCACACCCAGAGAGTTTGGACTGCGGAGGAGCTACGCAATGCGAAATGCGTTTTTTTATTTGCCTGGAGGAACTTGCTAGTGTTTCTAGGCTCGGAAGTCCTTTATCTGAGCCTGTGGATATCTGAAACAGCAGTGGTTTAATTTTATTTTCTGTGGAAATGTGTTTATTTTTCAATCGAAGGCTTTTCATCTCTTTCGGCTGCTAACTGCAAGTCATCCTCAGAACTGTCACCGGTGTCGGTGGTGACGTGTTGGAAATCAGCTATTGTTACTTCCTTGAGGCGTGGTCAGCCTGATTGCCCTGGCAGGTCGCTCAGACTGACCACGCCTCCCATCGCCCAGTGCTCTCTGGAGGAGGGTGTTCAAAGTTCAAGTTCAAAGTCAGCTTTATTGTCAATTCTGCCATATGTGTTCAACATACAGTGAATCGAAATTTTGTTTCTCTCTGGCCAGGTAGTGCAAAAAGACAGTGTACAAAATACAATATGAAGACAAAACACAACAAAAAACTATCTAAGACAGAGATCTAAGTTAAAACTAAAGTCTACGGTCTAAAATCTTAAAACAGTGCAACATAATAAATAAACTATACTATATACAGATTTCCAAAGTGTGCAGTGTGCATCAAAAATGTGCAATGGAAGATACAGCAGTGACTTGGTCATGTGCAGTAGAATGTGCATAGGAGTTAAGATAAAATAAAAATAATGTGCAACAGTAGTAATTCTAGTGCAGTAACAGGAGTAAACAACAGTACTAAAATTCCAGTAGTCAATGTGCAATAACAGTAGTAAACAACAGTGCAACGGGGGTAAAATTCAATAACAGGAGTAAACAACAGTACTAAAAATTCCAGTAGTAAATGTAAGTGTGCAATAACAGTAGTAAACAGTAGTGCAACAGGAGTAAAATCCAGTAGTAAATGTAAATGTGCAACAGTGCAACAGTAGTCCTTAGCAGCAGTTTTTTTTTTTTTTTTTTTTTTAAAGTGTCTAGAGTGATAGGTCTTTTTATGGAATACAGGTTATGCCAATATGGGGGGTGGGGGTGGGAGATGGGTAAGGTGGGAGTTCGGGTGTGAGTTCAGCCTCCTGACAGCCTGGTGGATGAAGCTGTTTGAAAGCCTGGTGGAGTGGGCCCGGAGACTCCGGTACCTTCTCCCCGAGGGCAGGAGGCTGAACAGGCTATGTGCGGGGTGGCTCGGGTCACCCACAATGCTGGACGCTCTGAGGGTGAGCCGGGTGTTAAAAATGTCTAGGAGGGAGGGGAGAGAGACACCAGCGATCCTCCCAGCTGCATTCACTATGCGCTGCAGAGCTTTCCTGTTCTGTTCAGTGCAGCTCCCGTACCACACAGTGATGCAGCTGGTCAGGACGCTCTCAATGGTGCCTCGGTAGAAGGTGGTCATAATGGGTGGAGGGGCTCCAGCTCTCCTCAGTTTGCGGAGGAAATAGAGGCGCTTCTGAGCCCTCTTTGCCAGTGATACAGTATTCACTGTCCAGGAGAGGTCCTCACTGATGTGCACCCCCAGGAATTTGGTGCTGCTCACCCTCTCTACAGCAGCACCATTGATGGACAGTGGGGGGTGCTGGGTGGGGCCTCTCCGGAAGTCAACAACAATCTCCTTGGTCTTTTCAACATTAAGAAGGAGATTGTTATTGCTGCACCACTGGGTCAGAAGGCTCACCTCACTCCTGTAGTTTGTCTCATCGTTATTAGAGATGAGACCCACCACAGTCGTATCGTCCGCAAACTTCACTATGTGATTGGTGCTGAACGCTGGTGAGCAGTCGTGGGTCAGCAGAGTGAAGAGCATCGGACTGAGCACACAGCCCTGGGGGGCTCCTGTGCTCAGTCTAATGCAGCTTGAGGTGTTTCTGCCGACCCGCACTGCCTGTGGCCTCTCACTGAGGAAGTCCAGCAGCCAATTACAGAGTGAGGTCTGAAGCCCCAGGTGGTCTAGTTTGATAATGAGCTGCTGTGGGATTATGGTGTTGAATGCTGAACTGAAATCTATGAACAGCATTCTCACATATGAGTCTTTATGTTATTAAGACGAGACTTAAAACCAGAGGAGACAGAGCCTTTTCTGTGGCTGGACCAAAGCTGTGGAACGCTCTGCCTCCTCACATCAAAACAGCTCCCACTGTGGAGTGTTTTAAGTCTCGTCTTAAGACCCACTTTTATTCTCTGGCTTTTAATCCCGCATGAGTTGTGTGGTCCTCTGTGTTTTTATTGTTTTTAGTTATTTTATTATTATCACTTTATTTATTGCTTTTTTTTTAGTAATGTTTTTATAATTGCTTTTGTTTTTAGTGATTGTATTATTAGCACTTTATTTATTGCTATTTTAGTAATGTTATTAAGTTCTATTAATTTTATGTGCAGCACTTTGGAAACTGTCTCTGTTTATAAAATGTGCTATAGAAATAAAGTTGGATTGGATTGGATTTATTGTCTAGGTGGGTGAGAGCCGGGTGAAGTGCAGAACAGATTGCATCCTCGGTAGAGCGGTTGGCCCGGTATGCAAACTGGTATGGGTCTAGGGTGGGGGGGAGGATGGATTTGATGTGTGCCATGACTAGCCGTTCAAAGCACTTCATGATGATGGGGGTCAGTGCAACAGGGCGATAGTCATTAAAAGTGGCCGGAGTGGGCTTCTTTGGCACGGGAACGATGGTAGTGGTTTTGAAGCAGGAGGGAACGACAGCCTGGCTCAGAGAAGCATTAAAGATGTCTGTGAAGACATCCTTGAGCTCCTCTGCACAGTCTTTCAACACACGACCAGGAATGTTGTCCGGGCCTGCAGCCTTGCGGGTGTTGATCCTGGAGAGTGTCCTCTTCACGCTGGCTGCAGACACACACAGGGGCTGGTCGTGGGGAGGTGGTGGAGTTTTTTGGGGCCGGGTGTCATTTCCTGCCTCAAACCGTGCAAAGAAGCTGTTGAGGTCATTGAGCAGGGTGATATTATTGTCACAGGTCTGTGGCAAGGGTTTGTAATCCGTGATGTTCTGGATGCCCTGCCACAGACTCCGTGTGTCCCTGCTATCTCTAAAGTGTCCGGTTATTTTCTGTGTGTATTTGTGTTTGGCTTTCCTGATTCCACGGGACAGGTTGGCTCTTGCTGCCCTCAGATGGGGGACATCCCCAGCTCTGAAGGCAGCGTTCCTGGCTCTCAACAGCCTGTGAACCTCCCCTGTCAGCCATGGCTTCTGGTTAGCCCTGGTGGTGATGGTTTTTGTGTGTGTGACATCACCAATGCATTTGGTGATGTAGGAGGTCACAGTGTCTGCGTACTCCTCAATGTCAGTGTGATTGTTGTATGTGGCGGCCTGTTTGAACACTGCCCAGTCTGTTGTACCGAGGCAGTGCTGTAGTGCAGACGAGGCCCCCTCTGGCCACACCTGGATCCGCTTCAGAGCCGGCCTAGAGACCCTTACACGGGGTCTGTATGCCGGTCTGAGCACAACAGAGATGTGGTCAGAGAGGCCTATGTGGTGTGTCAGGTGTGTCAACGCTCTGTCATCACGGTTAATGCTGTCTGTGCCCTGTTTCCTGATTTCAGTGGCCTCCCTGATCTAGCGTTTGAACTTGTTGTTCTTCGATCCAGTGACCCATGCCCCATCCCAATCCATAATGTGGTTGTTTCTTATACAGTGATCTTATATGGCAGATTTGAGATTTTCCTGCCCTGCTTTGTCTTTTTGTGTGCTGATGAGTCTCCCTAATCTTTCCTTTCCACATTCCTTTTGGTGTTCCTTTTTTTGGATGTGAAAAGCCCGGCCTGTTTCCCCTATGTAAGATTTATGGCATGACACCGTCCTCCAGAGAGCACCGGACGACCTGGCAGGTCCATCAGGCTGACCACGCCTCAAGGAAGTCACAACAGCTGATTTACGACACGTCACCACCGACACCGGTGACAGTTCTGAAGATGGCTTGCAGCTACCAGCCGAAACATGTCAACAAGGTGAATACACGTTACTGTATAGTCCTTAAAAAAGAACCCAAGAAGTTAAAGTACATAAGAAGACAAAATGAACATCTTTGTTTGTTTTTTTTCACTGGAATCATTTGGATAATTTCAGATCTGGAATTGCAAATCTCGACTGAACTAAAGGTAAAAGGAGCTGTTCACTTGAAAACTACAACAACATGATGTGTATTTGTATTTTCCTGTTCACTTGTGCCGTCTCTTTGCAACTCATGAAATGGACTCAAAGTTTTGGGGTCCGTCACCTGCTTATTTCTATGGATAATGTCATTGCTCTGCCTGGAATGTTCCACAAACAATGCACCTGGAATGTTCCATTAAACAATTCTAACTTACATTTATTCAATTACAGGTGTTTTTTTTTTTTAGCTCAAAAATAAAAACAGGCGTTCTGACTGTTGACTGGTGACTGACATGAAGGGAGAATACATGGTTTAATACATTTTTATACATACAGTGAAACATTCCAGACAAAACATCGTCATGGAGTAAAGCCTTGACGGACCCTCCATCAGAAAAGTTACACACTGCACCTTTTAAGGATTAACAATGTGTTAAAAAAAAAAAAAAAAAAAAAAAAAAAAACTGTATCACTGAACAAGAACAAAGCCTTAACAATATTGAAAATAAAAATGGAAATAATTTAAAATGACAACAATAAAAATATGAATTCTTAGAACAGATTTGAACAGCGTCAGTGGTAAAATATGCTCGAGCCTTGATGTAATAAAACATAATGGCAGCTCCTTCTCACTTTGAAAAGGTCAGCGTGCTGCAGAACACTGGATATACGTGCTTCACATTCACAAAACGGATCTTCTCACCACTTCATATGGAACAAATGATTATTAAAAAAATAAAAAAATAAAATCCAAACACAACAGGACTAAACACGACAAGAATATTAAAGACAAAATCAGTATAGGTTAAATTAAATCAAATATCAATTATAATTTAGCAAAAAGATTAAGGGCCTGTTTACACGAAAACGCTTACGGGCAAAAATGACAACATATTTTATCAGAAGTGCCTTTTGTGTAGACGGTGACGGCATTTTGGAGGCTTAAAAACGCAAAAAACTGAACCCGCCCTCCAAAGTGGAAAACTTGAATACGCTCCGCTGTAGCGTTTTCGTCTACACTGCCGAAGACGCAAAACTCTGGTCAAATTGCTGACATCACGTACACGTTTACGTCACATCGGTCCATATATCAGTGTACTTTGTTTGGCAGGACTCCCAGTCCACACCTTGTTGCGCCTTCGTTGCTTTGTAGTCTAACGTGGTCTGAAGCAATAGTTGAACTTTTTCGTCTGACCACACAATTTTTTTTTTCTACCGGTAGCCATGTTTTGTTTTGCTTTTCGCTGCGCAGATGAGAAGAAGGAAGATTCTACGCATGTGCCCGGACATAGTGATAATGTATCACAGCAGCACCTAGCCGCCCGACACAATCGAATTCTACACACTTTTGCGTCACCGTAGGTACGCAGATTTTCTCCCGAAAACACTCATCTAAACGTGGAATAAAAAGTGAAGACGCAACACCACTTTTGTGTCTTCTGTTCAGACCGTCACCATATAAACGTAGCCTAAACCTGATCCCTGACAACTACTAGAAGCAGAATCAGCACAACAGTTTACAAACATCATGTAGTCCTCAAACAGATCAAAACAGAAGCAGAAATAGATCATGTTTTCCTTTTTTTCCTGCTTTATTTTAATATAAAAGCACCTGTAATTGAATAAATGTAAAGTAGAGCTGTTTAATGTCATACTGTGGAACATTCGGCAGATAAATAACATAGTAAAAGTTAACGTTAGTAAAAAAAAAAAGATGATGCTAGATGCTAATGCTAAAGTTTAGCATTAGCATTAGCATTAGTTTAGCCTAAACTAATGCTAAATAAGATGTTTTTTGTTTTGTTTTTTTGAAAATGGCATAATTTTACATTAAACATTTCTGGTAGAGGGGGTCTGCTACCTGCTTGTCTCCATGGAGATGTTATTGCTTTGTCTTGAATGTTCCATAGTATGACTTTAAACATATCCATCTAGGATTTATTCATTACGGGTGTTTCTATTGCTCAAAAACACAATATACAATAAAAAACAGAAGCAGAATTGGCTCAGTAATCTGGACTTGAATTGTAAGTAATTCCCACTGAGACGTGTTTTTGTTTTTTGAAAATGACAGAATTTTCCATTTCTATTTCTATTTTTATTTTTGGTATTGTATAAAAGTGTCACAGTGTTGGTAGCACTCTTCCATCACACAAAGAGGTTTCCAGGTTTAATTCCTCCCTCTGGGCTAACTTTGTGGAGTCTGCACGTTCCTTTGTCTTTGTTTTTTTCCCCCACTACTCAGATGTTTGCCGTAAAATTCCATAACAGACATTTCCTCCTGACCAAACCCAGCTCCAAATTTTACTACACAGATGACACCGTATACCTTGCAAACTGTTATTTATTATTGATTATTTATGGCCAGCGTAACATTGTGAACTTCTGTATTTTCTAAGCTGTTTCATCACATCTTTCCTTACAGCTTGGGCATACTCCCAGTGGTAATATTAATGTCTGAGTTTTCCGTTTCCTGTTTTTCGGCACCATTTTGAGTATTTTCGATCATTGCCATCATGTCAGGTTATACAGGAAGTGCCCCACTGTGTTTTTAAACTCCATACACCTTCAATGTAAACATAAAGATCATTTCAGCTTTGGAATTTCCCATCTCTACTGATTTAAATATACAAATTTAGCTGTTAACATTAAATCTACCAGTTTGTGACATCACAAGGTGGACCAGAGCAGTTTGAAGTTTGGAGATGGAGACAAACTAATAATAAAAGACAACTCAAACGTGTGTGAATGAAACAAAAAACACAACTCCAGCTCTGTTTTTGATTAGGTAACAGCATTATTACTGTACATGACTTAAAATTTACAGGAGTCAGTTTTGCGTAATACCTTTTGACAGAATTGTTTAAAGCTGCATTGTGTAACTTTTCTGGTGGAGTCTCTGCCTGCTTGTTTCTCTAGATATGTCATTGCTCTTCCTGGAATGTTCCACAGTATGACATTAAACAGCTCTGCCTTACATTTATTCAATTACAGGTGGTTTTATAGCTCAAAAATATCTAGAAAAACAGGCATTCTGTTTTGGTTTTATGAAGATTGAAAGGTTTAGTAATACCATACTGTGAAACATTCCAGACAAAGCAATAACGTCTCCATAGAGAAAAGTATTTGACAGACCCTCCACTAGAAAAGTTACATAATGCAGCTTTAAAATAACCCCCAAACAGTGACCGTGTGTTTGTTGACGGTTGGTGGTGAATAGCAGAAGCACATATTTGGCTAATACATCTTTAAACAGCACCAGGCTTCTTCACTGGGTGTGGAAAAACAAATGGAGCCAGTGTTCAGAGGCGCTCACGTTCAAACAGACTGTAGTTTATAAGGCTCCTGTCAGCATCTCTCCATCCTCCTTCTCATTAGGGACTGACGGAGAATGTGGTTTTCTGAAGACAAATCACTGGTGTAGGGGGAAGTTGGCCGGGCAAAGGCAATCAAGGAAAATATTCAAGCTTCTATAGTACACAAATTGACTCTTGTGAGCTTTTAACCGTGTTATAATGTTGTTATCTCATCAAAAACCTTATGCAATAGATAATACTCCCTAGATAATACTCCCTAGATACTCCCTAGATAATACTCCCTAGACACTCCCTAGATAATACTCCCTAGACACTCCCTAGATAATACTCCCTAGATAATACTCCCTAGACACTCCCTAGATAATACTCCCTAGATGCTCCCTAGATAATACTCCATAGAAGATGATACTCCCTAGAGACTCCCTAGATAATACTCCCGAAATAATGCTCCCTAGATACTCCCTAGATAATACTCCCTAGATGATACTCCCTACTAGGGAGTATCATCTAGGGAATATCATCTAGGGAGTCCCTAGATGATATTCCCTAGATGATACTCCCTAGATACTATGTAGATAATACTCCCTAGACACTCCCTAGATAATACTCCCTAGATAATACTCCCTAGACACTCCCTAGATAATACTCCCTACATACTATGTAGATAATACTCCCTAGACACTCCCTAGATAATGCTCCCTAGACACTCCCTAGATAATACTCCCTAGATAATACTCCCTAGACACTCCCTAGATAATACTCCCTAGATAATACTCCCTAGACACTCCCTAGATAATACTCCCTAGACACTCCCTAGATAATACTCCCTAGATAATACTCCCTAGACACTCCCTAGATAATACTCCCTAGATAATACTCCCTAGACACTCCCTAGATAATACTCCCTAGACACTCCCTAGATAATACTCCCTAGATAATACTCCCTAGATAATACTCCCTAGACACTCCCTAGATAATACTCCCTAGACACTCCCTAGATAATACTCCCTAGATAATACTCCCTAGACACTCCCTAGATAATACTCCCTAGACACTCCCTAGATAATACTCCCTAGACACTCCCTAGATAATACTCCCTAGATAATACTCCTTAGATACTCCCTAGATAATACTCCATAGAAGATGATACTCCCTAGAGACTCCCTAGATAATACTCCATAGAAGATGATACTCCCTAGTTACTCCCTAGATAATATTCCCTAGATGATACTCCCTAGTTACTCCCTAGGTAATACTCCCTAGATGATACTCCCTACAACTGTATATAGCTTTTTTTTTATACTTTATTACTTTATTACTTTTCTATTTAATTCTGATTTGTACATATACTTTATTATCTTTTTTTTTTTTTTTAATAATTATGTCTCATCTAACCGGCTGGTTAGCTCAACTGGTAAGTCATGGACTTTCCCCCTGGGGGTTGTGGGTTCAAATCCCCCCCGGGCAATGAGCTAACCAGTGTGGGCAAGACCCTTCACGGTACTGCCCCCCGGGCGCCAAAAAAAGATGGCTGCTCACTGCTCCTGAAAAGGATGGGTCAAATGCAGAAGTCAAATTTCTCCCGTGTGTCATTGTGTGTGAGACCAATAAAGGCTTAAGCCTAAACTTAATCTTAATCTTAATCTGACACCGGTCTCTTGCTCTTTTTTTTTTGCTATTCCATCTATTTTTTGTTACCCTCTGTTACATTTGATGAGTGAGCTGCTGAACCCAAAACAGTTTCCCTTGTGGATCAATAAGGTTTGTCTAACTTTATCTAACTTTCTTTTTCTTTTCTGCATTCTTGGGACATTATACATTTATGATGATGTTATGTATTTGTAGTTTGCAAATGAACAGATACTTTTTACTTTTAGTTTGGGTTTGTGTGTTAAACATGTGTAAATGAAACAAAACGCAACTCCAGGTATATTTTTGATGAAGAAACAACATTATAACATGGATCAGAAAATAACACAATATGGGCCCTTTAAGCAGTTTGTAAGATTGCAAGAGAAATTCATCAAATAAAAAAAAAAAACAATACAATTTTTTTTTAAATTTCCCTTTGTGCCCTAATTGCTTGTGACACGTGATAATCCGATAATCCAAAGACATTTATTTTGACAGTTTATTTGTGTATTTAGGATATGATGATTTTACAAACAAAATGGGGGGAAAAATACCCTTTTAATCAAATCTCACAAGTTTGACAGTTATCAGATAGTCTTTATCTTAGCAGCAGTCATAACAATAAGTGGATAGTGAGGGTGCTTTATTCTTTATAAATTAATAAATACCAATTTAAAAGTAAAAAGCACAGGGATGTCCAAAATATGGCCTGGTGATGCTACTGAATTGGCTCAATGCTACTGAAATGCTACTGAAATTACTTCAAAATCAAGTATTTTTATCACTGTACTTGGAGTTGTGTTTTGTTTCATTTACACATGTTTAACACACAAACCCTGCACAACACTTTGTTCCACTTTGTGATGTCATGTTGTAATACAGGAAGTGCTCCATTGTGTTTTCATAAACCTTCACTAGAATCATCTGGATAATTTCAGCCTTGGAATTGCCAGTCTCTACTGAACAAGATAAGATAAGACTTTATTGATCTCACACAGGAGAAATTTACTCGCCACAGTAGCTCCAGGACAATTGGACAGGAGGGAAAAAGTGCATGCAGGCAGGGAGGGGATAAAGTAAGTAATAAATAGTGCAAATAGTAATATGTAATAATAATAATAATAATGGAAAATAGTAATAATGAACAAAAGGTAAAAGGAGCTGTTAAAGGCAAATTAACGTTTTTTTTTTTACAATCTGAGCCTTCTTTCGGCAATAAAACAAGTAGTTTTACTCACCCATAGCAGTTTGGTGTCAATTGGAGCAGTATCGCAGAACTTATGTTGGAGCCGTTCTGTTCTACCACTGATCCCGTATCTGTTGTCCCGTATCAGCGTGAGTGCTCGGGGCACTGATTTGCGGTGTCCAAATAACACAAACTTTAGCACTTTTCAAATCACAGAAGATCGCTGTGTCAGGGTAGACTTTTAGTGGATTCCAAAACGGCCTGAAACCCGATATCGCAACAGTTCAGAGCAGTGTTAGCCTCTTTCGGACTAGCTGTGTTTACAAAACAGCTGAGTTCACACATGCGCACTGTCCTCTCTGATGACGTCATCAAATGAAACTATAGCTGGATATCGGGTTTCAGGCCGTTTTGGAATCCACTCAAAGTCTACCCTGGCACAGCGATCTTCTGTGATTTGAAAAGTGCTAAAGTTTGTGTTATTTGGACACCGCAAAGTAATGCCCAGAGCATATGATACGAGCACCATGTTAACAGATACGGGATCAGTGGTAGAACAGAACGGCTCAACA
>JAVJIX010000014.1:4340000-4482500 GCA_036785185.1 Paratrypauchen microcephalus
GTGATAGCCAATCAAACGCGTCTTAACAGTTGCCAAACAGGAAGTGAGCTCATATCTCGGGAACCCTTCATAGAATTATTTTCAAATTTTTCACATGTATTCTAGTCTGTCCCAGGATTCCCCACAAAAAATTACGGGGCCCCAGCTCAAACCCTCTAGCGCCACCAACAGGTCAAAATTTGAGGGACATTTCTGCTTGTAACTTTTGAACCGTAAGTCAGATTTTCAAAAACTTGGTATCCCTACAATCCTTGGGCCTAGTCAAATCAAATGCACCCCATGACGTCATGTTCGCCGGAATAGAATGTCCGCCATTTTGGATTTTGTGGAAATCAATAAAATGCTTCTCCTCACTCAATTTTGGACCAATTTTACTCTAATTTGTTACATAGCATCTTTGGACTGAGCCTCATCAGAAACTTGCCTGGAGTTTTGATATCTCTTGTCGCTTTGTCGTGAGAGCCAATCAAACACGTCCTAAAAGTCGCCAAACAGGAAGTGAGCTCATATCTTGGGATCCCTTCATAGGATTATTTTCAAACTTTTCACACGTATTCTAGTCTGTCCCAGGATTCCACACAAAAAATGACAGGGCCTCAGCTCAAATCCTCTAGCGCCACCAACGGGTCAAAATTTGAGGGACATTTCTGCTTGTAACTTTTAAACCGTAAGTCCGATTTTCAGAAACTTGGTATCCCTGGGATCCTCGGGCGAAGACCGATCCAACGCATCTCATCGAATTAGGCCGGGTCGCTGCTTGGCCCCACATTGCTGCTTGCAGCTATATTTATATTTAAGTTCTTCTCTCAAAACGGAAAACACTTGTGATGTTGTGAGGTTTTACAGGAAGCGCTCCACTCCATACACCATCTCTAGAATCATTTGGATCACTTCAACACTTGAACTACCAATCTCTACTCAACAAAAAGAAAAAAGTAGCTGTTCACTTGAAAACTATCGCTTCATGTCATGACATCACAAGGTGGAACAGAGGATTTTGAGCTTTGGAGATGTAGACAGAGTAATAATTATGTGTGAACGAAATACAGGGGGTCCTCGGTCGGGTTACGACACGTCTTAAGAATGGATCAACGTCGTAACCCGAATTTCGTCGTAAGTCGGATTTTGACTTTGATCTTCCAACCAAAGCACCAATAACCTTTCCATCTCAATAATTAGACCACTACGCTGCTTGGTTATCACTGTCGCTTTCATAGGAGCAGATCAGAGCCCACATCAGGTACTTCCGCCCACATTGGGCAGGCACACGAGGCCGTCTTCTCCGCCCTACAACCACAACAGAGCGTATTCTTCCGCCGTGCGCCGCGCGCCGTTCGCGTTTGTTTACGTCGCTTACCACGCTAAACCGCGTAAGACGGAATGACGCGTAATTTTTACTTTTTTTTTAAATGGGGGCGCGTTCGTAACCACGAAACGTCGTAAGTTGAGACCGTCGTAACCCAAGGACCCCCTGTAAAACACAACTCCATGTATGTTAATACAGGACCTTTAATATATTGATTTTTAAATATTTCGGGGGATGTTCTATTAGACTTAGACTTAGACAAACTTTATTGATCCACAAGGGAAATTGTTTTGGGTACAGTAGCTCACTCATCAACAGAAGGTAAAAAAAAAAGAAAAAAAGATGGAAATAGCAACCAAAGAGCAATAAACTAGTGTCCAGATGAGACATAATTATACAAATAAAAATAATGATAATAAATGTATATTTACAAATCAGATTTAAATAGAAAAGAAGTCATAAAATATAATCTTTGAAATCATCTAGACATTAGTAGTAGTAGTAGTAGTAATTTATTTCGAGCATATGATACTTGTAGTGCACAGAAAATGTACAGTGTCATACAATTTAAATAAACAACAAAAAAGAACATAAAAAAGAAAGAATATATAGACACAAATATGTTTTTTTTTTTTTTTTTGCATATATGTACATGCCCGAAAAGGAGTGGGTAGAAGTAAAACTTATTAAATCCCACCCCTTCTCCCAAAGTTAGTAGTGATCCTTATTTTTGTGTTTTTTAATTAATAGTCGTAACAAGTTAAAACTACTCAGAGTTAAAGTATGCCTTTTTTATGTACAGAGTTGAGCTTGCTACTGTTGCTACTGTTACCTGTGCAATAACCTGCTTCATTACCCACGTGCAATACTTATACATATTATATGTGCAATCTGTGAAATACTCTACTTACACCTTATTTAATCCTATCTGTACCTTTGTATTTTATTATATTTTATGACATATTTTTTATTATATTGTTTACCTTTTCCCCTGCACTTTTTGCAACACTTTTTTACCATGTACTATTATTGCATGCTATTAGTACTTCGTGACTATCTTAGAGAGTCAACGGTTCCTCTGATCCTAAGCATTTCATTGCATTGTTGACCTTGTGTTGATCCTGCATATGACAAATAAACAATCTTGACTCTTGAATCTTGAGCTTCACTTCACTCCACAGAGGATAATGCACATACAGGGTCCACAGCGTCTGTCCATCACACTGACTGGAGTTTTCAAACATCCACGGGTCTACCATAACTCAACACACATGTTCAAAGATGGGCTTAAAGAAATGTGAGTGAATCCAGAGACCTGCTTCTCTCTTTCTCCTCGTCCTTGTAGTCATTACAGGCTGAACGCTGCCCCTTTGATCATTGATGGATGTTGTAAAAACTATTAAAAAAAAAGAGCATGAGAAGTCAAGGTGATCACCAGCAATGTAGGTGGTATCACTGTGAAGTCTATGGAAAAATGTTATGTGTGAGAAACTTTTATATTTTGACTGGATTGTGTGGGTAGGGTATAATAAGCAATACAGTACTGTATACTGGAATTTTTATATAACGTCCCGATGAAACTATGACTACATTCAACTCAGTGACTCACTTTGACTATGAATCCTTATACAGTGAGCTAAAATTATATTTTTTAAGTTGAGAAGTGGAAATCAGACAGAATGCATTTTAAACTTACATAAAAGTAGCAGATGTTCCCTGTCTCTGTATGTAAATATACCCTTATGTTATGCTAATGCTAATATCATTTATATTTTTAATCGTCTACATTTTTACATAGTGCTTTTCCACCTCAAAGCAATCACTCAAAATTATTCATACACCAGTGTACACAGACACTGCGGGGGAAGGGGTTAAGTGTCTTGCCCAAAGACACAGCGACAGCATTCATCTGTGGGAGCTGGAATTGCACTGCCAACCTGTCGATCAATGGATCTGACCGCTCAACCAATGATGTTTATGTCGAGAGCGGGGTTTGAACTGCCAACCTTCGGATCTTTGGATAAACGCACCATCAACTGAGCTACAGTTTTTATATTATTTGCATTGAATTAATCTCTTGTGATTTTTTTTTTTTTACATGTCTCTATCAAGCTTTTCAAGTTATGTAAGAAAATAAAACAACATACAGTAATACGCCCTTCTGAAGCCATAATCCCTCATGCTGTATATTTACACTTTGTCTATCTCGTCATAATAAAGTGTCATTCACATGTTTGTATATACGCCGTCTATGTTGTATATCTCCCTGTTGTTGTGGGTCATGTAGAAGTGGGTTAACTAATCTAAACTGGGTCACATGGGCACAGTACTGATCGCCCCCAGTCTTAACACATTCACACTGGCCTCATTTACAACATTATGCACAGATACTTCTAATTCTTCTATAAAAATCACATCAAGAAGTAAAATAATAATCAACTATAATATATAATATAAACTAATAAAAAAAAAAAACCTTGGTGATCACAATGGAGACAGGTTAATGGTCCGATTTTTGGAGAAGCAATCCTGCACATGGTAAGAATTCATGTTTTTAAGGTATTTTTGACCACACGTAATGGAACAAATGCATGGGAGATTTGTTTAATGCTCCAGGCAAAGATATAACATCTCCATGGAGACAAGCAAGTTGTAGATCCTCCACAGTTTTACAGTGAGTGCACCTTTAAGGTTGCCTGGAAGAATCCATGACTCATCGCTGTACCAGCGAGTGAGTCTGGTAACGCTTGGTCCAAAATGCGCTGCGGTTGCGCGTAGACAGACAGCTAAGTGAACCAATCAGAGATTGCGCCATCTTGATTCAAAACTGAGGCGGAACTTCCGCTGCCTAAGAGTGACTTTGCGGGCAAAGGCGGGTGCACTGACGTCACCATCTTTGAACGAATCAGAATCGCGGAGTCCGTTGTTAACCGGAGGAGCGAGAGTGGATGGAGGGTGTCCAAATGGTATCGTGGTGTATAGGAAATACAGAGAGATATCATTTGGCTGGCCAGGTAACCTTTAAGGTATGAGTAACTTTTAACGTTTTACTACTGTTGTACTGGAATTACTACTGCTGCGCATTTATTTTTTATCTTTATTTATCTTTATTTATATTATTTATATTACTTTTCAATGCACATTCTATTGCACATTACTGCACATTTCACTGCTGCACAGTGGTGAAAGTAGTTTTCATTTCTTACGGGTGCTATAATGTCCAGTGCATCACTTTACCGTTTTTTTTTTTTTTTTTTTAAACACTCATTTTACCCGTTTTTTTTTTTTTTTTTAAGGTCCCATGACATGGTACTTCTTGATGCTTTTATATGGTGCCTTAATGGTTCCCGAATACTGTAAATGAATCCTTCTTCAAAATCAACACTCAGTGCATGAGAAAGACCCATTTACACAGACATGGTCAAAAATTCACTCTCTGAACAACTCATTCTGGGCCTTCTTGCTTGAATGCAAATGAGAAGGACACAGATTGGCTTACCCCCCCGCTCCTCTAAGCCGCTGGAGCGCTGCTCTGCGCTGTCTCCCATTTCCGCGTTTGAAGTACGAAGACAGAAAGGAGAGGCATTTCAGTGAAAAAAACATATTTTCACAGAAAATAAAATTAAACCACTGCTGTTTCAGAGGTCCAGAGGGTCAGGTAAAGGACTTCCGAGCCTAGAAACACTCGCATGTGCCTCCAGGCAAATAAAAAAACGCATTTCGCATTGCGTAGCTCCTCCGCAGTCCAAACTCTCTGGGCGTGATTTCCAGAGACAGGGGGTGGAGATCCAGACAATGATGGAACTGCATTTGCATTTCTTTTTTCGATGTTACGTAACAAAGGTGCCTTGTTCAGAATCGCCCGTTTGAGCTGTGTTTTTTTCAAACGCGGAAAAGGATCGCAAATGCTCAGTTTAGACATTTCGCAACTTTTAGCCATTGGGGGGGCCTAAACAGGGTAGGGGAGCTCACATTAATGTTCAAAAACCTCAGAAAGTGAAAATTTCATGCCATGGGACCTTTAACGTTTTACACCTTTTTCATAGATAAATAACTTTTTAAATATACTTAATTATTTCATATTTTTTTAGTCAGCATAAACCCTCTCTTACAGGTGAAGGCAGCGTGCCGGCCTTAAATCTTCTACCAGTGCGCAGCACCGCCTCACAATGGTTTAGGCTACTTTCACGGCTACAGTCAGATAAGTTTTGACAATCCTTGCTTAACAGACTGCAGATATCTCTGCATGAGAGTTTCGGGTAGCTTTCAGTTATTCTCGAATGGCATAGTGTGGTTGTTTGTGTTTTCTACTTAAATAGTGCACCTTACTTTTTTTTTTTCAAATGTGGGTTTTGGCCACCATTAACCATATTCTCTTAGCGGTGCTGCGTACTGGCTGTGAATTTTATACCGGTGCTGCATTCCGGTGTTACATTTTTGTCTTAGAAGATTTTGTTTTGTCTTTATATTTTATTTTGTACACTGTCTTTTTTTTGCACTACCTGGCCAGAGAGAAACGAAATTTCGATTCACTGTATGTTGAACACATATGGTAGAATTGACAATAAAGCTGACTTTGAACTTTGAACTTTTCGTCTCTGCATATGACCCATCCGTCAATGCTGCTGGAGAAACCCGGTCTTGAACTAGTCTTAGTCAGAATTATACATTAGCTGGAAGATTGTGCAAAATCTCTGTTGGTGCAATGGAAAACTACCCAAACAAAGAGAGAAACATGTAAACTCAGCACAGAAAGACCTGAGCTGCCCAGGAGGTGAACCTGTAACCTTCTCGGAGACCCCAAAGTCGCTTTTCCACAACTCTCTGCGTCAGTTTTATTAATGTGACTGGAATGGCAGCTGATACAAAAATAAAAACATAGAAAATAATATTTGGCTGGAGATGTATTATCGAACTGATACTTTGTCATCATTGTCTCACGATAGTAACTGTTGATCATTCTACCAGTAGAGATCACTGCAAAGTATCAATAGAATAATTCCAATTAAAATGATTTTGGTAAGACAGTATTTTGCACATTGAACATACAGACTGAAATGATAGTACCCACTTCTCAAAAGGCCATGTGTCCAGTATTAAATCTTCTCTGGTGGTCATAATGTATTGCACATTATTTCTGCTGGTTTTGGTGGTCTTTTTGTCTTCCTGTCCTCGTCCCTCGTTTCTCACACCGTCTTCACGTCCTCTTTCACTGTGTCCATAAATCTCCTCTATAGTTCTTCCTGTAGGCCTCTTTCCTGGCAGCTCTGCATCCTTCTGTCAGTATAATACTTTATGATACCTATTTTCTAGTAAGACAACCCCCAAGTGGAATATATGGTTTTGGGATTGTCAAATTTGAAATGCCATTGTCAAAATGATTACAATTTTCCCTGAGCTTTGTGTCGGGCTTCATTAATCAGTCATTTCATCCAGAAAGCTCAATTTGTAGGGGAATTTTCCTTATTAAATTGTGGACAAAGCTATGACACCATAATCACAGCAAAGATATGATTTCTTTATTTTCTTAAATGTCTTATACAGATTTCTTTGCCTTGAATGTTACACGGTACGCTTTGGCACATTTCTCTATAGAAAACTGACATGAAAAACAGCAAAATATAGCTTTTCATTCAAAACTGATCAATCATCTCCCAAAAGGAAGTTTTACCATCTCCCAAAAGGAAGTTCTTTTCCAAATTCTCAGACTGTGATCATATATTTTTCTATGTTCCTTCATTCATTTGACAGAGCAGCTCAGTGACCGCTCACTGAGAGCAGCAGAATCACAGGTTTACAGCAGTCTGACACTGGGGTTTACACTTTACACATGTGCATTTGAGTCTGGAAAAGCTCTATTGTATTTTGCAAAAAAAAGAAAAATATATACAGTATATAATGTACAAATAAATGTGCACGTTACCAATCACAAACTTGATTTTGTATGTGATAAAAGATACCCACCACAATCTATTTATGCTGGACGAAACTGGAAGATGCTGGAATAGCAAAAAAAATATCAACACTTTTTACAATAATGTGTAAGACATCACCCTGGATATGCTGTGTACTGTATGTCTCTATATTCTGTTTGCCCCTCTCCCTGTTTGATTCATGTGTGAATTCCTTTGTTGATGGAGTTTGGGTGCACACAAATTGTAGATTTTTTCTGTCATGTTTGAATTTCTACATTGAGAGTGAAAGTGTTTGGGCCAAAGTCCTTACCCATGAGAGAAAATACCTGCAGTATTGAAATATCATCTGAATTCACTGATGATGTGGGTTTGTGAATGCGAGCTGCACCCAGTGATCTAAGAAAGAGCCTGAGATCTGTGGAAACTGATGAGAAATGTTTCAAATGATGTGACCATCTGAGCCCCTGCTCAGATCAAACTAAACAAAGGCTACGTTCAGACTGCAGCCTGAAGTGACCCAAATCTCATTTTTTTGCCCCTATACGACCTGTATCTGATCTTTTAATGACAGTCTGAACGACACTGATCAGATTTTTTCAAATGTGACCCAGGCCACTTGGATAATGTGGTCCTAAAACCGATACATATCCGATCTTTTGACATGCGACTTCAGTCTGAACGGCCAGGTCGCGTTCATCCGAGCTACACGTCATCAACAAGCGACAAACGTCACTATTCTGTGCTGAAGTAGGCGGAAACTGAACAGAACTGGACCATATTTTAGGACACAAGCCCAGCGTTGAGCCGATAGAATTGTTGGATAGCTACGTTACTGAAGAGGAACCCACAAAACGCCATGGTCAAAAACCTTGTCATCTCCTTCTCAATCTTCTCCTTAAAACAAATAAGTTGTACATGTAACATACAAGTTGCATTTAATTGGAAATGTGAGCGACCTTGCAAAAAAATCTGATTTCATAAAAAAATCCGAAATAAGCTTTAAGTCCTGCAGTCTGAACGTAGCCAAAGTTTCAAAAACGATAACTAAACACATTATCTGTGTATCAGTGGTGCAGAGACAAACAGGGCAAAAGTAAGCCAGGTTACAGTCAGATCTATGGAGAGGCAATGCCTGTTATTCAAGGTGATTCTGATAAAGGTTACGTTTAATGATATACTGTGGACTTTTCAAGGCAAAACAGCATCTCCATGGAGACAAGCAAGTCGCAAACGTGCCAAAAAGTTACCTAGATCCTTTCCTGCATTCTTATCAGCCCATAGTCCCATACATTTACAGTGCATGTGTCCTTGTGTCCTCCTCCGAGCTATTTGAACTTCTGTTTTCTTGAAAGACAGCCAACACATCTGCCATTTTCATCGTTCATTAAGTAACAAAAATAACCCCGAGCTATGAGCACCACCAGTCTGAGATACGTGCCAGGGATTGTTGCGTCCGTGTTTGCTCCCATTTCAGACTGAATTGCTGAATTGTAAACTGGCCTTGAGGCATACGCTGGCATCACGAGCAGCTCACCACAGTTGTCATAATAAGGAAAGGAAAGAGGGATTTGATTGCATTGTGTTACTGTTTGCGTGGGGCTCCATCAAGTAAGAAACTGGCATCGCATGACAGTCTGTGGTCCACTGCTTTGTTCCTTTTTGTTCCCAAAATGTCTTCCTCTGAGCCAATTTGGCACAGTCGTACTTCTCACAATGTCTCTTTAGTAATTCAATAGGGCCAACATGGACCCAAATAGTTGAAATCATATTCTTCTCATGTTGAATTGACCACATCGTTGGACCGTTTGACATCATAAGTACATACACAAGCAATTATTTTAGCTCCCAAGGTCATTTAGCTCTTTAATCCTCAAATCAAGGCAGTTTTGGTGAACTGCAAGCAAGTTTGAATAGGGATAAATTATTGTTATAGTGAGCAGTGACAGTCGTGATCTTTTAGTGGCTTCTTAAAAGCCTTAAAAAGTGTACGAGCAAAAATACAAGAGTGATACAAGAAACACATTTCTGATACTTTAAACATGATTTCAACAAAATAAAGATTTGTATTTGTCATATAATATGTTTTGTGTAACAGATGGAATTCCCTAGTGTGATGTAAAATTTGAAACCTAAAAAAAATGGCTAATTGATGTTTTTTTGTTTGTTTGTTTGTTTGTTTTTTATCCTTTATTTATCCCTGTAGGGAAATTATTTCTCTGCATCCTTCCATAGCAGTGGGCAGCTCATCTTCCAGGCGCCCGGGGACCCATCTCCATGATCTTATTGCTAGGTTTGGTCAGGACATTAGCTGGAGGATTTTACCTACCCACCCAGACACGGAAAGAACATGCAAACTCCACATAGAAAGGCCCAGGCAACACGGGGAACGAACCTGGAACCTTCTTGCGGTGAGGCATGAGTGCTAGCCATAACATGCCGTAAAAATCTTAAATATAATGATCTTAACTTTTTCAAATGTATAAAACTTTTCTTGCACCTGCCTTGATTTAACACTACAGGGTTTTGTTTTTTTTATTGCTGAAAAACACTGAAAAACATGACCTTTATATAGTGGCATCATCTGCTTGAGATAGATTTATGAAATGCCATACTCTGCAAATTTCAGGCAAAGCAGTAACATCTCCATGGAGACATTCAGGTGGCATACTCTCCACCAGAAATGTTACAGAGTGCACCTTTAAGTAAAAGATTTACATAATGGAACGTTCAGCAGTCTGAAAACTCAAGAAAAACACAGAATTTAAACAACACATATGCTTGTGATCAAGAGGAGCGTTCATGGTCCTGTTCAGGTGTTTGATTTCCAACAAAAATGTGAGAGTGACAAACTGAAAAACTGTTGGCTAATGCTTTCTAGTTTATGGCTGCAATTTTATGTGTGAGAGACATGTTCAAACAAACAAATCATCGCATCTGTTGTAATTCCAACCGTGTCTTTATGGTCAGATTGTGTTCAAACAAAGATCAGATTAAGTATAACTTGAGTGCTTCAGTTTCAGCTTTCAGTTATTTTCACACCCCCAGGGAATGTTGGTTGCTGCAAAGTATCAGGAGTTATAGCACAAATAGTTGTAGTACTAGGGATAAATAACAGTCATAGTCATTGGACTTGCAGTAGTGTAGGTAGGACAGGGCTGGACTGGGACAACAAAACGGCCCTGGCATTTTTGGCTTAGATCAGCCCCTCATAATTAGCAGAGCAAAACGGACAATTTCTGTATGTGTTCCCTGAAGCAAAGTATTTTGCTATTGTTACATCTTGGCCAAGGGGAAACTGGGGTGCAAGGAAAAATCCCAGCTCCCAAAAACCACCAGCAAACTTGCAGTAACTACACATTCAATGGTTTATTTCAAATGCATCTTGCACACAGGGTCGGGACAAGCACGTTGACTGACTGAAAGGTGAGCGATTTTCATGCCTGTCCATCACCTAAAAGTCCCGGTATTATCCTAACATTACTACCTGCTGTGGCTGTGCTACACTTCCTGGTCACTCTGTCCCTCGGGTTCCCTCGGGTTCCCTCGGGTTCCCTCAGGTTCCTTGTCCACAGTCTCTGGTTGCTCCTCTCCCTGTGCACCTTCACCCTGGGCTGCAGAGGACGTGGAGGCCCCAGCAGCCCCTCCAGAGAATATGTCTGTTATTTTAGAACATTTTGCACCGTCTATAGTGATTTTTTTAAAAACTTTTAGCCCATAACTTCTCAGCACTCCCTTTCTGCCGCTTCTCCATGTTTCCACGCTCAACATTATGAAACTGGTGGAGATCAGTGCAGAGAAAGGGCTGGGACCGCTCTCGTAACCTACTATATCCTGATTGGTTTAGTCCACTGTCTATATTGAAGATGGACCAATGGGCCGCCTCCTCTAAATTGTGGGCCGGTCTCTAAGTAAAAAAAAACCCCAAAAAACAAGAACAGCATCGGCCCCTAGGATTGTCGGCTCACTGGGAAAATGCCCAGTCTGCCTGAATACCAGCCCAGGTGATATATGTAAAATAGTATTATTACATATTAGTCAAAAGTATCAGTAGTATCGGTTCTAAAATGACTAACATTACTAGCTGCCATACTTCCCAACAAAACTTCTAATCAAATCGTTTAACTTTTACTTGACTTGATTATTCTCTTTGACAGAATTGCTTGTGTAGACAGGGGAACCGTGCTTAATCTCTAGTTAAATCCAAAAACACACTCTGACAAACCAAATAAATTTTTCATCTTTCGCTCTGGATCTTTTCGAGCAACCTCCTCTCCATTGGTTTAGCCCAGGTGTGTTTGCTGTACCCACTCATCCGCTGCAGGCTGTTCACTCCATCCACAAACACAGCAGTCAGATCACTGCACAGATCCATGCCTCCTCACTGTTACCACAAACACCCGCTCCCAATCTCCTCATCAAAACAATCAGAACATTTCAAGTTTCATATTTCACTATTTGAGCAGTGAGTGGTTAAGCTGTGTAATCCTAAACCACCACCAAAATCACACTGAATTTATTTTCCCACTAAACAAATGGATCAGCCTCCAGCCCTCCCTGTGCCCTGGTCTCTGTGAGCGAGTTGGACCCTGTTTCTCTCGATACAAAGTGACACGTGAGTGAATCAGATTTGGGAGCAGTGGTCATTGATTTCATTGTGTAGTTTCCACAGGCTTAGTGCAGTTTTAGATCACTCAGAGACAGTCTGTTTTATTGTCATGTCACTGTGGTTTGAGAGATTTGGAACAATATCGTGGCACATCTCATGAGAGCGGCTGAGTAAATGTAACCATGGAAAAGCCTGAGAATCAATGTCAAAGTCCAGTAGTCCATTGCTTTGAACCGGGATGTGTCCACTTCAAATTACTCATGCCAGATTTACTTTTGACTACCATTTGATGCTGTTGCTATGATTGGTTGACAATGTCTTGAATTTAAAGGTGGATTGTGTAACGTTTCTGGTGGAGGGTCCGTCACTTGCCTGTTTGCCCAAAATATTCCACAGTATGACATTAAACAGCTCTACTTTACATTTATTCAATTACAGGTGGTTTTATAGCTCAAAAATACAAAGAAAAACAGGCATTCTGACTGTGAGCAGGGTTGCCGCTCCACAGATCTGACCTGTAACTTGGTCTGGTTTGGTCTTCATGCCCTCCACCAGAAAAGTTACACAATGCATCTTTAAAGGTCCCATGACATGGTATTTCTTGATGCTTTTATATGGCTCCTTAATGGTTCCCTAATACTGTAAATGAATCCTTCTTCAAAATCAACACTCAGTGCATGAGAAAGAGAGATAAGATGAGAAAGAGTCATAAATGTCACTCTGGAACACTCCATTATGGGCGTTGTTGCTTGAATGCAAATGAGGAGGACAGAGATGGCCTATAGTAGAGGGTGGGGGCGTGGCCAAACTCTCCGCTCTCAGCTGTGCCTGTGCGCTCTGACCCACTTCTGTGTTTTTGTGCGGAGAGAGAGATGAGAAGCCTTCCATTGAAAAATAAACACATTTCCACAGAAAATAAAATTAAACCACTGCTGTTTCAGATAGAGACACAGGCTCAAATAAAGGACTTCCGAGCCTAGAAACACTCGCAAGTTCCTCCAGGCAAATAAAAAAACGCATTTCGCATTGCGTAGCTCCTCCGCAGTCCAAACTCTCTGGGCGTGATTTACAGAGACGCTGAGTAGAGACAGACGAGGGTGGAACTGCATTTGCATTTCTTTTTTCCTTGTTCAAAATCGCTCGTTTGAGCTCTGATTTTTTCTAACGCAGAAAAGGATCGCAAATGCTCAGTTTAGACATTTCGCAACTTTTAACCATGGGGGGGCCCTAAACAGGGTAGGGGAGCTCACATTAATGTTCAAAAACCTCAGAAAGTGAAAATTTCATGCCATGGGACCTTTAAGAAAGAGAGGCTTCGTCAGCTCATGAGCTGACGAAGCCTCTCGGATGAGCGGCGAAACGTTTTCAACCAAACAAACTTTGTCCAGTTGACAAATTGAACTTCTCCTTTTATCATGGATTCTACCTGGACGACTGAGGGACTTTTCACGTATCTTGGGGTTAAGCGATCTAAATGAAGTTCTCCTGCAGGGCTGGGTGCTAAATAAGATGTGGAGCTCAGTCACCCAGGGGAAGCTTGGTGTAGAGTCGCTGCTCCTTCACTTTGAGAGGTGTTCATTTCATTGTGCTGAGTCATCAGATTTGGGATTGTACTGCATAGATCTAGAGCCTAGAACTCACTGTATTACAACAAAGATTTGCAGTTGAACAATATTAATTACAGCTGCCCCCCATTTTTATTAATTAAAACTGATCTATAGAATGTTGTGATTTAATCTGAAACCTAGAAATATTGATCCAGATCCAAAACCTTCAACTTCCACCCTAAGAACAAGGAAACTAACCTCTTGCCTGATTGTTGTCATGGCAATGCTCAGATCTCAGTCCATAAAATGAGAATTCACTTTCACCTTATTACAGTATTGTGTTGTGGGACATGTGCTCTGCTATAAACACCCAGTTAATGCAAATTTATGTTATTATTTATCATATTGTAAGATGTATTATTTTTCTTGTTTGCATGTACATTTAAATTGCTTATGGGTTACCACTGCTCTTCTCTACTGCACTTCAAATGTCACTGTGTGAGGAACAGTTATTATTGCCTGACTCTAATGTTTTACTGACATTTCACAAAATCACTGCAATTTATTGCTCATTACTTTAGTTTTGTACAGTTGCTAGTTGTTAGTCTATTTCTCTTTAGTTCCAGCGGCAAAACAAAACAATCTTCTTACCTTCTCACCATCTTCTGCTGATGCAGATCACATGTTTCGGTCTAGCCTTGAAGCTCAACCAGAAGCAGAGTTTGGTGAATTTTGGCATGGCCATAGTAGGATTCATAAATTTGTGGCCAGGGCAGTAGAACCTGTTCCTATTAATTTATATATAGAGGGGGGCCCATGTGTGGCTTCTTGCCCCGGGCCCCTGAATTTCTGTCAACGGGCCTGGTAGTCACTCTTGGGCCTGTTGTGGTTTTGTGCATTTGCTGTGACTCTTGTTCGTGTTTTGCTTGTGTATTTGTAATGTGGTCAATGCTCACACGAACCCAATGTCCATTCTTGCGTTTTATGAACGTGTCATTTTAATTTTTACCCCATGACTCAAGTTCCCAGAAGTCTTTGCTGCTTTACACTGTTAAATCCATATGCATGCGAGTGTTTGAGGTAAACTTGGGAACTGCTGGCGTCTGGTGCAGTCAAACAGACAGGAGGAAGAGCCAAATGTGACCAAGAGCAGTGCAGGAAAACACAAACAGGGAGTGGACAAGGTCACAGGAAACTAGGAGCTAGGAGGCACAGCAGCTAGGAGGCATAGGAGTGGGTAAGTATAGGAGGTAGGAGTGAAGAGGAAAGGAACAAGGAGGCATAGGAGCTAGGAAGCATGGCAGTTGACAGAGAACATAGGAGGCAAAGGAGCAAAAAGGAAAGGAGCTATAGGAGGCATAGAAGCTGGGAAGCAAAGGAGTGAAGAGGAAAGGAACTAGAAAGCATAGGAGCTAGGATGCACAGGAGCTAGGACATATAGGAGCTAGAACATATAGGAGCTAGGACACAGAGGAGCTAGGAGCCAAGCAGAGCTGTGGGGCCCCTGAGCAGACCGCAGTAACACTGAGGCCCTCAGCTCTGTGCCAGCTGTCCCTCTGTGGTCAGGCTGCAGAGGACAGGCTCTCAAACACATACTTATCTACGCACAACGCGATGAGGACATAGTTGGCCCCTGCTCCCAATATGTACAACATGTGATGACTGCTTGGATACATTTCCTTTTACTGTTTCAACAAACGGTAAACAACTGAGCTGACTGAATACATTTGAGTGAATATCATGTGCAAGGCTCCTATGTTTGTTTTTGTTGGATATCGTACAACATCTTTATTTAATTGCCAGACATTTTGTAGTGTAATTTATCATATTTTTCACTGTAAACTTGAGTTCTAGCCTAGACTTCATTTTGACCTCATTTAAGTTCTGATTTAGACCTACAGTATTTAAAGGGCCCGTGCTATTTTCTGATGCCTGTTATAATGTTGTTTCCTCATTACAAACATCAGTGTTGGGAGTAACTCATTACAAAAGTAATTAATTACTGTAATGCATTACTTTTTGGTGTAACGCATTACAGGGAAGAAAATCGGTAATATATTACTCGTTACAATGCCAGTAATGCACATTACAATGCATTTTTAACCTGCTTTGTTTTTGTGGGTTTTGCGTTTTCTTCATACAAAGTTCGCGGATCACCGCGAGATCAGCTACTGAATCTGATAAGTCCGCGCAGAACATTACATTTCATACAAAGTTCCACGAGATCAGCTAGTGATATAAAAGTCTACGCAGACCATTCCATTTCCTTTTACTTCGTCTCAAACTGGCAGACTGACAAAGGATGACAGAACCAGAAGAATCGGATAGTGCTAGCTCCTAGAGGGCAATACAGGTGGATAGCCACTATCCACCTATGCGCCACGAATCCTACACACTGGACCTTTAAATGTATGTATGTATTTATGAATTTTCTTTTCTCATCTGCAGCCTCCTATATGAGGACACACTACATCTTAATAGCTATACATATGGGCTATATTCACAGATGTGTATACCAAATGTGTGATCAAAGGAGAAGTTCAATTTGTCAAGTGGACAAAGTTTGTTTGGTTGAAAACGTTTCAGCTGACGAAGCCTCTCGGATGAGCGGCGAAACGTTTTCAACCAAACAAACTTTGTCCACTTGACAAATTGAACTTCTCCTTTGATCATGGATTCTACCTGGACGACTGAGGGACTTTTCACTCACATACCAAATGTGAAAATTTGCTACAGAATTGAAGAGGATGGCAGTGAACAGGTGCTGGAGTGCATGGTAAGGTGTGGCAAGAAGGGAAAGGACGATTTATCTTTTGGTATTGTAAGCGGGTAAGAAGCAATTACTGAACATGTTGGTTTTCAGTCTGCAGGCTCCCAAAACCTCCTGGATGGCAGGTGAAAGTCATGACACATGAGAGATTTGCACTGTAGATTGCCAAATCCTTATTTCCAGTCATTTTGGCGAGAGTAACTAAAGTAATGCAAAAGTACCGTATTTTTCGGACTATAAGTCGCACCAGCCAAAAAATGCATAATTAAGAAGAAAAAAACATATATAAGTCGCACTGGAGTATAAGTCACATTTTGGGGGAAATTTATTTGATAAAATCCAACACCAAAAACATACATGTCATCTTTATTTATTTATTTATTTTAAAATAAAAATAAAATAGAGAACAACAGGCTGAATAAGTGTATGGAATACTAACGTTACATGACAGACATGCCTGGTAATGTCAGTAACGACGTAACATATTAAGAGTTATTCAAATAACTCTAGCATAAAGAACATGCTAACAAGTTTACCAAACTATCAGTTTCACTCCAAATCCAAAAAGCCAAAAAATGCATAATTAAGAAGAAAAAAACATATATAAGTCGCACTGGAGTATAAGTCGCACCCATGGCCAAACTATGAAAAAAACAGCGACTTATAGTCCGAAAAATACGGTAGTGTAATGCCTTACTTTTTATTTAGAGTAATATTGTAATGTAAGGCATTACTTTAAAATGACAGTAACAAGTAATAAGTAGTGCATTACAGTTTTTGAGTAACTTGCCCAACACTGACAAACATACAGTACCTGGAGTTGTGCATATGGTAATACAGGAAGTGCTCCAACATGTTTTAAAACTCCATACACCTACGTTAAATTCATTTAGATTTCAACCTTTAAACTGCCAATCTCTACTGAACAAAAGGTAAATGGAGCTGTTAACTTGAAAATTACTGCTTCATGACATCACAAGGTTGAACGGAGCATTTTGAGCTTTAGAGATGTAGTCAGACTAAAGCCCTATACGGACGGGATTAGTTTTATGGGGTGACATGGGGTGAAGTAATAATTACCAGGGAATTTAGTCCTGTCTGAACGCGCCATGTCCGTAAACATAACGGAGTATGTCTGTGAAATTTACAGCGAGTTTCACCTTCTGTAAAACGGTCTGGGGGAATTACCATAGGTAATATTAATCCCATGCGAATGCGACCCTCGGTAAAGATGTATGTAATATTTCGTCACATCCGTTTAAAGAAATAATTTACCGCAATTTTCAAACATGGAGGAGCTTGAAGCGCTTTGTTTTGCCGGCAAACAAAATGATCTACCGGTACTCTCAAACAAACGCACACATCGACCAATGAAAAAGACCAAGAGGTATAAATCAGTCGTCAGAGGCATGAAACTTCTAAGATTAAGATTAAGATTAAGATTAAGATTAAGATTAAGATTAAGATTAAGATTAAGATTAAGATTAAGCCTTTATTGGTCTCACACACAATGACACACAGTGACACATGGGAGAAATTTGACTTCTGCATTTGACCCATCCTTTTCAGGAGCAGTGAGCAGCCATCTTTTTCGGCGCCCGGGGGGCAGTACCGTGAAGGGTCTTGCCCAAGGACCCACACTGGTTAGCTCATTGCCCGGGTCATGTATGACCCGGGCAATGAGCTAACCAGGTCATACATGACCTGCTTGTTTTAGGTCATGTATGCTCTATTAGTCTATTAGTCCTGATTATGGGCAATAATTTGCATAGTTCGCTAATATTACACATAGGCTAATCATGACGTGCATGGCAACGAATACGTGACAGCAGAGCGTAAACAAACTCCTCCCATGTCAAATGAATATTTGGACATTTCTTGTCCTGTGTGAATGGGGTCATTTATATTATAGAGGTCCTGTGATAAACCGACATTACTCTACATCCCCCTGTAAAACTAATCCCATCCGAATAGGGCTTAATAATAAAGGATTACTGAGATGTGTGAAGAAAATAAAATGTGTGAATGAAACAAAACACAAGTCCAGGTATGTTTTTGAGGAGCTAATAGCATTATAACAAGGCTTACAGCTCACATTTTGCGTCCTGTCAAGTTTACTTTTGGTTTAGTCCAGGGTTGTCAAACTCATTGGTCCGGGGGCCGTATCCAACCTACTTTGATCCCAAAGATCAGATCAGAAAACTCATGGTATATATACCCCAAAAATAGCAATAAGTCCAAATAATTATAATATTTTACAAAATATTATAATCTTATGAACAAACTGAAACTTTAAGAAAATGCTATTTCAACACAATCATACAGGCTTCCCATTCACCTCTGTGAACAAATAGGAATTAGTCCATTTTTCTTGGAAAATCCTGCACTCGGCATTTTGACATTTTGTTAATGAGGGTGTCTGCTCTGGTGGGAGGCGGTCATGCACAGAGGCGCTGGAGACGCTGCTATGCTAAACTGCACAGAAAAGCAGCATAGAAAATGACCAATATTTTAATAGGAAAATCAGCCGAGGGCCAGATTAAAGGTCTTGGAGTGCCAGATCTCGCCCCTGGGCTGTATGTTTGACACCTCTGGTTTAGACCCACATAAGTCCATGTTAAGTCTTGGTTGAGCCACACTTGTCCACTTAATCAAATCTGTAGCTATTGATCTTTACAAATGCTCTTATGTGCTTATACTCCAGATACTTGTACTTTACTTATTAACATTCAGCTTAGCCACCTACATTTGACTATCTTACATCCACTGGTGCTGAAAGGAGAGCTACCAAACCACTAGCCTGTATTTGTTGTTCTTATAGCTGGCCTTTTGTTTCGCTAACCAGTCTGTGTGCACATCTGCGCGTGTGTATATTTACCCATGGTGCACTGGGGCTGGTTTCCACATGTTTTGGGACGGGGACAGGATACTGGTGTGTGTCCCCCTCCTGCACAGAGCTCCATCCTCTCATCTGGCTGAGTCTGTGAACCATTAGTAACGCTGCACACAAATGTACTCATTAAGAATAAGTGCTCAAAGGTGCGACTGTTAGACCATACAACCCCCCAGAGGATGTTTACCCATAATCCTTCACTGCTCCCGCTCCACTCACTGCATCAAACACAGATCTGCATAGGTTAAAGGTGCTGGAGCTGATGTTTTTTTTTGTTTTTTTTAAATTTACATAAGGTGACCAAGTGTATATAATAAGTATACTTTTTCATTGTCACATGTACATTTTCTTCCTCAAAATATTTTATTTTATCTATCATTTCTTGGCCCTCCTTTTTATGCTTTTGATCATGCAATTCCTATGTCTTTCCTTCTTTTTTATTATCATATTAATTTATCACATTTTATATTATCAATTTAATTTACATTATTTAAAATTACTATATTATTTTTTCGTTATCACATTAATTTAGCCATTTTATATTGTTAATTTCTTTTCTTTTTTTAATTACTTTATATTACAGGTTTTAATTTAAATTCCTGGGTATAATTTTGAGGAAGTATATAGGCAAAATGCCCCGATAATTTAGAAAACAAAGCAACATAAAACATAGTTCCAGCTTATCTTTCCTAGAAAACAAGAAAAACAAACAAATAAATAATAAATAAATGAACAATAACAATAAAATAGAATAAATAGAAGGGAAAAAAGTTAACCTGATTTTTCTACTGTCTAAAAATTTCAAAGTGACGCTAATTTGTTTTGAACTGTTAGCAGCAGTCAAAACTTTTCCTCTCTCACAATCTTCACACATTTTCAGCATGCTAATTATTCACTGTGATAAGTTTATATAAGTGTCTTCACAACTTTGTGAAGCCAGAGTGGAGTTTTGCTTCCATACTTTTAACAACAGCTAGCATGCTAATAGCACAGCAGCCTTACAGGGCTCTCAAGTTTTGAGCGGGGTCGTGCGTGTGACTGTAATTTCCGAGGACCGATGGGGGGGGAGCGCTTGAATTGCGTGTTGAGAGCCCTGTTTGTCTAAAGAGCAAACTTAAACTACAAAGCAACTAATGAGAGTTATATAAATGAAGTTATTACCTGATGGTTCTCAGTTTGTTTTATCATCACCGCACTTTGTCAGTGCGCGCTGAGAGGGACGGGGAGGAGGGAGCGGGGCGGGGGGGGAGCGGGACATTTTTAACGGATTCATGTAAGAGTCTGGTTAATGCACCGGGCCCGCGTCTCACCGCGTCTCACCATGGGCAGTTTGGCTCTGGGCCGCGCGTATTCTGCGCGTAAGCCGTCAGGGGGGACACGTTACGCACAGACGGAGACACCGGGACCGGAGTCGGTGCGTCTCAGAGGAGACGTGGCACCGGGACTGAGGCTCAGGACGTGCCCGGGGGACGGCTCCCCCGGAGCAGGGGGAGGGGGCGGCGCTGAAAACGCGCGGAGCCTGCATAAACTAAGCCACACAGACCGATTTTCTGGGCACAAAAAAATAAAAAATAAAAAAAATAACACAAATCAGCGTGAGAAATGCCATGTGTGGCATGTGCGCGTGTGAATACGTCGAATTGCGTGTGTCACACTCTCAATGCGTGAGCCTTGAGAGCCCTGAGCCTTACTTCCTGGTTTGCGTATGATAAAAATGCTTTGTAATTATTATTTTCAGGTGTGTTCATTAGTAGAAATAAACCCTTGATATGTTCAAGAAATATAATGCAAAAAATAGAAATCATTTGACAAAAGAGTTTTTACAATATATTGGCAGGTGAGCCAATAAAAGTATTGACTCACATGCCTTAACTCGCGTATGAACTTAAGAGACACCCTATTCTTATAATCCATAGGGTTTAATATGACGTCGGTTCACCCTTTGCAGCTATAACAGCTTCAACTCTTCTGGGAAGGCTGTCCACAAGTTTTAGGAGTGTGTTTATGGGAATTTTTGACCATTCTTCCAGAAGCACATTTGTGATGAGAAGGCCTGGGTCTTAGTCTCTGCTCTGATTCATCCCAAAGGTGTTTTGTCGGGTTGAGGTCAGGACTCTGTGCAGGCCAGTCAAGTTCATCCACACCAAACTCTCTCATCCATGTGTTTATGGACCTTGCTTTGTGCATTGGTGCGCAGTCATCTTGAAGAGGAAGGGGCCATCTCCAAACTGTTCCCACAAATTTGTGAACATGGAATTGTCCAAAACCTCAGAGTTCCTTTCAGTGGAACTAAGGGGCCAAGCCCAGCTCCTGAAAATCAACCACACACCATAATTCCCCCTTCACCAAACTTTATACTTGGCACAATGCAGTCAGACAAGTACTGTTCTCCTGGCAACCGCCAAACCCAGATTCGTCCATCAGATTGCCAGATGGAGAAGCGCGATTCATCTCTTCATCTTCACTGCTCTAGAGTCCAGTGGCGGCATGTTTTACGCCACTGCATCTGACGCTTTGCATTGCACTTGGTGATGTATGGCTTGGATGCAGCTGCACGGCCATGGAAACCCATTCCATGAAGCTCTGTATGCACTGTTCTTGAGGTAATCTGAAGGCCACATGAAGTTTGGAGGACTGTAGCGATTGACTTTGCAGAAAGTTGATGACCTCTGCACACTGTGCGCCTCAGCATCCACTGACCCCTCGTTGCTGAGTTGCTGTCGTTCCCAATTGCTTCCACTTTGTTATAATACCACTGACAGTTGAGTGTGGAATATTTAGGAGCGAGGAAATTTTACGACTGGACTTGTTGCACAGGTGGCATCCTATCACAGCACCACGCTGGAATTCACTGAGCTCCTGAGAGCGACCCATTCTTTCACAATGTTTGTAGAAATAGTCTGCAGGCCGAGGTGCTTGATTTTATAGACCTGTGGCCATGGAAGTGAGTGGAACACCTGATTTTGATTATTTGGATGGGTGAGTGAATACTTTTGGCAATATAGTGTATCTGTAATGCAAAGATGAATAGTTTGCATTAGAAATTTGATTTAAAAAAACAAAACAAAAAACAAAAAAAACAAAAACAAAACATGAGCCCAGTCAGAAAGTTCAACAATTGATTGGGGAGGCACTTGTTCAGTGTTTGGAGTATCAGTGCAAACTATTGCTGTGTTCTTACTTCACCCACTGTGCCTATGTGTGTTTAAGTGATATAAGGAGCTATGGTGGAGATTGGCAGCATTGCCCCAGGGCAGCTGTGGCTACTGAAGTAGATCATGTAAACTAAGAATGTGCACAGGCTGAACAAGGCAGAGAATAACAGCCACTGTTTGAACGCCATTTTGTATGACTGGAAAGGCACTAACTAAAATGTGTATTTGTTGTGCTGGGTTTTAGGTTCCCATCGAAAACTGATGAGGCCTTAGCTGTACCCCGGCAGCACCCAAAGGCGTCTCCTCAAATAGACACGGAGCTGTAAGAGGCGCTGTGGGCACCCTGTGTTTTCAGAGCAGGCGACGGGCTGCTGCTGCACAGACTATTTTTACCAAATGTGGACTTCCACTGGACGGGCAGAGAGAGAGAGAGAGAGAAGGGAGCAGGAAGTAAGAGAGGAGAGGAGATGGGGAAGTTCCCTTTTAACACAGAGTTTGTCTGAATCTGACAGGCACATCTGCACATCAACAATAACTTTGGACACAAAAAAGTGAGCAAATGAAGCTACATAGTCCTGAAGTCTGTGCATGACTTAAAGGTGCACTGTGTAACTTTTCTGGTGCAGGTCTTTGCCTGAACTGAATATTACATGTATCTACTGTATCTTTGTCTTGTTCATTAGGCTGCTGTCATTACTCAAAACCAACTTGAAAACCATGCCTTTCCACAGATCTCACTTGTAACTTGGCTTAGTGGCGTCACCTGCTTGTTGCCATGTTGATAGACCAGTACTACACTCTCAGCAAAGCAATAACTTCTCCATGGAGACAAGCCTTGCAGCAGATCGTCTGTATGAAAAGTTGTGCAGTGCCCCTTTAAACTTTTCCTGGATTAAAACAGATAATTAGATGGCTTAAGAAACAGCTTCTGGAACACTACGGGCAATTTATTAAAGCTAGTTTATAGTCCAGTGCTGATCTTGAAGTGGAACTTCAGAAATAGTATTTAAAACAGGCATTCTAAGTAAAAGTAGTAAAGTAGTTGTACTGTTCTTAAGTATACATGTAACTATCTGTACGTTATTTAAGTGGATTTTGAAGTGGATACTTTTTACCTTTACTTCTCAACATTTGAGACCAGGAATGTGTACTTTCTACTCCACTACATTTTCGAACAGGATTGAAAAGTAAAAGTATTTTTAGCTATTGTTTGAGACCTGATGAAAAGGCTGAAGGTTTCTTTTTAACAAACAGACAAAAATATAAGATAATGATAATAAGAAAAACAGCATAAATCTGTCAGCATCGCTACATTTGAAGCTTTATTAGATCTTAAAAATCTACACGAAATACTTTAACTTTTTAGCATATTTTTAAACAGGTACTTTAATACTTTTACTTTTAAGTCAATTTTTACTACTTTTGCTTGAGTATTTTTGCTCTGGTATTTGTTCTTTTACTTAAGTAACAAACCTGAATACTGCTTCCACCACTGTCCATTCTCTACCACTTCACTAGGGAACTAAGCAGATACGCCAGGACCTCCCTCTCCCCAGACACTTCCAGAATCGATTTCCTGGCCTATCCCAATGCATTCATGTACATTCATGATATTTTCCATTTTAAAATATCTTTCAACACCAGCTATAAGTAATAAAATTTGCTTTCATGACATGAGCATCTGAGCTCTATGAACCAGGAGCTCATTGTTTACAGTGGCGCTGCTGTGATCCGGTCCGGGTGGGCTTATGTACAACTCCTGTGTTTAGACAAAGGGAAATCTCCATGTGTTTGTTTGTATCACAGTTGTGTATTCCCTTCACTTTGAGGAAACAGTCTTTTATTTGGCCAAAAGTGCAGCCAACAAATCTGCTCTAACCTCCACAACCCCACCCACCCTCCCATCATTACCCACTCCCCCTTCCCCCCTTCCCTCCCCGCTGCACCCAACAGTAAATGCTGGCAATCGATCGGGCGCATTCAGGCTGTGGTTTGGTGCACCAAGCTCCACGAACGTCAAGATGTGAGCAATTATATGTAAAGGGTGTACACAAGGTCGTGGGTTTGTGGACAGGGGGGCTTCTCATGCACAGCCCAAAGCCTTGATCACACAAAGAAGAAGGGAAAATATGGATTATAGTGAGAAAAATGGACCAAAAGTAAATTTAGTTGATTAAATATAGTCACAGTTTTGACAAATTTGGGGGGTGAAAAAAGAGCAAATAAGTTTGAATTAAAGCCGTCCGCGACAATGATGGCCCTCGCTCTGGTGAGCATGCCCCTCCCATGCGGCCACCTGGCATGCTATTGTCCCTTCCCGAGAGCTCTGGCCAAGCCCACAGATCGTCCATCAGAATTTTTTTTATTTTTATTTTTTTATCTTTGCACCCCTGCTGGTCAGCTGTGAAAAATGCCCCATGTCCGTAGTACATTTTCTTTTGCTTGCAGTCATGCATAGAATGTAATCCCCAAATTCTGTACAAATCTGATAATGCTGACATTTCATGGAAATTAAGTATGGAAATTAAAGGTGTTTTTCACCATCGTGTTATGGGAAAACCGTAAGGAATATCCCCTTTGCACACTTTGCACATCCCCACTCCCATAGAGGTCCACTTCAAAGCAGTGCTTTTGAGTCGGGTCACTTTGGACATTGTCGCGATTTTTCATCGGACAGGTCAGTCCCATACTTGGTTTGAAGACTTTTCGTCAGCGTTTAGGCCCTCAAATTTGCAATCGTTTGCAAGGAAAAATAATAATAGAGAAGAAGAATCAGGCAACAGACTGAAACTTGGACTGAACCAATAAATATCACTAATAGGTCCAGATCAGGTCTAAAGCAGAACTAAACCAGGACTAAAGCAAGTCTGAATTAAGTCTACACCTGAACTTTATAAAATAAGATCTACACCAGAACTAAACCAAGACTAGCAGGTTCGAATCAAGTCTAAACCAGAACTAAAACAAGACTAAAGCAAGACCAAATTAGGTCTAGGACTAAAACAAATCTGAATTATATCTATACTTGAACTATATAAAATCATGTCTACACCAGAACTAAACCAGGACGAGCAGACCCAAAGTAGGTCTAAACCAGAACTAAACTATGAGGACTAATCAGCTCTACACTACTCTAAAGCTAAGTTGGAATTGTGTCTAAACCAGGACTAAATTTGGTTTGAATCAAGTTTATACCAGATCTAATTCTGGACTAAAGCAGGACTAAAGCAGGACTAAAGCAGAAAGCCTAAACAGATCCAGGACTAAAGCCTAACTGCAAAACAATCAAACCAAAGAATCCACTGCACCACTATTTCAGCCCATCCACAGTTTGAGACGCACGACGATGTATTTGAGTGAGATCATAACTGGATCCAAATGTACAGTCCAAACCTTAACTTTGTGTCTTGTTGTCCTCACTTTGCCCTTGAGAAATGCCTCTGAATCAGTCACACAGGACCAGAGAATAACGGTAAATGTCCCGTAAACTCATTTGCATACCCTCACCGTTCGCCCCCAGCACAAATGGTGCGTGTTAAATGCATTTCGACATTGCTGTACTGCACTAATTAGGATTTTTCCATTGGTTCCAATCAGTGGCACATATAAACAAATGTGCTGGGTATGCACCAAGTTTTATGGACAAACACGCCCACGCATACAGTACACACTAAACACACACACAGGAGACCATAAATTATAGGCCTGCCATCTGGGAGCATTAAGAAGCTGTTAATGAATGGGAGCCACAAGTGCACAGAGGCAGCTGCAGCAGGAGGGGGCAAGGAGGGGCAGACTCAGGGTGGAAAGTGGGCGTGCTCTGTCAGCAGAGGTGAGTAATCAGATACATTTATGTTTGTTTGTTTTTAAGACATTGTAGTTTTTCACTCCACTGCTTTTCATTACATTAACATAATATTTTAAAGTATAGTTCTCTTAACTGAGCAAGAGTCTATAATAAAAGAATGAGGATATTATAACAAGCATTTGAATATGTGTAAAATCCCTCAGTCGTCCAGGTAGAATCCATGGCAAAAGGAGAAATTCAATTTGTCATCTAGACAAAGGTTTATTTGGTTTGAATACGTTTCACAGCTCATCTAAGCTGCTTCTTCAGTTTTGGTCAGACGCTGGTGGACACTGCCTATATCTGCTTGAAGGGAGGCACTAACTACAATTAAATTACTATGAAATTATCACACTTATTTGTTTTCAGTTTCTGTTAGTTAATATAGTATAGTAATATACAGTGGGAGTGTGGGGTCTTGTTAGCATAGCCATTCAGGGCCATAATGGGTGTTTTCACACCTCTGGATCTGACCTGGCTAACCCTATGGTTTTCTTTGTTTGTTTTGATTTAGGTCTGAGGATAGAGTTATAAATGGGAGACAATGATGTCTGAGACCCCAATTTCTGTTCAAGGAAGGATTCTCTTTCTTGACAAAAAAAAAATAGTCTCTTTAACTCTCCTCTCAAACCAGTTCTTTTCTCTGGCCAAGATCTGCACCTCACTGTCCTCAAAGGAGTGGCTCGTGGCTTTTAGTTGTAGATGTACGGCACATGAAGGTCCGCTCTGGCACGCCCGTCTGTCACTGCTTGGACATGGTAGGATCGGATTGGATTTCTTCAAATCCGATCCTGTTACTCGGTGGGTGGTCTGTCCTTTGATCCAAGTGCACAGGAAACTCCTGTAATTGGATAATGGTCAGCGACCTGGCCGGCTCCGCTATGCTATGTGGTGCTGTAGTCCAACTACTTCCGGGTGATGGCTACTAAATAAAAACACAACAAACGATGTGGCGGTATACAAAGATGGTGCTCGAGGAGTTTGACGGAGCAGCATTGGTGTATGTGCTGTGCATTCTTTCTTCACGGCCATGATTTTGTCTGACTTTTCCGGCAACAATCGCTACTTATGACGGTGTTGGTGCCTCCTGCCACTTCCGGGTGAAATCCCTGGTGAAAATTCCCGCGCATCCGCAGTATGCCTATCCGATCCGATATCGTGCATAATGCGGCACCAAGCGGATTACTATCGGCCTAAGCCAGGGGTTCCAATTGGATTTGGGAAACCAATATATATACGATCCTTAGCCTGTGCACATGAATTCGATATGATCCCAATCCGTTTGCAATCGGATTACACTCGTCCATGTGCGTTGGTACATCCTCTTGTGAAGTGGCTTTTGTTTTTCCAATTCTCTCCAAGCATTTGAATATTTTCATTTAAAGGTACCGTATTATGCTATTTTCTGATCTATGTTATAATGTTGTTTCCTCATCACAAACGCACCTGGAATTTCGTTTCATTCACACATGTTTAGCACACAAATTGTGCATATTTAGGCTAAGTTGTTCTCTCAAATCAAAAACACGGTTCCACCTTGTGATGTGATGTGGTAATACAGGAAGTGCTCCACTGTGTTTTTAAACTCCATACACCTTCACTAGAAACATCTGGATAATTCTGGATAATTTCAGATCTGATCTTGAAAACTACCACTACATGACAACACAAGGTGGAATAGAGCATTGTGAGCTTTAGAGATGTAGACAGATTATTAATAAAGGATTACTCAAACATGTGTGAATGAAATAAAACACAACTCCAGGTATGTTTTTGTGGAGGTAGCAGCATTATAACTTGGCTTAAAGCTTATTGTAACCCTCTTTGTGCGTGAATTTGCAGACCGAAATATCACAGTACTTCGTAGCGTGAGATATACAGGTGTGTGTGTGTGTGTGTGGTGACGCCTGTGAGGAGCGGCTACTCAGGTACGCAGTTCTTCAATTAAAACGGTCATTTACGTACTTTTACTGTGGTTTCATGCACTGATATGTTTTCAACCTTTTAGGTGCCTCTGCCATTTGTGTGATGTAACATTGTCAACTTTTGCACATGAAAAACAAAGGGAAGTGTCCATTCACTGTTTATGCCACTAGGAGCTGGTAAGCTAGCGCTAGCCTCCGAGCTTACGAATGGGTCATTATTATGTGCTGTGTCACCTTGTATTATTATGATATTTATATGGACATTTATCTAGTGCTTTTCAAATTAATATTATTAATAGTCATTATTGGATGGCACTAGATTATGCTTTCTACAGTCGCTACAGCCTCATAGCCATGCTTTGTTGTTAGAACTTGGTTCTAAATTGAATGCACTGACTGACTGAACTATTTCTACATTATGATTTATGATGCTGTATTTGGTAATTTCAGTGTTCAATTTACTCCATTGAACACTGAATGTATAATTATATTGAACATGTACATGTAATTGAATTGAATTGAATTGAAGTAATGATTTAAATATTTATGAACAGTATTGGTAATGGACATGAAACTGATTATTGGTCCTGGCCAGGCCAGGTTCTTTTGTCCCAGGTTCCTTCATTCCATTGTTCTTGTAATCCAGGCATGTCCAAACTATGGTCCGTTGGGAAAATGCGGCCCTCAGACAAATTTTTGTTAGCCCTCAGGCTTCCAGGTGAACTGGCCCAAATTACCTTGAGCAGAACTTTTGACTGCAAGTTTTTTTTTGTTTTTTTTATCTACCTTGATAAGACAATACAGTGGTACCTCACCTTACGAAATTAATTTGTTCCAGAAGTGGTTTCGTAACGTGAATTTTTCGTAAGTTGAGTAGCTATTTCAATGGAAAAGGCCTGATCCGTTCCAAGGTTTTTTTTTTTATAGTGTAACTTTTTTTTATAGTGTAACATTTGTGTTCTGCGTCCTGATTGGAATAAACCAGGTCTAGACCAGAACTAAACCAGGTCTAAACCTGGACTGGACCTGGACTAAACCAGGATTATCCCGGGACATGGCAGTGCCATTGGAGGAGCACGGTGCTCCTGTCTCCGCGCTCCTTGCGCGTTCCGCGCTAGAGCTAAGAGGCAGAGAAAGACGCTCTTTCAGCGGGGCTCTTTAAGAGCGGGGCGGGGTCTGGTTCTATGTGACTTCCAGAGCCGGGGGGCTGACACTGTGAGCTGTGAGCCGCGCGGGCGGGCCGAGCCGCGCGGGCCCGCGGCCCCGAGGGGGAGGCACGGCCCGGGAGGCACTGCCCGGGCGCCGCGGCGCCGTGTCGACGTCGCTTTTTGATCCTTCGATGTCGGCTCTTCCTATCATTGTGAAGCAGAATTCACCAAGCGTTGGATTGTTCACTCACTAAGGGAACGTGAGCTGGGTTTAGACCATCGTGAGACAGGTGAGTTTTACCCTGCTGATGATGTGTTGTTGCAATAGTAATCCTGTGTCTCCGCTCCCCTTGCACGTTCGGCGCTATATTGAGCCGTGCCCCCCCCCACGCTTCACTATCAACACATTCCATTGAAAATCTATGAAAGTTCGAGTGTTCAAACGAGAGAGAAATGCGAGAAAAGCCCAACTCCAGTCTGAGAAAAGCGTAGAATGTGTGTGGTGAGGCATTTACAGCCCTAAAACATGTAGAACAATTGCAAAATACAAAGTTGTCCTACCTCGCGGACCTCTCCCACCGCGGGCCACCTCTGGAACCTAACCCCGTGTGTGTTGATAAAGTGTATTTACGTTTCGAGGCGTGCATCTGAGCGCGCATTAATTGAATTTTTGAGATTTCGCGTTTCGTAACTTGAATTTTCTTTCGTATCTAGAGACCAAAATTTACCGTGAAGGCGTTTCATAACTTGAAATTTTCTTTTGTTGGGTCATTCGTAAGGTGAGGTACCACTGTATTTAATATTTATTGTGTGGTTTTGAGGATCTTGGCATGAATAAAGGACTAATAGCTCATTCTAACGTGTTAAACATGCAGTGTTTCAATGATTGACTGTACTGAGCACCAGTCTATGGCCCTCGATCGGCCCTCTGCTTCTTCTGTGTTTAGATATATGGCCCTTGATGAAAAAAGTTTGGACACCCCGTTCTAATCAATCAATCCACTACTCTCCAATCGTCAGTCCATCCACCCCATGGTCCGGCTGAATCCGATGGCGGAGCCTAAGGAACTACAACCATCACCAGATCATATTGAACTGAAGTTTTAACTCAGAACGGCAACGCGCAGTATTCTTATTTTTCCTAGTGTGTGTATATTGTAAATACTGTAAATATCCCCTGTTCATCAGTCCTTCAATACAACTCACATCCTGCAACATAATACTGTCTTCTGGTTTTGTGTTTTAAACGCTGTCTCACTTCCCTCCCTGAGCCGAAGTAGATCTTCTGACTCTATCCTGTACATACCCTCTTATGTAGTATACGTTCCAGTCATATATGCTACATTATACATTACTCAGTAGGTTCTGCTTTTTCACCAAATACTTTTTACTGCTATTTGCTAGTTTTTAGTTGACTACTTTTCACTTGTACTTCAGTAATATTGTTTACATGTAACAGTATTTCTTGAAGACCTTTATGACTGCTCACCCTCCCCTGTATTTTCGGGGCGGGGTAGGTCTTGGAGCATCTGGACGGCAGATCCACACAATGTAATATAAAGAGTGAGGGCACACGTCTTGGGGGAGATGAATGCAGCTGTTGTGTTTTGAAGCATCAGTGTAAATCTGTCTGTGTATGATTCTGACAGAGGATAACTGAGGGTTCATCTGAAACACTTGAAAAAGGCAAAGCGTAAGAAAGGCTGTTGTCGTGGAAACTGGCTGTTTACACAAGCAGGAAATGTGAATAGATTTGCATGTTTTGGCTGTTGTGGTGAAGCTAAATTACAAGCCTGTATTACTCAGATTTGTGTCAGAATCTTTGTATAGCTATCTGGGGTTTAACTTATATTTACATATGAATTAAAAGTAACTGCTCACTGATAATTTTAAGCTCACAAGCATACAGTATGTCCGACAGTTAAAGGCCCTATACTGTATTATGTCAGATTTACTCCTGTGAGCTTTAAGTCATGTTTGAATACTGTTACCTCATACATACCTGGACTTGTGTTTTACTTCATTCACACATGTTTGAGTAACCCTTTATTATTCGTCTGTCTACATCTCTAAAGCTCAAAATGCTCTGTTCCACCTTATGATGTCATGTAGTGGTAGTTTTCAAATGCAAAACTACCTTTTACCTTTAGTTTGCAATTCTAGACCCTGAAATGATCCAAATGTTTCAATTGAAGGTGTTTGGTGTTTAAAAAGCGGAGTACTTGAGTGTTTTCTGTTTGAAAGAAGAACGCCTAAATATGCAGGATTTGTATATTAAACATGAATGAAACAAATCACAACTCCAGGTCTGTTTGTGATGAGGAAACAACGTTATAACATAGATCAGAAAATAGTGTAATATGGGCCTTTTAATGTACCTCATATGGGTCTTTTAAATCCAACAGGCAATTTGATCTGGATTAATAAGACTTTGTGTTACAGCAAACTTTTTCTGATTTTTTCATGCACAATAGTCAGTTTAATTCTGACTTTCCTTCTACAGGGAACAATTTACTGAACACATACTGTATTAAAAAGCGGGGGGCAGCAGTAGCTCAGTTGGTCCACAGGTTGGTGGCACAGTTCCAGCTCCCACGGATGGGTGCTGCCTTTGTGTCCTTGGGCAACACACTTAACCCACCTCGCCCCCAGTGTCTGGTACACTGATAGAGAGCCCCCATGACAAGAAATACATCAAGGCCGGTTGCCCGAAGGAGCGACGTGGGGCCGTCCTCCCGTGGACCCACCACCCGCAGGAGGATCCATGGGGGCTGGAGCGTTGTGATCTGGGCGGCAGATCTGTTTGGACTGTTGCCCCCGTGACACGGACCACGGATTAAGCGGAAGAAAACGAATATAAAAAAAGGAAATAGGCCGATCTATGCTTTGAGTTATCTTTCACCAGTTGAGTCTCATGTCCAGTGGCAGGAGCACATACTGATCCAATAACTTTGATATCATTCATGTGAACTACAAAATAAAAGTCAGTCATTGCCATGGCGTGTGTAGTAGTCCTTTATCAAGTTAGTTTTAACTTGTATGTTTCTATATCACAGTCATACAATGTGGAATGTAATGAAGTACAAGTAGTAAAGTACTGTAAAGAATATACATTTTAAGGCTACGTTTATACACAGACGATCAAAACAGAAGACGCAAAAGTGGCGTCTCGTCTTCAATTTTTTATCTGCGTTTATACGAAGATACAAAAGTGGACGCAAAAGCCAGCGAAGGGAGGCGCTGGACTGAAAAAAAACAAAAAAAAAACATCACAACAGCGTCAAGTTACATTTCTAACCACAACTGTACCGGAAAAGAGAAAGGTAAAACTTCAAAATAAAATGTTCTAGTTGCGTTTTAAATGTGTTGTTAAGTTCCGCTCCAAACATTTCAGTGACTTGTACTTTTGTTTACATGTTTTTGAATATTGTACTGAAAATAGTGACATTACAGGAGGATTACAGTGAATTAGAAAATATAAAATCACATCGGGTTTTACATTTGAAGTGCCTCATGCGGAAGTTGCTGAGTGTGAGAAAGACTTGTACGCTGTAGACGTGTGTGGGTGTGATTTATACAATTGTTGAAATGACTCTTGTATGTTGACTAGAGCTGCTAGCACAGCTTGAACATCCGTGGTATCGAGGTATGCCGCATCTATGTGACGTAAACGCGTACCGACGTGAGCAGATCTGACCAGTTTTGCGTCTTGGGCAGTTTACACGGAGACGCTACAGCGGAGCGTATTTAACTTTTCCACTCTGGAGGGTGGTTTCAGATTTTTGCGTTTTTAGGCCCCAAAAACGCCGTCACCGTGTAAACGAAAGGCACTTCCGATGAAATATTTTGTTGTTTTTACCCGTAAGCGTTCTCGTGTAAACGGGCCCTAAGTGCATTGTGTACATTTTCTGGTGTTTTGTTTCTAGACCAAGTTAGAGGTCAGATCTGTGGAGAGGCAACCCCACTCACAGTCAAAATCCCAGTTTTTTTGTTTTTGTTTTGTTTTGTTTGTTTTTTAAGGTATTTTTGAGCTATAAAACCACCAGAAATTGAATAAATGTAAGGTATGAGCTGTTTAATGTCATATTGTGGAACATTCCAGACAAAGCAATAACATCTTCATGGAGAAAAGCATTCAACAGACACCAGAAAAGTTACACCTTTGAGCACCTTTGAGTACATTTTAAAGTGGATACGTTTACTTTTAGGCTACTTCACTACATTTGAGGGCAGGTTTCTCTACTTTCTACTCCACTACATTATCAAACAGGACTGAAAAGTAAAAGTATTTTTTATTATAGTTTGAAACCTGCTGAAAAGGCTGAGGGGTTTATTTTGAACACATTCAAATAAAAAAACAAAAACAGCTAGGAAAAAACTATTGATTCAGTTGTTTCTAACGAACAAAATTTAGCATATCTTTATCAACATCGCCGCCTTTGAAGCCTTATAAGACTCAAAAATTTGCATGGAATACTTTTATTTTTTACTTATTTTAAGGTACATTTTCAAACAAGCACTTTAATGTTTTTACTTAAGTAGTTTTTTCATGTGATATTTGAACATTTACTTTAGAAAATAGAGTAGTTCTTCCACCACTGGAGTCATAATGTTCTGATGAAAATGTACAAATGAAACAAATTATATTACATTGAAGCTGCTGTGAGGGATTAATTTATCTATATGCTAAAAAAGCAATTGTAAGTAAGTGTAGCTTTGGGTGCTAATTAAAGTTTTGTTTTGGGGGCTGTAGTTTTAATGGCCCGTTGTGCACTGGGGGTGACAGAGCTCCACACAACATTAGACTTTATTAAAATATGGCCTATTCATTATGTTTCTAAAGTGTAATGGCAGAAAGTTACTGCACTGAAGTAGCTGTTAGAAAGAAAGCATACAGTGACAGATACTAGCCACAGACTGTATAATGAAGTGAACTAAGGGAGTGTGACACCATCCACAGTCAAATGAAACTCAAGGGGCTAGCAGTTATATGGGTGAATTTGGAGCCAGGTCCAGATTAGGAATAGGAGTTTATTTACGGCCAAAATAGTGAAATAAAAACACCAGGATCGTGTAGGTTAAAAGGTTAATACGAACATTTTAAGTTTGCCAAGGCTCACTGCAGCAGAGAGAGGAGTGACAATTTTCCAAAGCCAATTGGAAACAGTCGATGGAGTTGGAAGCGCATCCAAGCTCACTTCCTATTAGGAACACAGCAGCTAGCAGGGTCATTATGCCCATTACAGTCTATGGCTTATGCACCTAAAAGGTACACTTGAATTTATGCTAATAGCCAGAAGTGCACGTGTCACAAAGTGGTCTTCATTAAAGGGACAGTGTGTAGGATTCGTGGCGCATAGGTGGTTACTAGCTATTCCACTTCCTCTTTTGGCTATGGCAGACCTCGAGGGTCACCCGGACGCGACGTAGCGCCGAGATCGCGCGTGCCCGCGCACGAACCGCACACCGCTGTATACATAAAGCGCGGTCCCCCGTTCACTTTTTTTTTTTTTCTTTTCGCATGAAAACACACAATCCCGATCATGATTCATGACAATCTACACATCAAATGAAACCTTACAGTCTCCTCTTTTTGACTATGCAATTCATTTCCCTGCAAAACAATCACTCCCCGAGCACATGGGGCTTTTATACAGAAAAGCACAAAACTTAGCTTACTTAGCTTACCTTTGAAGGCTTTGCACAGGTCAAACTCTGTATTTCATCATAAACTTGGTCTCAATCTGTCCATAAGGATCCAGCGAATAAAATCCAGTAAAACAATTTAGTCCAAAATACGTGTTGTATCCATTACGATGTGTGATCCGGCAGCATGCTTCTTTACACAGGCTCCCCCCTTCCCCCCTCCCCTTCCCCTTCTCTCCTTCTGTCCTTCACTCCCAAACGCAGCGCGGCTAAGCAGCTGTTAGCAGGAGCCGAGGCGAAGGATGAGCCCAAATGTCCTTCTGTGGCTCTCGTATTCAAAATGGCTGCCTCTATATGGGGAAGATCCCCCTTTTATGTGACTATATCTAAGTCCAAAAGAATACTTTGATTTCATGATGGAAGTGAAAAGGCTTGGAAAACAATGTATTTTTGAATGGGTATCTTCAATTTCAGTAATTAACAGGTAAAAATCTTACACACTGTCCCTTTAAAGGAAAAGTAACGTTGTTTTACAATCTGAGCCTTCTTTCGGTAATAAAACAAGTCGTTTGACTCACCCATATCACGTTCGTGTCATTTGGAGCTGTTTGAAGAAAGTTATGTTGTAGCGTATCCGTTAGCATTTGTTTTCGGGGCATTACTTTGCGGTCTCCAAATAACACAAACTTTAGCACTTTTCAAATCATAGAAGCCCGATGTCTTAATGTAAGATTTCGTTTGAAGCAAAAGTGGCCTGTAATCCGAGATTTATCCATAGTTTTCAGCTTTGCGTTTCATGTTTGGGGCCCAGGCGCAGTCCGCGCATGCGCACTGGCGTCCTCATCTACTCGAAACTATGGCTAAATCTCGGATTACAGGCCACTTTTGCTTCAAAAAACTTGCAAACATACAGCACTTCAGAGTCACGCTGCTTGCGATCGATTGATATAAATTTGGCTGAACACGTTCTATACTGTACAGAAAACACAGCATGGAGGAGAATGACAAATTGGCAAAGGTCTACAGTCCCTTAGCCAATCAGGACGCAGAACACAATGCGCGTTGAAACACTATTAAAAAAACTGGAATAAAAAAATCCACGAAACAGCGAGGCCGTGAAAAGTGAATGATATAGTGAGGAACAACTGTATTTAATTAAAATGTATTTTATTTTAGTTTGTTCATTTTCAAAATATAATTCTATGGCACAAAGGCAAAAAACAAAAAAACAAAAAACATATGCAGTGTTATTTCATTTTAAATTTCAAAAGGGTTTTGTGGCTCCCAGTATTTTCTTTACTGTGTGAAATGGAAATGGCTCTTTGAGTGGTAAAGGTTGCCGACCCCTGGTGTAGCCTTATGTTTAAATTGTATAAAACAGCACAGTTCAAACATGGTTGTCTTATACATGACCTAATATTCTTTCCTTTGGCCAACTTTCCTTTTAACCTATGGCCCATATTCTGCTGCTCCTGCTGCTTGAAGGTCCTATATTACTCAAAATGGACTCTTCTGAGCTTTTAAGCCGTTAGAATGCTGTTACCTCCTCAAAAACATACCTGGAGTTTTGTTTCATTCACATGTTTGAGTGACCCTTTATTATGACTCTGTTTGCATCTCCAAAGCTCAAAACGCTCTGTTCTACTTTGCGATGTCCTGAAGCAGTAGTTTTCAAGTTACCAGTTACCTTTTACCTTCTGTTTAGTAGAGATTGGCTTTTCCAGGACTGAAATTATCCAAATGATTTTAGTGAAGGCGTATGGAGTTTTAAAACACTGAGGATTACCGTTACTGTCATCACAAGGTGGAACAGGGTGTTTTCTGTTTGAGAGAAGAACTCAGCCTAAATACGGAAGAGATTTTTTTAACAACATTATAACATAGATCGGAAAATAGCAGAGCACTTTAACCTATGGCCCATATTCTGCTGCCTCTGTTTCTTGACGTCTGTGGGGTTTTGGTGTGAATGGATCAAAGAAAGCGCACAGACTAATGACTCATTGTTGTCTATAGGAGGCGCTGGAGGAGGAGTGGCAACAGAAGGTCCAGTTTTCTTCAGAGACCCCCTAAGACCCTGTTCTTTCACAACTGCCACAGCGGTGTCTCTTCAAAGCAAACACATGAGTAATAGACTGAGCAGAAGTGTGCCTCCCTGGACAACAAAGCCACCACCTGTATGCTAATGATAATGCAAAGTGTGCCCTGCGTTCCTTAGCAAACACAAGCAGAAGCCAGGAATTGATTTTTGGGCCTTTTTTTTTTAAGAATCAAGAAGCTCTGAAGTGTGTCCAGTTTTAGCGAGCTGTAAAATTGATTTTCCTCTCATTTAGTGAGAGACAAAGAAGCCATGTGTGGAGGAGAAAGGACGTGGTGATAAAAGTGAAAGTAAGTGTGCCATGTGATAAAGAGGGGGACAGTCTGAGGCCGAACTGAGGCTATGGTGGAAGGTAATGAGGTATCTGTACTTTATTTAAGTACATTTTGCAGTGGACACTATTTACTTTTACTTCACTACATTTGACAGCATGTATCTGTACTTTCTACACTCCACTACATTTAAGATCTGGACTGAAAAGTAAAAAATACTTTTCTTTATTCCTGCTGAAATGGCTGAGACTTTTTTTTAGAGCATGGTTTTATATTGAGTGTTTTTACTGTATGTCCTTTGTCCCTTGGCCAGGTTTTGGACTCTCAGTCCCTCATAAGACTGAAATTAAATTTGATTCAACAGTAAATTAATTGACAAATGGCACAGAAATTCCTTATTTTAATGAAAAATATCATGTGCTTGAAAGATATATTAGTATTTTATTTATTCTTCATAAAAAGAACACACAAAATGTATTTTTTAACTTTTTTAAACCTTTGTCTACTTGAGCCACATCAGTTGTGATGTGACAGGAGCTCATGTTAGCATAGCAGCGTTAGCTCCATGGAAGGAAGGGAAACAAGAACAAAATCAAGGTCAGGTTTTGCAAAACCAAGAGTAGGTTTATTGGTCGTCTTTTCCAAACACCTCATATTTCCTTTGAATGTACAAATAATGAGAAAAATACAATTTTATATTGTGTATTTTGAGTATATTTTATGCTAAACCTAAAACAGAGATTAGCATGCTAATATGTCATGAGATTTTAAAAGAAATGTTAAACGTTGTAATTTAATCACTTTTTTATTGTTATTGTTTATTATTATTTATTTAATATTTATGTAATTTCATTACAACCACTATCACTTAATGTTTATACACACTGTGATGAAGTAGAACAAATCTAAATATTTCTAAAAATATGTGTTGGATTGGCAAGGCCCCGGGGGGTGGATGAGATCCGTCCTGAGTATCTCAAGTCTCTGGATGTTGAAGGGCTGTCTTGGCTGACACGTCTCTGCAACATCGCGTGGCGGTCGGGGACAGTACCTCTGGACTGGCAGACCGGGGTAGTGGTCCCTCTGTTTAAGAAGGGGGACCGGAGGGTGTGTTCCAACTATTGGGGAATCACACTCCTCAGCCTTCCCGGTAAGGTCTATTCCAGGGTGCTAGAGAGGAGAATTCGATCGATAGTCGAACCTTGGATTCAGGAGGAGCAGTGTGGTTTTCGTCCCGGCCGGGGAACACTGGACCAGCTCTACACTCTGCATCGGGTGCTTGAGGGTGCATGGGAGTTTGCCCAACCAGTCCACATGTGCTTTGTTTATCTGGAGAAGGCATTCGACCGTGTCCCTCGTGGGGTCCTGTGGAGAGTGCTCTGGGAGTACGGGGTTCGGGGCCCTTTGATAAGGGCTGTTCTGTCCCTGTATGACCGGAGCAGGAGCTGTGTTTGCATTGCCGGTAGTAAGTCGGACCTGTTCCCGGTGCATATTGGACTCCGCCAGGGCTGCCCTTTGTCACCGGTTCTGTCCATTATATTTATGGACAGAATTTCTAGGCGCAGTCAGGGGCCGGAGGGGATCCGGTTTGAGAACCACAGGATCTCGTCTCTGCTGTTTGCAGATGATGTTGTCCTGATGGCTTCATCGAACCGGGACCTCCAATGTGCACTGGGGCGGTTCGCAGCCGAGTGTGAAGCGGCTGGGATGAGGATCAGCTCTTCCAAATCCGAGGCCATGGTTCTCGACCGGAAAAAGGTGGCTTGCCCTCTCCGGGTGGGTGGGGAGTCCTTGCCTCAAGTGGAGGAGTTCAAGTATCTCGGGGTCTTGTTCACGAGTGAGGAGAGGATGACGCGTGAGATTGACAGGCGGATCGGTGCAGCGTCGGCAGTGATGCGGTCGTTGTACCGGACCGTTGTGGTGAAGAGGGAGCTGAGCCAAAAGGCAAAGCTCTCAATTTACCGGTCAGTCTACGTTCCTACCCTCATGAGCTTTGGGTAATGACCGAAAGGACGAGATCGCGGATACAAGCGGCCGAAATGAGTTTCCTCCGCAGAGTGGCTGGGGGCACCCTTAGAGATAGGGTGAGGAGCTCAGTCACACGGGAGGGGCTCGGAGTAGAGCCGCTGCTTCTCCACGTTGAGAGGAGCCAGCTGAGGTGGCTCGGGCATCTGTTCCGGATGCCTCCTGGTTGCCTCCCTCGGGAGGTGTTCCGGGCATGTCCCACTGGAAGGAGGCCCCGGGGAAGACCCAGGACCCGCTGGAGGGACTATGTCTCCCGGCTGGCCTGGGAACGCCTTGGGGTCCCCCCGGAGGAGCTGGAGGAAGTGTCCGGGGTGAAGGAAGTCTGAGAGTCCCTGCTTAGACTGTTGCCTCCCGCGACCCAGCCCTGGATAAGCGGAAGAAAATGGATGGATGGATGGATGTGTTGGATTTTCTGAAAAATATCATGACCAAATTTGACTGGAGAATCGGCCGTTAATGTCCCAACTTTAAACAAACCAAATACACAAAAACAGCTAGAAAAATTAACAAATTAATTTTATTACTTATTTTTGTATTTTATTTTGACTTGTACATACACATATATTAATATAATTATGTCTTATTTGACACCTGTCTCTTGCTATCTTTTTTGCAACTTATCTAGAATGTATTATTACCATTTATTTTTTATGTTATTTTTTACTCTTTGTCATTATGTTGTGATTAGTGAGCTACTGTGTCCAAATAACTTCAATCAATAAAGTTTGTCAAAGTCTAAGGAATCACTTAAAATCCACTAAACTCATGACTTTTTAAGTACATTTTTAAACAGGTACTTTTACTTAAGTAGATTTTTCCATGTGCGTGAAAAGTCCCTCAGTCGTCCAGGTAGAATCCATGATAACAGGAGAAGTTCAATTTGTCAACTGGACCAAGTTTGTTTGGTTGAAAACGTTTCGCCGCTCATCCGAGAGGCTTCGTCAGCTCTAATAAGAATACTGGTAAGACACTTGCTTATATCTTGCTGTAGGGAGGAGCTACCTAGCTCCTCTACCTACCTAGCTTTCCGGAAAGTAGTTAGCTAGGTAGCTCCTCCCTACAGCAAGATATAAGCAAGTGTCTTACCAGTATTCTTATTAGAGCTGACGAAGCCTCTCGGATGAGCGGCGAAACGTTTTCAACCAAACAAACTTGGTCCAGTTGACAAATTGAACTTCTCCTGTTATCATATTTTTCCATGTGATTCTTTTACTTTAACTTGTGTATCTGTAATTTTACTTGTGTAACCAAACTGAGTACTTCATCCACCACTGGCTATATGTAAAACCAATGTTATTTCCCCTATTCAGATGAGTTCAGCAACTGAATCTTATTTTTTTTTACCTTTTTGAATTATTTACTGTCTTTCCATTTACATAGTCATAGGCTCATAAGTACATGGGGAATAACTGAGGAATTGTCATGTAAATGAGGCTCAGCAGTGAACGCCCACCCCTGAAGTAAATTTCACATTCATAGCCTTTCCGAAAATCTTAAAAGTTTGAAAGTTTGCTCAGGGCTACATGATGACTAATGACCACCAGACATATTATGTAATTAAAAAGTTTCTGAAACCACCAAGATCTTAAAACATTTTGGAGAATCTTGTGTTTAAAACATGCTTTTTGGTCTTAATCCTATTAGTTACCACTTCGCTGGTTAGTCTCTGCAGCGTGTCTGAACTCTTAATATTTGAAATTTCGCACAAGTTTGTGGGGAAAAATAAATGGAAAATTTCATTACGGAAACCACTGTTGGGCTCCATTGGCCTGGGTCAATCTAATCCACTTTTATTTATTTGGAACATTTTATAAACATCACAGTTTCCAAAGTGCTGCACAGATACATGAAGACAATAAAATACTGCAAATAGTAAATAAAACAAATACATTTAAAAAACATAAAATACATCTGAAGCCATGAAAATGATTAAAAAATATGGAATGAATCAAGTGAATTTTTTTTTTTAAAAAGACACAAGAGGATCACCAAAGTGGGCATGAAGGACTCCAGCACTCGGTCAATTCTTGCAAAAAAGTTATTTTATTTGATGCAGTTCAATGTTTCAAACCTCCGTAGTTTCCTAAGCATATTGCCACGTCCTTGTGCAAGACACTTTATCAGTCTACGTAGATTTTCAATTTCAGGATTTGCTGAATAAACAGTTTTCCCCCAACAATATACAAAAACAACTATCTATCTTCAGAGTACAATAAATGAAAATGGAATTTGCCATTGCTGTCGCTTCGTCAAGTACCCTGAAGGCCAGAAAACATATCCCCACTTTCCTTGTTTAAGTAATGGCAGCACTGGAAGGGGTCAGTGCCATGTCTCAGCTAATAAGCAGAAGGCGTCCAGAAGGGATCATAAAATGCACTTCCTCAGCCTATTTGTTTGGAGAGGAGCTCGAAGTGTGCTGTGGCAGAGGGAGCCCTTCATATGGAAAGCAGGGGAGCAGGTCATTGGTCGTAAAACTCAGCCCCGATTGGCCGGAGTAATCACCCAGAGAGAAGACGTGCGGCAGAGTGAATGGAGGAGGAGTAATTGTCTTTAAGCAGAAGTTTTAGCACCACACGTCATCTGCAGCTCCAGACCACACATTCAGATACACTCAGGAGATTACATGGGTTTAGTGCTGTCATTATAACAACAAAACAGGTTTTACTACCAATTCTGGAATGGATTATATTAGATTTATAGTCTAAATTTCAAGTTTAATCTTCCTAAAATCTTGTGTTTGTTTTTGTAGTAAACAGAATAAAGCCCGCGTGTAATCCTTATTGATGTATTCATTTTATTGCAGCTTCCAAGGGCCACAGTGAATAAAAGACAATTCAAATTATTAAAAGTCAATGGCAGTTAAATGTTAAAATGTGAAATATGAAAGTTCTCTTGTAATATTATCATGTTTTTTGTCATCCACTAATTCCTCTGGCGAACACATAGACTGTATAAAGAAGTGGACTAAGGCTACGTTTATATGATGACGGTCTGAACAGAAGACGCAAAAGTGGCGTCGCTTCTTCACTTTTTATTCCACGTTTAGACGAGCGTTTTCGGCAGGAAATCTGTGTGCATACGGTGACGCAAAAGTGTGTTGAATTCGATTGGGTATGCACAGGGCTCTCAAGTTTTGAGCGGGGTCGTGCGTGAGACTGTAAGGGGGGCGAGTGAACAATTTTTCTTGAGGAGCGGGGGGGGGGGGCTTGAATTGTCTCTCTCAATGTCTAATTTGTCTAAAGAGCAAACTTAAACTACAAAGCAACTAATGAGAGTTATATAAATGAAGTTATTACCTGATGGTTCTCAGTTTGTTTTATCATCATCGCAGTGTGCGCTTAGCAGCTGAAACTACACTCTACAGTCTGCCCAACAACAGAAAAATCTATTTTCTGATTGGCAGATTTTTTTCCTGGGAGCGGGACAGGGAGGAGGGGGAGAGTTTTTTTCGCTGAAAACGCGCAGTGCCTGCATAAACTGAGCCACACAGACCGATTTTCTGGGCACAAAAAAAAAAAAAAAAAAAATCACCGTGAGAAATGCCATGTCGAATTGCGTGTGTCACACTCTCAATGCGTGAGACTTGAGAGACCCTGGTATGCATGCCAGGCGGCTAGGTGGTGCTGTGATACATTATCACTATGTCCGTGTACATGTGTAGAATCTTCCTTCTTCTCATCTGCGCCGCGAAAAGCAACAACAAAACATGGCTACCGGTAGCAAAAAAAAAAATTGTGCGGTCAGACGAAGAAGTTCAACTATTGCTTCAGACCACGTTAGACTACAAAGCAACGAAGGGGCAACAAGGTGTGGACTGGGAGTCCTGCCAAACAAAGTACACTGATATATGGACCATGACGTAAACGCGTCCGCGACGTCCGCAGATTTAACCAGAGTTTTGCGTCTTGGGCAGTGTAGACGAAAACGTTACGGTGGAGCGTATTCAAGTTTTCCACTTTGGAGGCTGGTTACAGTTTTTTGCACTTTTAAGCCCCCAAAACGCTGTCACTGTCTAAACAAAAGGCACTTCCGATAAAATATTTGGTCGTTTTTACCTGTACTGTAAGCGTTCTTGTGTAAACAGGCCCTAAGGGATTTTGACGTCCCCCATAGAGTTTTGCTCCAGTTAAATAAACCTCATGAGGGTAGCGGTTAAAGGAGTGAATTTGGAGGCAGTCTCTATGTTAGGAATAGGAATTTATTAATGGAATGAAATAAAAACATCAGGATCATGTAGAGCGGGTTAATCTGAACATTTTAACAGAAAAATGACGAGGCTCACAGCAGCAGTTATGAAGAGAGGTGACAGTATTTCCATGTAAGTCAATTTTCTCACCAGTCTCTAAAAACTAAAAATTGTAAACTGGCATGACTATTATACTTTTTGTTTGTTGTCATTAGCAACTAAAAGTAACTGGAAAGGAAAACTTGGTACCAATTTAAAAATGCAAATAAGTGTAATTTTACTTTTAAAATGGTATTGCCTTTTGTAGACTCAACAAATTGGAGGAAACACAGCTCTTCTTGTTCTTGTGTCTTGATCAATCAATAAAAATAACTTCACACGTCGTCCACACAGCCCACTCATTCCTAAGCACACACATATATGATCCAAACTCTCCTCCCTCACATTTGGGCAATGCAGGGTTTTCTCACTATCTTGTTTTGTGTGTGTGTGTGTGTGTGTGTGTGTGTGTGCGTGTGCGTGTGTGTGCGTGTGTGTACATTCACACCATTTGTATCTGAGTTATGTAACACTTCGCCGAGAAGAAGAGCTGCAACAACATATAGAGTTACAGCACTGTTCCCATGTGGGTCTTGGAGTAAGAAAACCATGCAAGTTCTGTTGTGTTTCTTTTTTTATTGTTGTTATTTATTGTTACACACCAATGACACTCCCAATGATGTTTTTGTTGAGCGCGGGATTCGAACTGGCAAACATTTGAATCAGTGGACAAACGCTCTACCAAGCTATTTTGCATTTCTTGGATTATTTACTTTTTGATTTGTTATTTTTGTTTTTTTTATTGATTTGATTTGTTTCATTTAAAATTCAAATTATTTGTTTGGATGAACTTAAAATAATTAAATGGAAAAAGGTGACACAGACAGCACTTCAGTACTTGATAATGGTATTTTTTACGGCATAGCAGTTTCAAACCAGAGATTATCTTATGAGTTTGTCCATTGAGCTATTTTATTGCAGAATTGTGTGTGGGTGGTTCAATAGTATAAATATAAAATTAAGCTGTATTTTTTCCATTGCAAGATAGGTCTGCTGTCTCTTTATTGCTATATTAGACTTCTTCTCCTTCTTGCTGTTGCCTGCGTACAAACAAAGGCTGAAACTGGAAAAACCGGTTCCCAGACAAATACACAAATAGAGCAGTATGTCTGATGAGGTGCTACAGGACTGCTTTGAAACAACAGACTGGCAGATGTTTGCAGACGCAGCGGATGGCGACATTAATGCGTACACAGACTCTGCCGTAGGCTACATAGGGAAGTGCATTGAGGACACGGTGCCCAAAATCTCCATCTGCACTTACCCTAATCAGAAACCCTGGGCGGGACCGGAGGTGCGTGCTAAACTGAAAGTTCGCACCGCCGCCTTCAACTCAGGAGACCCCGAAGCCTTCCCTCTAAGCTGCGCGCCTGTGCAATTGCGCACTGCTCGCACATTCTCAGCGCACAAGAAAACCTTATGCAGCGCACTGTAAATGAATTAGATCTATATTTTTTTCTGTATCATTTTGCTGTGTAACTCAGTGAGTGACAGGTGCCCAGCCAATCATACGATACGATTCACTTAACGCTACGCAGCCAATCATGGCATTGACAGTACTTGTGTACGTGCCCTGCCCATACACGCTATATAACAGTAATAACGCTAATGCTAACCAGAGCTCCCTCTAGGTGCGTGCGTGCAGCGCATAAAATAAAATCTAACCTCAACTGACAAACAAAGCGCTGGTTAGACGCACGGAACGACCAATCTGATAGATGCACATGTGAATGTGACACGCGTCAGGGAGAAGCCGACTACAGACACATTTCGACCGCGTTTCTCTAGCTTCCTTCAGTAGTTGTAGTTGCACATCTCCGCTGTCAGAGCGGCAGATCATGGAGGGAAGAACACAGGAAGAGGAGACAGGTAGAGCCATAATGTAATCTTCCCCTGTTTACTTTGTTTTCATAGTTTTTTGTGAGCCAAAAAGATGGGACTTTCTCAAAGTGTGAATCCTCTCCCCAGAGCATTATACCACAGAGTGCTGTCACTCATGCAAAATTACTGAAATAGGCTAATAATTAAAAAACAAGATATAAAGTGATAATAATTTATACTTATTTTGGTGATCATTATTTTGGGAAAGATTACCCATCTTATGGCCTATAGGTCCTACAATCCATAAAAAAAATCTGCAGCTATATGCAGGCTATATTTATCAAGCTAAAAAAATCTCTTAATGTAATTTTACAGATTTATACACTGCTCATTTATGGGCCGTAGCCCACAGTTTTTTTATTTGAAGTTATTTTAATTATTTGAGGTTATTTTTCAAAATATTGTACTGTTTAATGTTTCACTGACATGCAACATATACAAAGCTCATGAACAGATTTTTCTCTTTGTCATTCTAAGTGGACCAAAAAAATCAGTTAATATGCCACCCCCAGGTCAAATTTGGGCATCTCCCCACAGTCCAGAGACTAAAATAAGTGGTGGAAAGCGTTTTCCTGCTCACCCAGCCATTGTCCGAGTCTGTCGCCACTGACCGCCGCGGTATCTGCTGCTCCTCCGCCTTAGACTGGAGTCTAACGTCGCCAGAGAAAGATTTCGGCCAAAAGGAATTAATTTGCTCGATGCGTTTCCCAATTACTTTATGTGTAGTGCGCATTCATATCGAGTGCAAATAAATGTGCAAATCAACACGGAGAGCTTGCCTTGGTCATTTTGGGTGGGAACTATTTTCCAGTGCGTAAGAATACAGCCGAATCACGCACCACGTTGTGCAACAGGGGAACTCCCTTCCCGGTGCGTAACTGGGATTCCCCTGGCAGCGTGCTGCGTGATACGACTGTATTCTTACGCACTGGAAAATAGTTCCCACCCAAAATGACCAAGGCAAGCTCTCCGTGTTGATTTGCACATTTATTTGCACTCGATATGAATGCGCACTACACACAAAGTAATTGGGAAACGCATCGAGCAAATTAATTCCTTTTGGCCGAAATCTTTCTCTGGCGACGTTAGACTCCAGTCTAAGGCGGAGGAGCTGCAGATACCGCGGCGGTCAGTGGCGACAGACTCGGACAATGGCTGGGTGAGCAGGAAAACGCTTTCCACCACTTATTTTAGTCTCTGGACTGTGGGGAGATGCCCAAATTTTGGTGGCATATCCCTTTAAATTAAAAGTAATCTAACGCAAATAACTGCAGTAATTTGATGAATAAGCTGTAACTTGTGATGATCTCAGGTGTGATACTGGTGTGGCCACAGTGTGCATGTCGGATGTCGCTCACAGGGGTCCAAGGAACGCTCAGGGAGTTAGTGTGTTTGCTCAGACACCTTAAAAATTAGGGGGAACATTGGTGCCTACAGAGACGAGGTGAAATCACTGACCAGCTGGTGTCAGGAAAATAACCTCTCTGAATGTCAGCAAAACTAAGGAAATGATCGTGGACTTCAGGAGACAACGTGTAGACCAGCATCCCCCCATCTTCATCAACAACGCTGAGGTGGAGCAGGTCAGCAGTTTTAAGTTCCTTGGGGTACACATCACTGAGGATCTGTCCTGGACACTACATACAGACACTGTGGTTAAGAAAGCCCGACAAAGACTCTACTTCCTGAGGAAGTTGAGGAAGTTTGGTATGAACACCAGCATCCTCACAAACTTCTACAGGTGCACCATCGAGAGCCTGCTGACGGGCTGCATCACAGTGTGGTATGGGAACTGCACTGCTCAGAGCCGCAAAGCGCTACAGAGGGTAGTGCGAGCGGCAGAGGACATCACTGGCAGCAGTCTCCCCTCCATCCAGGACATTTACCACAGCAGGGGTCTGCGTAAGGCACGCAGCATCACTAAGGACCATACTCACCCGGCACAAGGACTCTTCCGTCTGCTACCCTCTGGTAGACGATACATGAGCCTGCCAGCACGCACAAAAACACTCAAAGACAGCTATTACCCCCAAGCTGTCAGACTACTGAACTCTGGATAATACTCTAAATACTGAACTCTCAATAATACTGCACTAAACTACCTTTCATTATACATAATATGTTTACTGCTGCTGCTCTGTACGAATATATCATGTTTGTCACTACCTCACTGTAAACTACTGCTACCTGTGCAATAATCTGTGCAATAATCTATGTGCAATATTTATATCATACTATGTACAATACGAAATCCACATGCAACACCTACACCACACCATATTATGTGCAATCTGTGAAATACTTACACCTTATTTGATCTTTGATTTAATCCTACCTGCACCTTGTACACTGTACCTTGTATTTTTATTAAGTTTTATTACATATTTTATTTTATTGTTTATTATATTGTTTACTTCTTCCCCTGCACTTTTGCAACACTTTTTTTACCATGTACTATTATTGCATGTTATTAGTACTTCTTGACTATCTTAGCGAGTCAACGGTTCTACTGATCCTAAGCATTTCATTGCATTGTTGACCTTGTGTTGATTCTGCATATGACAAATAAACAATCTTGAATCTTGAATCTTGAATCTTCATTTTTGTAATAATGTTTATTTTCACTACATATGCTTGTGTTTGTTGCATAGTTTGTATATGGTCTTTTATCACTGACACTTGCAGTCATATTATCAGTCAGGGTGGCATGATATTGAGTATTTTATCTCCCCATGTCTCTGCTGTCCCTCCGAGGCTGCCCCAGGCCTTTCTCCACCTCACAATCAAAAATAAGGGGGGTTAAAGGGGAGGGGGCGTCACTTTGAACGCGTCTCCCACAGTAATGAGTAAACAGCCACACTTTTGAGTGACAGTGAGAAGACACTCTGTTCCTGCTAAATCTGACTATATTCAGAGGCATCAGGTGCACCCGTCTCAAGACTTATCTGAAAACATTTGAATGGCATGTCCCTATTCAGACTCCTGTCCTTGCACTAGTAAGAAAAGTGGCCATCTTACAATGTTGTTATAGTGAATGTAAAAAGCAGGATTGTTTTTAGGATTTATTTAATAGAAGCTTGCTCTTAAAGAATATCATGAATTTCTCTGCTATATAGTTATAATCTATATATCATTATACTCCAGAATACTCCATATACTCCACTTTTTGACATCATGGGAAGGTAGTTTTCAAGTTAACAGCTACCTTTTATCTTTAGTTCAGCAAAGATTGGACATTCCAGGGCCGAAATCATCTAAATGATGATGCGTGAGTTGTGTGGTCCTCTGTGTTTTTTATAATTGCTTTTGCTTTTAGTTATTTTATTATGATCACTTTATTTATTGCTATTTTAGTAATGTTTTTAATTAAGTTTTATTGATTTTATGTGCATCACTTTGGAAACTGTTTCTGTTTATAAAATGTGCTATCAAAATAGTTAAAAGTTGGATTGGATAAATGATTCTCGTGAAAGTGTATGGAGTTTAAAAGCACAGTGGAGCACTTTTCGTATAACCACATGGCGTCATAAGGTGGAACAGAGTGTTTTCTGTTTGAGAGAACTCTAAATATGCAGGATTTGTGTGTTAAACATGTGTGAGTAAAGCACATCTCCCACTATGTTTGTGATGAGGAGACAACATTATAACAGATCATAAAACAGGGTAATATTAAGATTAAGACTTTATTGGTCTCACACACAATGACACACAGTGACACACGGGAGAAATTTGACTTCTGCATTTGACCCATCCTTTTCAGGAGCAGTGAGCAGCCATCTTTTTCGGCACCCGGGGGGCAGTACCGTGAAGGGTCTTGCCCAAGGACCCACACTGGTTAGCTCATTGCCCGGGGGGGATTTGAACCCACAACCCCCAGGGGGAAAGTCCATGACTTACCAGTTGAGCTAACCAGCAACCAGCTACCAGCCGGCCAGCCGGTAATATGGGTAGTTTAATAAAAGAAACACATCAGCTGTACAGAGGGGTCGGTGAAAACGTAGATTGTCAGAGCATTGGCATTTGAATGCAGGAGAATAAAAATAAGCCCCAATATGCATGAATCACAGTAAAATCAAGTGAAAACAATTATATTCAAGCCATTCAAGTTGTGAAACATGCAAATCATTAAGAGTTAGGAGTTAGTGTCAAATCATTACAAAACTAGAAATTACCCCTGACCAAAGCCCTGACTGAAGTGTAAAAATCTCGGATGTACCTCCCACTCATCTGATGTCCAGTTTCCTCCGAACAAACTGCTCATTTACTGCTGTCCACCAAATGTCTGAACTATCTCTTCAAATTACAAAAGCGAGTTATTCAGAGCAGTTGAAAACATGCTTTTCTGTCTTCTTGTACTTGAAGGAAATATAATAAGTAGTTAACATGAGCCTACTGAATCCATATAGAGTTTTATGAGGGTATTTCAGACTGCGAGACCCTATCATCACAAAGCCGTTCAAAAAGTCGCAAAGCTCGTAACAGTAACAGTGACATTTACGGTATAATGGTTTGAGAAGAACAGCCATTCGTTTTATGTTATTTTAGAGCTACCGTGTATCTGGCACATTCTATAGTGAAGTTTCGATCTGTGCAGTGGTATACAGTAAGAGCCACATGAACACAACAGGAAACGCCTCATTTTTACTCCAGGCTGTTGTTTCGGTTGGTAATGAAATGGACCATTCTATCAAAGTATTTCCTCTGGAAGCTCTAGGCACCAAATTTGCTGGCTTTGTTGTTAGCGTTTGGGGGGGTATTTTTAGAGTGAATGTGTTTGGCTTGGTGACTGATTTTATATTATATTTATTTATGACAGCATGAATGTGTAGATGTATTTTTTATAAAGTGATGTTGCATGGTTTGTGTCAAGGGTAATGATAGTGGGGATGGATAATGATGTGAATGTTAGTGGGAATGGCTGGAGTGGGTGATGGGTTGGGGGAAGGGTCAGGGAGTGGGAACACCCAATAGTGGGAACACCCAATAGAACGGGACAGGAAGAGACTCAATAAGCTGGTCAGGAGGGCCAGCTCTGTCCTGGGCTGTCCTCTGGACTCTGTAGAGGAGGTGGCTGAGAGGAGGGTACTGGCCAAATTCACGTCCATCATGGACGACACCTCTCACCCTCTGCACCGGACTGTAGAGGAGCTGAGCAGCTCCTTCAGCAGCCGACTGAGGCACCCTCAGTGCAAGAAGGAGCGCTACCGCAGATCCTTCATCCCCACCGCCATCAGACTGTACTATATAGGCCAGACGTGCAATATCCTCTTTTCCATGCTCTCCCTGTTGATGCTTGTATTATTATTATTATTACTTATTACTTATTATTACTATTTTTATTATTACTTACTTTATTCCATAATTGCCTGCGTGCAATTGTCTTTCTTGTCCAACTGTCCTGGAGCTACTGTGGCAAGTAAATTTCTCCTGTGTGAGATCAATAAAGTCTTATCTTATCTTATCTTTTCTTATTTTATCTTAATATCTCTGTGTCTGTGCTAACACCGCTATCTTTTTATCTGATGTCGTGTATGTATATTTTATGTTCTGCAACCTTCCCTTACCTCCAAGACAAATTTCTCCCTGTTGGAGACTAATAAAGAAACGTAACCTAACCTTACCACATGGGCTGCATCTTCCCTGTTTGCAAGTGACATTTTGGGGACTTCTCACTAAATATATACAGTCATACCTTACAAAAGACCCAAATAACCAATAATCCAAGTTACGAAACGCCTTTACGTAAAATTTTCATCTCTGAATAGGAAAGAAAATTCAAGTTACGAAACGTGAAATCTCAACAATTCAAATAATGCGCGCTCGGCTTCGCAGCCGCCCCAATCCCCCGAAACGTAAATACAGTCATAAATACACTCTCCAACAGGGTTTAGGGGGTATTGGGGGCCTTGGAACGAATCAGGCCTTTTACATTGCGAATCTACTTACGAAAAAATCACGTTACGAAACCACTTCTGGAACTAATTAATTTCATAAGGTGAGGTATGATTGTAATAAATATGTTTTGAATTATTAACTGCTATGGCGGCAGCCCAAATTTTTCTCTTAAACCCATGGATCGACTTACAGGCAGCCCCAGTTTCACAGGGTGTATGGTTATAAGCCTATAGGCCAAAAATTATCTTTAAAATGGTACACTACATTAATTTAAATGTAAAATTCTACACTACATAATTGGACTTGTAAAGATGTTTGCTTGGAGGAAAAAAAAATCGTCCAGAGCTCCTTGAGACAATTTCCAGGAAGTGATGAAAAGGCCTTTTAAAGTCTCCAACACATAATGAACTTGTTTCTTTCGTCTTCACAGAAACGACTATTGGACCATTTGAACTATGCCTGTTTTGTCAATGCCCTTTTAATCTCAAGTGGGCATTGATCTACAGACGTGCCCACTCTGTCACTGCCATAACATCCACAGTAATCATGTATTGTGAGTTTGGTATTCACCGCTCTCCCATTTCACATTTCCAGGTCAATACTAGCGAGAGACTTGTTTAACAGCATAAATCACGTCAGTTCTTTATGCTTAGATTGTCGTAAATAAAATCTCAGATAAAAGTCTAACAAAGCCTACTGTTAGCGTCACAATCCCAGGAAATGTTGATGACGTCAGCTGCAAAATATCAATATCTGGATCGACTCTAAATTCTTTTTTCTTCAAATTCATTCATTGTAGAACATCTCCCTTTTAATGTGAAGTGGGCATTGAACTACAGACCTCACGTGACGCCCAGATGTGAGAACAACTGGTCACTCTATCACTGCCATAACATCCACAGTAATCATGCATTGTGAGTGCGGTATTCATCGCTCTCCCTTTCACACTTCCAGAGCTCTAGGATTGTTGTCAGGAGCCTCGGCGGGGAGGTAAACACTACATCTGGGTGGTCCTTCTCTTTCTATGGCCTTCCTGAGTCGACAGGGACAGGCAGGGACTAGGGTCTGCTGACAGGAGCGCTAGTCTTTATGCATTTGGTGGCTGCTGCTCGCTCCAAGTGGCCTCATACATATTAAATGAGCTTTTGAGGAATCCACCAGTGTGCGGCGCATTTCCCAGTCTCCTTATTTACATTTGAGTGTCACTCCTGGACCCCTCTGCCTCTTTCCTCTTTCTCTCTCCTTTCTGTCGACATCGCTCTAAAACTACTTTGGCATTCTTTTTTTCTGTTTTTCACACCATGCCACCTGCCCACTTCTACCGTTTCCTCGCTCCTTCACAGCACAGTTTGCTGGCAAAAGTATTCCAAAGGTTTGTATTATACATTTTGTGAGCCTCTCTCTGGGACTGCCACAATGGACTGTGCTGGTTTCTAAAGGTCATACAAAACCTTGGACACTTTCAGCTAGTTCTAGTTCAAATAGTCTTTAACTTTATTTGTTTGGCTCCTCTGCAGTGGGATGCACAGTAAGTTCAGTTGAAATTCTGTAGCAGTTATCATTACTTATCATTATGTTCAGCCACTATCAGCAATCTAAACATACTGATACTGATGACATGCTTGGGTGGTTCTGCACGTATATATATGGTGGAACTTTCAGTAGTTTCCATGGTTACACACTGCACACCAGTGTTGTCCCTGAACGCGTTCACTGAACGATAGTTCATGAACGCGTTCATATTTTGGGTGAACGTGAACTGATCGCTCTGTATTACTGCCTGATGAACGAACTGTGAACGACTTCAATAGGGTCTCAGATTTCTGATCCATCCATCTGAAATTTCCATTCCATGTGCCTCCCCCCCTTTCGCTGCTACTGCAGGAGTGCTTACAAACTGTTTCCCTGCTATCGGGACTCTGTTCCCCTCATGCTCTCCCGACCTTCTCCTCCGCGCTGCTTTCTGGTTTAGGGGTCAAACTGTGGCACTTCCTGGTCTTGCGAGAAACAGCGCAGAGTGGTGCGCTAAAGGAGGCCACATTAAAGGGGGAATCACTAATGTTAATTTGTGGGTTTATTTTGTTTTGTTAAGTCTCTTAGTTAATTAAGTCATATCATATGGGGGTTATTTAAGTATTTTCTTTATTATGTTGAATTGCAGGTGTTTTATCATTATGGGGACCGTTATTTATAGTTGGATAAGGATGTAAAATTGGATATGAAGATGGAATCTAACACATGGTTTGATTGTTAAAACTGATATAATAATTGCTGTCTATGGTTCTATATGGACTTTGGCAATGATATTGAAAAATAATAGCTCGCAGCAATGTATTGGGGAAAAAAAAGAACTATGAACTAGTTCATTTTTTGGAACAATGAACGAACTACTAACTATAAACAATTATGAACTATGAATGAACTAGTTCATTTTGAAATGTATGAACTGAACTTTGAACTAGTTCATGTAGAAAATGAACTTTCCCAACACTGCTGCGCACATTAGCAAATACAGCCAAAATGTGTTTTTTTTTATTACAAAATGGAGGGAAGCTGGTCATGGAGGGAGCTGACAGACCCTCTACAAGAAAAGTTACACAATGCACCTTTAAATGTGTCCAATGAAACATATATTACATTTTGCACCTTTGTTTGTGTTTTGTTAGCAAACACAGGGGCGAGAGCAAAGATTGCATTGCCTTGTGACCCTCTTTGGTCGGATAACAAATCAATCACAACTGTTGATCTAAAATTAAACACGCCATATGCAACGCTTTCATGTTCTGGTGGGCGTCTTATAGCTACTCTAAACCTGGGTGGGAACTTTTCCAATATTTTTGCCACATGATTATAATGAAAATATAGGGGTCTGGGTAATGTATTTATGACATGCCTTTCATTAGATTGACTGTCAGAGATGATGTAGTATGGACTTACATCTGGAGCTCATTGTAGTCTTCTTCAAAAGGCATACCAACGTCAAAGCCTATCCATATTATCCATCTATGAGGAACATATAGAGCGCTGTTAGTCATACAAACGTACAGGGGGGCTTTCATGAAATCATTCCCTTGTTTGGTCGAACATACACCTACAGCTCTGGAAAAAAATAAGAGACCAGTGCAAAATGATCAGTTTTTCTGATTTTACTACTTATAGGTAGTAAAATAAAATTTTTGTTTGAGTTTATAAACTACTGACAACATTTCCCCCAAATTCCAAATAATATTTTTTTTTAAATAAGAATAATAAAAGAATATTAAAATAAGAAAACAACAAGCATTTTCTTATTTGAACTGAGGAGGTAAACACTACTGAACTTAAATAAAAATAAATAAAAAATACTATATATACTAAATACTTGTACTATTGTTCTTATGTTGTTTTAAGTCAAAATACTAGTATACTGAAATCAAAACAAATACTAATTAGATGAAGCACTTACTAACATATTATCTTATTTAACATTTACACTTTTCCTGTGAGAGGAAAGTCTACAATAAACCCTATGTTGCAATACCAATTATGTACGGTACCCCAGAGTGGACAAATCAAACCCTTGTCATGGAATACTATGAATAGACATATACAGCTCTGGAAAAAAATAAGAGACCACTGCAAAATCAAATCAGTTTTTCTGATTTTATTACTTATAGGTCTGTGTTTGGGCAAAACGAACATTTTTGTTTGAGTCTATAAACTACTGACAACATTTTCCCCAAATTCCAAATAAAAATATTATCGTTTAGAGCATTTATTTGCAGAAAATGACAAATGGTCAAAATAACAAAAAGATACATGTTTTCAGGCCTCAAACAATGCAAAGAAACAAGATCTAATTCATTTTAAAACAACAAAATACTAATGTTTACACTTAAAGGGATATGCCACCCCCAGGTCAAATTTGGGCATCTCCCCACAGTCCAGAGACTAAAATAAGTGGTGGAAAGCGTTTTCCTGCTCACCCAGCCATTGTCCGAGTCTGTCGCCACTGACCGCCGCGGTATCTGGTGCTCCTCCGCCTTAGACTGGAGTCTAACGTCGCCAGAGAAAGATTTCGGCCAAAAGGAATTAATTTGCTCGATGCGTTTCCCAATTACTTTGTGTGTAGTGCGCATTCATATCGAGTGCAAATAAATGTGCAAATCAACACGAGAGCTTGCCTTGGTCATTTTGGGTGGGAACTATTTTCCAGTGCGTAAGAATACAGCCGTATCACGCACCACGTTGTGCAACAGGGGAACTCCCTTCCCGGTGCGTAACTGGGATTCCCCTGGTAGCGTGCTGCGTGATACGGCTGTATTCTTACACACTGGAAAATAGTTCCCACCCAAAATGACCAAGGCAAGCTCTCCGTGTTGATTTGCACATTTATTTGCACTCGATATGAATGCGCACTACACACAAAGTAATTGGGAAACGCATCGAGCAAATTAATTCCTTTTGGCCGAAATCTATCTCTGGCTATGTTAGACTCCAGTCTAAGGCGGAGGAGCACCAGATACCGCGGCGGTCAGTGGCAACAGACTCGGACAATGGCTGGGTGAGCAGGAAAACGCTTTCCACCACTTATTTTAGTCTCTGGACTGTGGGGAGATGCCCAAATTTGACCTGGGGGTGGCATATCCCTTTAAGAAGAGTTCAGAAATCAATATTTGGTGCAATAACTCTTATTTTTAATCACAGTTTTCATGCGTCTTGGTATGCTCTCCACAAGTCTTTCACATTGTTCTTGGGTGACTTTATTCCACTCCTGGTGCAAGAACTGAAGTAGCTCAGCTTTGTGTTTGTGTTGAAATTCAACAGTCGCTGGAATGGAATGGCTGTAATACATATAGAGATTCTGATTTCAGAAAAAAAAATGCAGTGGTCTCTTTTTTTTCACAGAGCTGTAGCTACCCACTTCATACATGCTCAGCAAAAATGGTTCAAATATTTCTTATAGTTTAGTGTCTATTATGGTTTATGTCAGTTGTTGGAGCATGTGTGAGGTTTTCAGACTGGGCTACAGGACCACTGGTGAATGGAGATAGACTGCTACTGAGAAAGTGAGGAAGTAGCAATGGTATGTAATAGTCCTAGACCTGGTTTAGCCCTGTAGTTTTAGTCCAGTATACTCCTGTTATGGGCCTGGTTTAGATCTTATTGTACTTTATGTGAATTCTTTGTGTGAACCACTGATGTACCAGTCAAAAGATTCACCATGCGGTGTTTTATTTTTCTTTTCTGCTTACTCCTTTCTATGTTTTAGATAAATATGGAATTTCCGTTGCCAGTTTCAGTGCTGTGACTCTGATTGGCTAATTGGTTTCTAAACATGATTGATAATGAGGAATGGCTTGCGCATCCATCAAGTTTCATGGTCAATATTTATCAATAGGTCAACAGAAAATGAATTATGCATTGTGGGGATGCATTCATGGCATTATTTAAAGGTCCGATATAATTGACATTTGTGAGCTTTACGACATGTTAGAATGTTGTTACCTCCTCGAAAACATACCTGGAGTTTTGTTTCACTCACACACGTTTGATTAATCCTTTATTATTAGCCTGTCTGTACCTCCAAAGCTCCAAATGCTGTGTACCACCTTGTGATGTAATGCAGCGATAGTTACCTTTTACCTTTTGTTTAGCTAGAATAAGAACACTTGTGAATTTTGAGCATTACAATTTAAACCAAGAAATTTAAAATAAATAAATCGAGCTAAAAAGGAGATGCAATGTATCATCTGTCTGTAATTTGCATATGACTTTTAATTAAAAATGTTATAATATAGATTGCCGAGAACAAATCTGTCCATCCACCACTAGTGCATAATAAGGAAATGGTTTACTGGAGCGACTTTAATTAGATTTTAATGAAAATATGAATTCTGTTAATATCTCTGTAATACCGATTTAAACCTCTGTGCCTGAAATGTGCTAAAGATAATTACCGTAGCGTATTATATTATCTTTGGTTCTCTCTGCCCCCATAAAACTATAATACTTCCTGAAGCTAATCTGAGTATTGTATTACTATGTACATTTCCCTACGTCCTCCCTGTTTTTTATTGAGCAGTGGTGGATAAAGTACTCAATTTTGTTTCTCAAGTAAAAGTATCACATGAACAAATCCACTTCAAATTAAAAGCATTTTGCAGAAATTTTTAGAACAATTAAATAGATGAAAAAGAATTTAGCAGATTTTACTTTTGTACAGTGGTACCTCACCTTACGAATGACCCAACAAACGAAAATTTCAAGTTACGAAACGCCTTCACGGTAAATTTTTGTCTCTAGATACGAATGAAATTTCAAGTTACGAAACGTGAAATCTCAAAAAATCAAATAATGCGCGCTCAGTCACATATTATACGCTTTTCTCAGACTGGATTTAAACTTTTCTCACATTAGTCTCTCGTTTAAACACTCAAATTTTCATAGATTTTCAACAAAATTATTAATAGTGAAGCGTGTGGGGGGAAGGAGGAGGGGGGAGAAGAGTACGCTCTGACACGTGTCCCGGCGCGGACCCGGCGCGGACCCGGCGCGGACCCGGCGCGGAGCTGACAGCAGGTCCAGACCAAGGTCTAAACCAGGTCTAGACCAAGGTCTAAACCAGGACTAAACCAGGACTAAACCAGGACTAGCCCAGGTGGATTAAAGCGCCACGCGTAGGTCTATTTCCTGGTTCCGGCGCGGAGCTGACAGCAGGTCTAAACCAGGACTAAACCAGGACTAAACCAGGACTAAACCAGGACTAAACCAGGACTAGACCAGGACTAGACCAGGTAGATTAAACCGCCGCGCGTGGCTCTATTTCCTGGTTTCGTTTCGAGTCACAGCTGAGGCGAGCCGCTGCTCCAGACCTGCCCGCGTAAGGTGCTCACAGAGCGGCATGGACAGAACCGTGAGGTCGGCCTCTTCAAGACCTCCAGGCCGGTGACCGGGACAATCCCCGCACCCATGCCCGCTTAGGGAGCTCTTAAGGCGGGCTGGCAGTGTCCCCCTGGGTCCCTGGATGTCTGGGGCTCCGTGCCTGGAGGGGCCCTGGAGAGCAGGTCTAGACCGCGGCTCTTGCATGCGAGCAGCGGCTCGCCTCAGCTGTGACTTGAAACAAAACCAGGAAATAGACCCACGCGTGGCGCTTTAATCCACCTGGGCTAGTCCTGGGCTAGTCCTGGTTTAGTCCTGGTTTAGTCCTGGTTTAGACCTTGGTCTAGACCTGGTTTAGACCTTGGTCTGGACCTGCTGTCAGCTCCGCGCCGGGTCCGCGCCGGGACACGTGTCAGAGCGTACTCTTCTCCCCCCTCCTCCTTCCCCCCACACGCTTCACTATTAATAATTTTGTTGAAAATCTATGAAAATTTGAGTGTTTAAACGAGAGACTAATGTGAGAAAAGGACGCAGGACGCAGAACACAATGTTACACTATAAAAAAAAAGTTACACTATAAAAAAAAAAAAACTTGGATCGGGGCCTTGGAACGAATCAGGCTTTTTCCATTGAAATAGCTACTCAACTTACGAATTATTCACGTTACGAAACCACTTCTGGAACGAATTAATTTCGTAAGGTGAGGTACCACTGTACTTCGTTATCTTCCACCACTGAGTTTGTGTCTAGTTCTTTTTCTCTCAGTGAGTAGCCACCCCCCTTTTCATTTTCATTTTCGTATTTGTTTCATTCGTAAAAGATGAATACAAAATAACTATGTTTCATACATGAATGTGAATGAAAAAGCAGAAAGCAGTACAGGCTTGTTATATCTGCCTCCTTTTCACACAAAGTAAAACATTTCTAACACTTCAACTGTTCCAACTTAATGTATACATTTATGAGGAACTTATTTATGTGACATACCCAATATTAAATACTTGTTAATTAACCCAAAAGGACAGTTCATACTTCATACATTTTTGTTTGACATTTATTTTAAACACTTGAATAGATTTTGAAGCTTTGATTTTTTTTTCATTTAGACTGTTCCATAAGCTGATTGAAACACATTTTTCCATTGTTCCACTGATTTTTTTTTTTTTTTTTTTAAGATTTCCTTTCAAATTATAATGACTTTGTTTCTTTGTAAATTTTCTTTGGAGATTGGAGGGCAAGATCTGCTGATTTGCTTTATACATCATTTTTAAAATATGAAGTTCTACCAATTCACTGAGTTTCATTATCTTTAATTGTCTAAATATTGGGTTTGTTGAGTCTTTGTATCCACTTCCACTGACAATTCTTACAGCTCTTTTCTGTAAAAAAGAAAATTAGATTAATATCAGTTTTACAAGCACTTCCCCAGACTTCAATACAGTAGGTTAAATATGGAACAATCATTTAATTATACAACAAATACAATGCACACCTGGTTAACTTTTTGACTCTGCTATTACATGTGATTATTTAATTTAATTTTGACATACTCTACATGGGATTTGTGTCTGATGTTCATCGATTATAACACTCAAAAACATGGACTCAGGTGCCCTCTCTATTTCCTCATCTCCAATAAAGAATGTGGTATTGAGACTTTTTTCCTACTACTAAATACTACGAATTTTGTTTTACTGATATTTAAGGACAATCTATTACAATAAAACCAGTTTATTTTTTAAAATTCCTTCTCTACAACCTCTAGAATATCCTTAATGTTTTGTCCTCAGTGGTGTTGTCTGCAAATAAAATACACTTTAATAATGAAGACACAGTAATATCATTAACATAAATTAGAAAAAGTAAAGACCCAAGGACCGAACCTTGGGGCACATCTTTTAGATAACTATTAACCCACTGGTGCGCTGCATCTCTAATGCCATACTTATATAATTTATCAAGCAACATCGCATGGTCCAGCATATATCAAACTCCTTTTGAAGGTTTTTGATCAATAGCATTTAAAATTTCCTCAGTTAGGTCCATTATTGCTGTGGCAGTAGAATGATTAGAACAAAATCCATACTATATAGTGGCTATATGACAGAATGTTATATTTATTGATGAATTTATTGAGCCTGGCAGCAAAAAGTTTTCCCAGGACTTTAGAGAATTGTGGAAGTAGAGGTTTGGGTCTATAATTGGAGAAATTGTGTTTATTGCCTTTTTGAAGAGTGGAATTATTTTGGCTATTTTCATTTTGTCTGGGAATTCGTAACAAATTACAGATATAAATGGCTCAACAACATCATCAATCATTTTCTTAATAAATAACATGTTTATATCTTTAAAATCATTACATTTTTTGTTTTGACATTGTTGCACAATAGTTAAAATCTCTTATGAATTTTTTCAAGAAAAATACTATTAACATTATTAAGTAGGATTGCTCCTCTGTCATTTTGATCCCTTTTGGGGATTTGCTGTGCTAATTTAGAACCAATGTTTACAAAATAATAATTGAATTCATTTGCAATGTAAATTTTGTTATGAATATCAACATTACTCTTGGTAAAAAATAGTTTGGGATTTTAGAATTTACTTTGTCACTTTAAGAACTAAGTTAATAACACCATGCATCTTTTGTGCTCTGTTTATTTTTTAGCTAATAAATTACTGAAATAGTCTTTTTTTGTTTTGTTTTCTTATAATGCCTACCAGTTTATTTTTGTACTTTTTTTATATTTAACGTTGGATTCTCTTGTCATTTGTTTCAAAAACAATTTATACAAATAATATATTTTTTCCCCTTGCTGGCATTTTTAAGACCTTTTGTCATCCAAGGAGTATTTATGGTATTGTTCTTGTTACTGGAATTTCTTTTATTTATTTATTTATTTGTTTGTTTGTTTGCTTATTTATTTATTTTTTTAAGTTCTTATTATTCAGGTTAATCAATATATTCATAAAGGTATAATAAGCAATATTCACATCATTTAGTTTGAACACTTCATCCCAATTTTCTTTCTTTAAGTCCCATCTCAAGTGCCTGGATGGAATATATTTTTGTTTACACCTCACCTCTCTTCTCTCGTCCAAAAAAACCCCGACTTCATATCCTCTCAATTTTATTAACGTTCTGTACTGTCTCCCATTACCACATGATACGTGTCCACTCTTATTTCTTTACCCAACAGCATGTGGGGAAATAGTTTTCTGTAACATACTGTGAAGTCATTTGTAAAGCAGAAAACATTTATTAAATGTGCCTTTGTTTAGATTTTATATTAGAGACTAGAGACAGGAAAAAACTGCCCATATTGCATTGTTTTGTGGTCTATATTATAATAAACAGAAAACAGTCTGTCATGGTGGTAATAGAGGAAGTGCTCCACTGTGTTTTTAAACTTTATAAACCTTCACTAGAATCATTTTGAGGATTTCAGCCCTGGAATTGCCAATCTAAAGGTAAAAGGGATCTGTTAACTTGAGAACTGCCACTTCATGACATCATAAGGTTGAAGAGAGCATTTTGAGCTTTGGAGGCTTGGAGACTAATAATGCAGGATTACTCAAACATGTGTGAATGAAACAAAACAAAAAAACAGATATGTTTCTGAGAAAGTAACATTATAATATGGCTTAAAGCTCACTTTTGCGTAATAGAGGGTCTTTAAACAATAATAATGCATTGGATTTAGCACGTTATATTGTATTATTAATCACTTGAATGGGTTGGGTGCTGATAAGATTGTATTGTAAACACAGTTGCGCTGGAGCAGAGCCTGTCAATCTGTGCCTTCGGCCCTCGGGCCACCACATTTATACAAGGCAAAGTGCAAAAAAAACAACAGCTATTTGATGTCCTGAAGCTTGGTTTCTCCATATTTACTTCAGACATATGGCCATTTTTCTGACGATATCATAGACTTCATCAAGTACGTTTTATTTCACTAACAAACAAGGAAATGAGGTAATAGTCAAAGATTCTTCATTCAAAAGGGACAAACAAATGACAAATAAGTCATATTTTAATCATAAAAAATAATAATCTGTTTTTACCTGTTTGTATTTTGGAGTTGCATCATTGTTGTGTCAGAAAGGCATTTGGGATAGAATGGAGTCAGTATTCAATCTGTAAAAAAAAGTCTATTTGAGGAAATATTATAGTGTCCAGTTTTACATCACCACCTGTGATGTAAACTCCATTTGTTTTTATATCAAGTTCTGTCTCTCACTGCTGCTTGTATTCAACAGTCATTCAGCATACATCGCACCTTTAAATTCCCATTTCCCCTGAACATTCCGCCATGATTACAGGTGAGCGGAGGTAACATCCCCGCTAATTACAAACCCAAAGGTCGTCTGCATCATTTCCTGGTGAAAACATCTTTATTGCTATGTTCAAACTTTGCATATTGTCCTTATGGCTATTCTTCTCTATTATCCCGCCTCCGCTATACTTCCATGGTTGGACTTCCACTTGTGTTATCTAACGCTAGTATATCCTCCCCCTCAGCCTCTCTCTGCTCATCTGCTCTTTGTCTCGCAGATCTGGCGTGTATGTTGAGCGTGCAGGCGTTTCAATCTCCCTGCTTGTTTTCCTGGATGTCTAGGCATGGACGACAGCACAAGGACACTAGCTCGGACTTTATTTTAGTGTGGAGCAAGTCTAACCCACAGACTGTAGCCCGAGACTGGACCCAGGGAGTGTGGAGTCAGTATATAATGGTTAGATGAAGCCACAGATGTCAGAGGATGTCACCGAAGAGGAAGTTGTTATTATACACCAATCAAGCTAAATTATGACTATCTACATCCATAAGCATGTGCTGTGACCTTTTACCATATGCCACATGTCGTACAGTACATAGCAAAATAAGATTATAACTTTTTACAGAAATCAGAAACGAATTATTGCTATTATCACTGACCAACCCTCAGAATAGGGCTGGGAATCACAGGATCCCTCATGATTTGATATAATACAAGATACATGACTCACGATATCACAATATGGCGATGTATGTGATACCCAGTAATATGTGTCCAACCGCAGGAAAACCAATACCAAGTCGTCGTGGAGGCGCGATCTTGGGGAATTATGTTGATTTATACACGCCCCGTGTCATTCGCCAGAAACAAGCATTTTTGAAAATAAAAATGTATGTTTTTAACGTCACTAATGCTGTTATCTGTAACATGGAGAGGCTTCTTCATGATCTCAACTAGCACATTATGCAAAAAAATGAAAATCACAAATTTTGAAGAAAAAAAAAAAAGCATTTCCTGAGAATCTGTAATGCCGACATGCGCCCTCAGCTTCCGTGGTGGGACACATTATATTACACGTGATACTTTGTGATATATTGCTGTTTTTTAAGAACCAAGTACATTTTAGAAACAATATTTCTTTGTTAGTACTACACTACTTGTGCAAAGTTAATATGAAATAATCTATTTTAATCATCAAAACAATGAATATGTTAAGTGCATTGCAGAAACAAGTTTCCTTCCACTAAATAAGCAACAGTTTGCCAATGAACACCTGAATTACTTAGAGAGTGATTGGGAGAAGGTGCTGTGGTCAGGTGAGACCAAAATCAAGCTCTTTGGCATGAACTCAAGAGAGAAATGCTGCCTATGACCCCAAAAACACCATCCCAACATGGAGGTGGAAACATTATGCTTTGGGGGTGTTTTTCTGCCAAGGGCACAGGACAACTTCACCGGGTCAAGGATGGAGCCATGTACTGTTAAAATCACAACAACCTCCTTCCCTCTGCCAGGAAACTGAAAATGGGTCCTGGATGGGTCTTCCAACATGACAATGACCCAAAACATACAGCCAAAGCAACAAAGAAGTGACTCAAGAAGAAGCACATTAAGGTCATGGAGTGGCCCAGCCAATCTCTGGACCTTAACCCTATAGAAAACGTATGGACGGAGCTGAAGCTCCGAGTGGCCAAGCGACAGCCACAAAACCTTAATGATTTAGAGATGATCTGCAAAGAAGAGTGGACCAACTTTCCTTCTGATATGTGGGCAAACCTGGTCACCAACTACAAGAAATGTCTGACCTCTGTGCTTGTAAACAAAGGTTTTGCCAAGTCTTTTTTGGCTAGAGGGTTCAAATACTTATTTCACTCAATTCAACGCAAATCAGTTTATATATTTTCTTTAAAGTTATTTTCTGGATTTTCTTTTTGATATTCTATCTCTCAATGTTAAAATAAAACCATTAAATTATAGACTGTTAATTTATTTGTCAGTGGGCAAACTTACAAAATCAGCAATGGATCAAATAATTAATCTTACTGTATATACTGTATAATCAAATTTAGTATCACGATGTATCAATATTTTGTTATTTGTGCACACCCCTATATTCACAAACTGTGCTTTTGTAATTTAGTACAAATATCAAGGACTAAACTGCTCTTTCTGTCCATGCATGGTATTGTATTCATATTGAACATAATACTTTTGTATCTTATTTTTACTCTATTTTTACTCTATTTTATTATCTTGTTTTTTTGTATCTATATTAAAAATATATATATTTCTGTATACATGTATTATATATATGTTTATAGTTGGATTTCCATTTATTTTTGTGTTGGTGATGTGCTCTTTGTGGGTAATTTTTCTTAAAATCAGACCAATCATAATTTGAGCTACATTCACTCAGAAAGCATCTTCTCTGCTGTTCCTTCCTGTTCTTTTGACTTTCCATAGATGTACTATGCTCTCACACACCCCACACAATCTGCTGTTTCAGAGATGCTCAGACCAAATCCTCCAGCCCTCGCCTTCATACTGGGCGTTTGACACAAAGACAAAATGTTCACTCTCTGCTGAAGGTTTACACCCACTAACCTCAGATTGCAATGATCTGAAAGTCCCATCTGTGTATACCAGACAACATTAACCCTAACCTAACACATAACCCTAACCCTAACTGCAAAATGTGCAATTAATGTCATTTGAGGGGGTCTGGTTTGAGAACCACAGGATCTGATCTCTGCTGTTTGCAGATGATGTTGTCCTAATGGCTCCATTGAACGAGGACCTCCAGCGTGCATTGGGGCGGTTTTCAGCCAAGTGTGAAGCAGCTGGGATGAGGATCAGCTCTTCCAAATCAGAGGCCATGGTTTTTGACCGGAAAAAGGTGTCTTGCCCTCTCTGGGTGGGTGGAGAGTCCTTGCCTCAAGTGAAGGAGTTCAAGTATCTCGGGGTCTTGTTCACGAGTGAGGGGAGGATGACGCGTGAGATTGACAGGCGGATCGGTGCAGCGTCTGCAGTGATGCGGTCGCTGTACTGGACCGTTGTGGTGAAGAGGGAGCTGAATCAAAAGGCAAAGCTCTCGATTTACCGGTCAATCTACATTCCTACCCTCACCTATGGTCATGAGCTCTGGGTAATGATCAAAAGGACAAGATCGTGGATACAAGTGGTTGAAATGAGTTTCCTCTGCAGAGTGGCTGGGTGCATTTTTAGAGATAGGGTGAGAAGCTCAGTAACACTGGAAGAGCTTGGGGTAGAGCTGCTGCTTATCCACGTCGAGAGGAGCCAGCTGAGGTGGCTCAGGCATCTGTTCCGGATGCCTCCTGGTCGCCTCTCTGGGGGAGATGTTCTGGACAAGACCCGGGGAAGACCCAGGACACGCTGAAGGGACTATGTCTCTCGGCTGGCCTGGGAACACCTTGGAGTCCCCCCTTTAGTCGCTGGAGGAAGTGTTTGGGGTGAAGGAAGTCTGGAAGTCCCTGCTTACACTGAAAATGGATGGATATTAAAGGGCCCATTTTACACAAAATTTACTCTCATGAGCTTTAAGCCATGTTAGAATGTTGGTACCGCCTCAAAAGCATACCTAGTGTTGTGTTTTGTTTCATTCACACATGTTTGAGTAACACTTTATTGCTAGTCTGTACATCTCCATAGCTCAAAATGCTCTGGTGCACCTCGTGATGTCATGAGGTGGTAGTTTTCAAGATAACACCTTTAACCTTTAGCTCTGTAAAGATTGGTAAACCAGCTCAAATGATCCAAAAGTATTCTAGTGAAGGTGTATGGAGTTTAATAACACAGTGGAGTACTTCCTGTATTACCATATGACATCACAAGGTGGAATAGAGTGTTTTCTATTTGAGGGAAGAACACAGCCTAAATATGCAGGGTTTGTGTGTTAAACATGTGTGAATGAAACAAAACAAAACTCCAGGTACATTTGGGATAAGGACATATTACAACAGAGATCAGAAAATAGCATAATATGGCAACTTTAAACACAGTAATAAAGCAAATATAATTCCCTGTGTTTTTCTCCAAAACAGAAATGTAGTTTTAAATTTAGCATACCCCACCCCGATACTACAAGCATCTGTTGTGCAATTTTTAATTTTGTTAATTTGAATAACTTCACAAACACTGGCTCGTTTGTATGATTAAACCCCAAATATCGTCTTGCCAAATCCTCTTGACCAAACTGAGTTCTTTAAAAATAGACATGCACTTCTTTTTAATTTGTGCAAGAAAAAAAAAAAAGAAAAGGAAAAACTGCATTTGAGATCCAACTGAAAGATTTTGTGCCAATCGTTATTCTTATTACCGTACGTCCCTGGACAATTATTAGCATTAGCATTTTGAGCTTTTAGCCGCTTAGCACCTCATCTGTTTGCTGTAATGCTACACTACCTCCTGATTACTTTTGTTTTGCTTTCAAATTGCACCTTCTAATCATTAACTCCATCATTGAACCCCCCCATCGCCTTAGGAAACTTGGACAATTTCACTGCCGAAGCAAAAAAAAACAAAAAACAAGACTGAGAACCAGCGGTGGAAGGTAACAAAGTACAAAAGTAAAAGTACAATACCTAAGGACAAATTTGTGTATTTGTACTTTCTACTCTACTACATTTTAGATCTGGACTGAAAAGTAAAAAGTACTTTTCTTTATGGATTGAGACCTGCTTTTTTTTTTTTAATCACATGCAAGTTGAGATTTCATCCCAAATACACAAAAGCAGCTACAAAAATTAAAAAAAATCAACTGAATCATTTAAAATACTTATCAAAATGATTCACTGGTCTACAAATTTTTGGACTTGCTCTGCTTCTGAGATAAAAGTGACTTAAATCTCATTTATATTGATAAAATGAACTGAAAATCAATTGATAACTGTGCTGGTTAGCTAATGTATTCAAGATATTTAATGATATTGTTTTACATCAAAATCGCATCTATTTATACAATAGATTTAGGCATTTTTGCTTAAAAATAATATTTATATTTATGCTGACGATATTCAACTTTACATAACCACCAAATCCATCAACTCCACAACTCACTCTTCCCTCACCCACTGCCTCTCTGAAATCAAAACTTGGATGCAACACAATTTCCTACAACTAAACTGTGACAAAACCGACTTAATCATTATTGGCCCCAAAAACATCACCAAATCCACTCAAGACTTCAGCCTGACCATAGACAACACAACCCTCACTCCATCCCCACTCATCCGAAACCTTGGCATTCTTTTTGACACCACACTCTCATACCAACAACACATAAACTACATAACCCGGACTGCTTTCTTTCATCTCAAAAACATTGCACGACTCCGCCCATCCCTTTCTTTCTCTGCTGCCGAAACACTCATCCATGCATTCATCACCTCTCGAATCGACTACTGCAATAGCCTTTTCTATGGTCTACCCTCCAAAACTCTCAACAAACTCCAATACATTCAAAACTCTGCTGCCCGCCTCCTCACCCACACCCGCTCCCGAGACCACATCACTCCTGTCCTCCAAAACCTCCACTGGCTCCCCATCCCTCAGCGTATCCAATTCAAAGTCCTCCTCATGACCCACAAAGCCCTCCATAACCTGGCCCCATCATACCTCTCTGACCTTCTGCACCGCCACACCCCATCCCGCTCCCTCCGTTCCTCCGACACCAACCTCCTGTCCCTCCCCTACAGGACCAAGCTCCGAACCTGGGGTGACAGAGCCTTCTCTATTGCTGCCCCCACCCTCTGGAACTCACTCCCACAACCTCTCCGTGACTGCTCTGACCTCCCCACCTTCAAAAAACTGCTCAAGACTCACCTTTTTAAAACTGCTTTTAATGTTTCTTAATGTTTAATGTTTTTCTGATTGTTTATTGTTTTGTTACTTGTTTTATTACTGATTTTACCTCTTGTACAGCGTCTTTGAGTGTCTTGAAAAGCGCTTTATAAATAAAATGTATTATTATTATTATTATTATATTTTGAAAATATTTAACTTGCACTTCTTTATCCGTCAAGAAATAAACAAGAAATATCTTGTGACATCAGGTGCACTCAATTTCGAGGCATCTCTCTTATGTAAAATAAAAAAATATTTGATGTTTGATAAAACTCTAGACATATTAAACTGAATGTATTGGAATGTGCAGACAGGCTTTCAGATAGAACTGGTTGCTTGTAGACACACTGTACCTTCTGATAAACTACACTTTTTGCTTTATTTTGGATAAATTTCCTATTTTGACCCAATACTATATCTTGGAAATTATAGCCAATCAGCACTTCTGACTTACTTTTTCTTTATTAGTAGTCATTGTTTAACTTTTCTAAAAATCTCTGCAAAACTTTAATACTTTTACTTAGCCTAAATAGATTTTTTCATGTGATACTTTTACTTTGAGTAACTTTTTCTTCCCTGTCTGTACTTTTACTTAAAGGTCCCTTGTGAAACTTTTCTGGTGGAGGGTCCGTCACCTGCTTGTTTCTATAGATATGTCATTGCTCGGTCTGGAATGTTCCACACTATGGCATTAAACAGCTCTACCTTACGTTTATTCAGTTACAGATGATTTTATAGCACAAAAATAGCTAGAAAAACAGGCATTCAGACTATGAGCTGGGTTGCCTCTCCACAGATCTGACCTGTAACTTGGTCTGGTTTGGTTTAGTACCATATTGTGAAATATTCCAGACAAAACAATAACATCTCCATGAAGAAAAGCATTTGACGTACTCTCCACCAGAAAAGTTACTCAATGCACCTTTAAGTAATAAAACTGAGTACTTCATTCCACCAGACTGGCTCATATGTTTTATTTTATTTATGTTTTCTTCATTTCTATGTTCTGAGTGAAAGGAGTGTCTTCAGTTGAGACAGCGGAGGTAGACCAGAGCGATGCAAATTACAGGAAACACTTACTGCCATTGTTTTTGAAAAGAAAGAGCTCATGCATTTGGGAACTGGTCCTGCAGAGGAGTGGCACTGACAAACAATACAGAAGGATGTACAAAGAGACACTGGATTAGACCAGACGTGGTTTTCAAAACGTGCCACGGGAACTCACATAGCACGGTTCTGAGGCTGTTAGTCCTGCTCTGTACCTGGTTTAGTTCTGGAAGGTTCTGAGGCTGTTAGTCCTGCTCTGTACCTGGTTTAGTTCTAGAAGGTTCTGAGGCTGTTAGTCCTGCTCTGTACCTGGTTTAGTTCTGGATAATTCCTGGTTATGATGTGCTTGTATAAATATTATTAAGACTCAGATCTAGCCTGGTTTAGAACTGGTTTGGTTTAGTCCTGGTTAAGTCTTGGTTTAGTACTGGTTAAACTCTGGTTTAGTCCTGCTTAAGTTCTGGTTAAGTCTTGGTTTAGTTCTGGTTAAATTCTGGTTTAGTCCTGGTTAAGTCTTCATTTAGTCCTGGTTAAGTCCTGGTTTAGTTCTGGTTAAACCCTGGCTTAGTTCTGGTTTAGTCCTGGTTAAGTTCTGGTTTTCTTCTGGTTAAGTCCTGGTTAAGTCTTGGTTCATTCCTGGTTTAGTTCCGGGTAAGTCTTGGTTTAGTCCTGGTTTAGTCCTGGTTAAGTCTTGGTTTAGTCCTAATTTAGTTCTGGTTTAGTTCTGGTTTAGTCCTAGTTTAGTCCTGGTTTAGTCCTAGTTTAGTCCTGGTTTAGTTCTGGTTAAACCCTGACTTAGTCCTGGTTTAGTCCTAGTTTAGTTCTGGTTAAGTCCTGGTTAAATCCTGGTTTAGTTCTGGTTAAATCCTGGTTTAGTTCTGGTTAAGTCCTGGTTGTTCATGGACTTATGCTGGTCCTTTGTAGAATCCCTGGCCCAGGCTGTAGTGGAAGTGTACTTTTATGTAAACACACAGAGAGATGCCAGTGTTTAGAGCACGTCACAGTCTGTCATTAAAGCTGCATTTGTATTCACAGCCAAAGACCATGCTCTCTCCTTTAATGGCCATGGAGAAAGCACCAGCTCCGGAGAGAGGTGAAGGAGGAAGACGAGCCAAGCGACGAACAGATTACGACTCAAATTACAACCTAGAAATATCGTCAACATATGCTTAGAGCGGCACTGCTTTATGTCACGGGGAAGGTATGGCATAAATACAGTGTGGAAGAGAAACAGAAAATAAATATGTCGTAATCTTTACATTTTAGATATGAACGTAGCAGATCGTCTGTCTTTAGCTGCGCAGTGAAAAGGTTGTGTGCTTGTAAATCAAATAGTTATCTTTACATACAAATTCTTTTCAAATTATTCACACTTTGGACTGGTAAAGAAAATGTGCAGTATTTTTATTTTTATGTTTTTGGATTTGAATATGCCTCATAACTTAAATTCTTAAAAAATAAATAAAATAAAATAAACTTTGCATAAAAAACGTAAAAAAAAAAATCCTGTTGCTGTTTGAAGAGAGCAGGTGGGGTGTGGTTTTTTGTTTGTTTGATTGTTTGTTTTCTATTTTTGTTTTGTTTTTTTATTATTATTTTTTGGAAATTGGAAATGGAAATTCTAACTTTCTGACTTTGTAACTATATATACAAAAAAAAGCATTGCTTTAAACTATCCCACATTTACGTGGACGTTTTGGTGGCTATATAGACTTAGACAAACTTTATTGATCCACAAGAGAAATGACTTGGACACAGTAGCTCACACATTGCAATATATTATAATAACAATGAGTAAAAAAATATGAATGGTAAGAATAAATTCGAAATAAGTAGCGAAAAGGACAGAAAGAGACTATCAGCAAATCCCACGTACAGGAGTAGCATTAGCCCATATGTGGTGATCATGAAGTGAAACCAGCTGGAGGTATAGCCACAGTAAACAGTGACTCATAACACACACTAAACTCGCAAACATATGTAAAAATACTCCATTTAGCACCAACTCCTACTAAAACTAGAAATTAATTTAAACCAAATTCATTTATCATGTGGGGAACTTTCTAGAGTCTTAGGGCCTGTTTACACGAGAACACTTACGGGTAAAAATGACAAAATATTTTATCGGAAGTGCCTTTTGTTTGACTGAAACCACCCTCCAAAATGGAAAAGTTGAATACGCTCCACCGTAGAGTTTTTGTCTACACTTTGGTCAAATCTGCTGAGGTCGCTTACGTATTTATGTCACATCGGTCCATATATCAGTGTACTTTGTTTGGCAGGACTCCCAGTCCACACCTTGTTGCGCCTTCGTTGCTTTGTGTAACGTGATCTGAATGGTTGAACTTCTTCGTCTGACCACACACATTTTTTTTGCTACCAGTAGCCATGTTTTCTTTTGCTTTTCGCGGCGCAGATGAGAAGAAGGAAGATTGTATGCCTGCGCGTGGACATAGTGAAAATGTATCACAGCACCACCTAGCCGCCTGGCATGCATACCCAATCGAATTCCACACACTTTTGCGTCACCGTATGCACGCAGATTTCTTCCTGAAAACACTTGTCTAAACGCGGAATAAAAAGTGAAGACGCGACGCCACTTTTGCGTCTTCTGTTCAGACGATCATCATATAAACGTAGCCTTAATGGTGAGTCCATATATTTGGCTCTTGCTGTTTAACTTTCATCATAAAAGTTACACAATGCATCTTTAGCTTTTTGTATTTGCTACATAAGTCCATATATCTTACTTCATTTTTTATGTCTTCTGTATGTGTATATAAAATGTAGTAGGTAATAGTAATAAAGAAAAGAAAACACTGAATGAGAGGGTCTGTCTAGTAAAGTTGGGACTGAAATCGTACATTGATTATTTATTGGTTATGCTTTAGACAGAGCTGCACACAAACATGGACAATACAAACACATTTTGTCAATAGAAACAAATCTATACATTCACGCTTTAAGGACCCATATTAAACTACTAAACCAGGACTAAACCAGAACTTAACCAGGACTTAACCAGGACTTACCCAGGATTAAACCTTAATGGGCCCATATTATGCTATACTATACAGGGGGTCCTCGGGTTACGACGGTCTCGGGTTACGACGTTTCGTGGTTACGAACGCGCCCCCATTAAAAAATATATGTATATATTACGTGTCATTCCGTCTTACGCGGTTTAGCGTGGTAAGAGATGTAAACAAACGCGAACGGCACGCGGCGCACGGCGGAAGAATACGCTTTGTTGTGGTTGTAGGGCAGAGAAGACGGCCTCATGTGCGTGCCCAATGTGGGTCGAAGTACCTGATGTGGGCTCTGATCTGCTCCTATGAAAGCGGCAGTGATAACCAAGCAGCGTAGTGGTCTAATTATTGAGATGGAAAGGTTATTGGTGCTTTGGTTGGAAGATCAAAGGCAAAATCCGGTTCACGACGAAATTCGGGTTACGACGCGTCTTAAGAACGGATCAACGTCGTAACCCGAGGACCCCCTGTATATGTAATAATATTGTTTCCTCATGACAAACATGCCTGGAGTTGTGTTTTGTTTCATTCACAGATGTTTAACACACAAATCCTGCTCATCTCTCATACAAAAAACACTCTATTCCACCTCGTGATGTCATGCGGTAATACAGGAAGTGCTCCACTGTGTTTTTCAGCCTTGGAATTGCCCATATTTACTGAACTAAAGGTAAAAAGGTAGCTGTTAACTTGAAAACTACCACTTCATGACATCACAAGGTGGAATGGAGCGTTTTGAGCTTTGGAGTTATAGAAAGACAAATAATGCAGGATTACTCAAGCACGTGGGAATGAAACAAAACACAGCTCTGGGTATGTTTTTGAGGAGGTAACAACATTATAACATGTGTTAAAGCTCACGAAAGTCAGTTTTGCGTCATATAGGACCTTGTAAGCTATTCTTACATTGATAAACTGGACGGTGTAGCTCCACCATTAAAAAGCAATAGTTTTCAGTGGAGTTTGAGTGGATTTTGTTTAGTTTTTCTGGGATCACGCAGAGTCCATAGCATGACATCATCTAACTACATTTGGCTTTAGAGACACTTGTGGATAGCGGACTGTGTTCCCATGCTTGTCCCTATGATTTCCCTGTATCTCATTTTCCTGCCACAAACAAACTGAGAGCCATTTCAGCCAGCGTGTAGAGTTGTACTTATGCGCGTTTGGTATAGCTTGTTTTTTTTCAATGCCTCAGTTTAAAATTACGTTTATGATTGTGGCGTGGCATTGTTCTACCTCACCTATTTCCTGGATGTTGTGAAATTAAACATGTCCTCATTTATGCACTGATAAGGGTCGGAAAGGGGCAACAATTTTCGATGAGAATGACAATTACGTTGCCAGTCTCTCTTACGCTCTTATCTTCCCACGGACCACCCCATCCAAAAAAAAACAATCGTAAACATAAAATGGATCTGTCAGGACCAGAGCTGCGTGTGAATACAAAGCACATTATTGAGGATGACCTGCCTAAGTGGAAAAAGCAATACAATTACCATGTATATTTTTCTTTTTGCATTCGAATAGCTGCGTCTGCACACCCTCTTTGGAAGCAGATTGCACTATGAATGTTAAAATCTCCATTATGGGTAATACACAAATGACGACGCTCCATACAGATGTGATTGTACTTATTCGTTTTTAGTGTGGCATTTTCCATTTTGTTTTGATTTGTTTTAATTGTCCTTATAGTCATTGTGCCGGTCCAAACTACCGGTTAGATTTGTGGCAAGGTGACCTCACTCACGCTAAGAATGGATGTTTTTAAAATATTTTTGAGCAATACATAACACCTGTAGTAATGCAAGACAAAATATTTTAATATAATTCCCGGGACAATTTAAACTATTAACATCTCTATAGAGACAAACACGTTGCGGACCTTCTCCACAAAAGTTGCTCAGTGCACTATTAAATTGACTGACTTCTGAGAGGGCATCAGGTATAAATACAGCTCTGGAAAAAAATAACCAGACCACTGCAAAATTATCAGTTTTTCTGATTTTACTACTTATTTGGAGAAAGGGACATTTTTGTTTGAGTCTATAAACTACTGACAACATTTCCCCCAAATTCCAAATAAAAATATTATCGTTTAGAGCATTTATTTACAGAAAATGACAAATGGTCAAAATAACAAAAAAGATACATGTTTTCAGAGCTCAAACAATGCAAAGAAACAAGATCAAATTCATTTTAAAACAACATAATACTAATGTTTACACTTAAGAAGAGTTCAGAAATCAATTATTTGGTGCAATAACCCTTATTTTTAATCACAGCTTTCATGCGTCTTGGCATGCTCTCCACAAGTCTTTCACATTGTTCTTGGGTGACTTCATTCCACTCCTGGTGCAAGAACTGAAGTAGCTCAGCTTTGTGTTTGTGTTGGAATTCAACAGACGCTGGAATGGAACGGCTGTAATACATGTAGAGATGCTGATTTCAGAAATAAATCCAGTGGTCTCTTTTTTTTTTTTCAGAGCTGTATATTATATCAATAGAGATTATTGCTTTGCTGGAAATGTTCCATTAAATCTATCACTGTAAAACAAACAAATAGTAAAAATACACACATTTTCAACAGTACTTAAAAGTTTTTCTTAAAAATCTATAAATCACCAACAGTAGTGTGGGTCATAAAAATAAAAATCATTAAGGTAAGATACTATGGTAAGATATGGCTATATATATGTATATATATATATATATATATATATATACAGTATATATATATATATATATATATATATATATATATATATATATATATATACACACACACACACACTGTTTTGCATTTATGTCATTTCAGGTGTTATTGTTACATATTACATGCATTCGTATTGTGACCGGACTGCTCCATCTGCTTGCATCATCTGCTTGTTTTAAAAATCCAAAGCCAAAACAGACAAATTAATTTAATCCAAGTGTCAAAAACAATTCCACTTGTAATATTTTTTATCTGAAAAGGGGCAGCAGTATCCAGAGGTTGGCGGTTTGAGTCCCGCTCTGGACAGTGGGTTGAGCGGTCGGATCAACTGACCCGCGGGTTGGCGGTGCGATCCCAGCTCCCAAGCTCCCACAGATGAGTGCTGCTGTTGTGTCCTTGGGCAAGACACTTAACCCCACCTTGCCCCCAGTGTCCGTGCACACTGGAAGAGAGCCCCCATGACACAAAGTACATCAAGGCCGGTTGCATCAAGCGACGTGGGGTCATCCTCCCGTGAACCCACAACCCGCGGGGGATCCATGGGGTCCGGTGCGCTGTGATCTGGGCAGCGGACCTGGACCGTTGCCCCCGTGACCCGAAAATACGGAGAAAGTGGAAGAAAATGGGAAAAAATAACTACTGATTTTTGAGAATCTCGATGCCACAAGCGGTCAATACACTGAGCTTACTGACAAAAAATAAAAAAGAAACACGGTGCACTGGCTTATTGATTGTATTCATTTTGTTTTTCACCATATTAAATGTCTCCTTGTTTAAAATGTTCTTTTCTGAATAAAATATAGCTTCAGAGAATACTCTACACTCCTGGCTGTTTCAATTACATTTTCCACAGACACATTCACCTTTTTAGAATCAGATTTGTCATCTCTACAGCATTAGAAACATAAACAAAATACATAAAATACACAAAATACACATGAGGGAGGACAGTTACATTTTTCAGATCAGGGAATGACTGAAGCCGAGAGGAGAAGAGACGTAAACATTCACGTACGATTTAAGGTGGGGCCATTACTGCTCGGCATTCATGTCAGAAAACTGATCTGCAGTGAGTGTTATCTGACAGTTTAATTACTCTTAGAAGCGTTCGGGGCATTTGTAAAAAGAGCCAGAGTCTGTGAAACTGTGCGTGTGCTTTCATGTGGATCATCCCATCTGCAGAAGGGCAATTTAAGAACAAATATCAGCTCCACAGTGTTTATGCTGCAGTGGCACAGATCCTGCATGGGTCAGGAGTTTTGAGCACAATATAAGAGCTTAAGGATACGCACTGTTACCATTGAGGCTACATGAGGCTAGTTTGTTGTGTCATTGGGTTCCAATTGGGTTCCAGGCTTATATTTAGGCCTGTCACAATAATTACTACAGTATATTTACTTATTGTTCATTACACTAGTCAAATGTTTGGACTCACCCTCTCATTCATTGTTTTTTTGTATATGTTTACTACTTTCTACATTTGATATACAGCCCTGGAAAAAAATAAGAGACCACTGCATTTTTTTTCTGAAATCAGCATCTCTACATGTATTACAGCCATTCCATTCCAGCGTCTGTTGAATTCCAACACAAACACAAAGCTGAGCTACTTCAGTTCTTGCACCAGGAGTGGAATAAAGTCACCCAAGAACAATGTGAAAGACTTGTGGAGAGTATGCCAAGACGCATGAAAGCTGTGATTAAAAATAAGGGTTATTGCACCAAATATTGATTTCTGAACTCTTCTTAAGTGTAAACATTAGTATTATGTTGTTTTAAAATGAATTTGATCTCGTTTCTTAGCATTGTTTGAGGTCTGAAAACATGTATCTTTTTTTATTTTGACCATTTGTCATTTTCTGCAAATAAATGCTCTAAACGATAATATTTTATTTGGAATTTGGGGGAAATGTTGTCAGTAGTTTATAGACTCAAACAAAAATGTTCCTTTTGCCCAAACACATACTACAATAAGTAGTAAAATCAGAAAAACTGATCATTTTGCAGTGGTCTCTTATGGTCTAGAAATGTAAACAAATATTGTATGTAAAGTTAATTTAAAACGTCTTTCTTGTTTGTTGAGTGGACAACCTTTGGGAGGGGCCCTGCAGTGGTTCTGAGGCCCCCCCTGGAAACTCTGGAAACCACTACAATAAACAAACAAGTATAAGCAAGAATCTATCAGACTGAAGTAGGTTTCCGAAAGCCTGTCTCAAAACATTGCACAAAGTATTCACCTACAAAAGAGATTTATTGACGATGATCTCATATGACACATCTCTTCACCACAAGTTTGATAAATAAAGCTTTTTTGTCTCAATATTGGCTTAACTTCATTAGTCTTAAATCAAAAAATATTGCAAAACAGTAGCTTATAAAACATGATTAATTGTCAGTGTTGCAATTTGATTACATGGTATTGATTATCTGCTATGTAATGAAAAGATCTGGGAATTTATATAGGATTATCTGAAACTCCCTTTAATCAATGAAACCACTAATTACCCATAATCCTGAGATTTAAAGATTAACTGCCTAAACACTCAATTTGAATAACAAAGCAGCATATTGTCCCTACATCTGGCTCCTGGCGTGCTGTAGCAGTGTGCTGTGGCGTGGTGTATTGATTAAGTTTGGTTTTACATTACAGCCCATTCCTGATGCAGTAATTTCGTGAGAATTAAAAACACACATTTTGTATTGGTGACTCAATATAATTTAAGATATATTTTATTTCTGGATAAGGCACAGGCATTTTTCTCCAGATCTTGAGAATGAAACGCCACAGGTTAAAGGTCTTATATTACCCCAAATTGGCTTGTGAGCTTTAAGCCATGTTAGAATATTGTTACCTCATCCAAAACATGCCTGGAGTTGTGTTTTATTTCATTCACACAATGCGATAATGTCAATTTAATCCTGTTTCAGAATGGTGAATATTAAGTACACTGACTTTTAGCAGCTGCTTTTAAACCACAAAACCCTGAACCTCTCTCTGGAGTCCTTTCACCGGCCGTACCCAATGACCTTGCAGCATCTGAATTTGAATACACTTTTGTTGCTCATAATTACCTGTTCATTATCAAAGCGTCTAGCCACGTTTTCATTTTTTCACTTCCCCATTTGGCTGTTTGCAGTTCGAGCACTGAGGACTGAGGAGCCGGAGCCAAGACAAAGTGTGATGTGAAGCAAAAACAGGTGTGAACCCCCTCCAGCGATGGGCTCACTAGGGCTGAACAAGCTCAGATTATCCATGTCACTGCAACCCAAAATGAGACTGGAGATCTGCAATGTATCTGACAGAGAGGGGTATGTACCGCATTACTACGGGTCCACCGACCAATCAGATTTGACCACATGAAATCCCTGACAACAACAAACGCACGGGTGAGGCTGATCCGCCCAGAGCTATTAAAATAAATCTGAAAATGACTCGCAGTGATCAGGCATGTGCTGCAAAAAGCAATATTTTTCATTAATTCAAATATCATTCAGTTTTGTTACTTATTTTAAGTGAAAAGAGCGTATCTTAAAGGTGCATTATGGAACTTTTTGGTTGCGTGTCCATCACCTGCTCGTGTTTTATGGATATGTCATTGCTCTGCCTGGAATGTTCCACGGTATGACATGAAACAGCTCGATCTTACATTTATTCAAATATAGGTGATTGTTTAGCTCAAAAATGCCTAGAAAAACAGGCATTCTGACTCTGAGTGGGGTCGCCTCTCCACAAATCTGACATGTAACTTGGTCTGGTTTGGTCTCCATGAAGATAGAAAGGTTAAATGCCATACTGTGAAACATTACAGACATCGCAATTAAGTCTCCATCAAGAAAAGCATTTGCTGGACTCTCCACCAGGTTACACAATGCACCTCTAAGTGTAGACAGATGTATTTTCATATTTTAACTTCTTTAACTTCTTCCATTAATCTGTATGGCTTATCCTCTAATAGTGTCGTGGATTAACACTGGTTTACCGCTCACCACGTCCTCTGACCCGGGTTCTGCTCCGGATCTGGAGCTGGGGAACATAGGTCCAGTAAGTTCACAGGGACATTTAATAAAGTTTGTTTTTCTTCTCAAAACAACATTTGTCCAAAAAGTGATATATTTGCGTCACAAACAGTTGTCCGCTAAAAATTCATACAGGTTAGCTCTATCAGCCTGTTAACTTGTAAACATCTGCTTATGTCAGAAGTCACCGTACCGCATCTGCCGTAAACATCCGCTTAAAGGTAACAGGCTAATACAGATAATATGCGCGCAGTGATACGAATCGAGAGAAAATATGCGAATGCGAATTACGCTGCTGAATTTTTAGCGGACAACTGTTTGTGATGCAAATATATCACTTTTTAGACAAATGTTGTTTTGAGAAGAAAAACAAGCTTTATTAACTGTCCTGGCTAACTTACCAGAACTACGATCACGAGCTCCAGAACCGGCGCAGAACCTGGGTCAGAGGACGCAGTGAGCGGTAAACCAGTGTTAATCCACGACACTATTAGAGGGGAACCCATACAGATTAACATTTTAAAAAAAACGCACTATCCCTTTAACTTGGCTAGATTTTAGTTTTTGCAGTGTAGCATTAGGACAGCTGGCCAATATATACAGTATATATACAGTATTAACTTATATATACAGTATTAACTTATATATACAGTATTAATTTATAGTATATACAGTATATACAGCCTTGTCCATCAGAAGCAGCATTAACTTCAGTAACTGCATCACTCCACATTAGTCAGGGCGTGTACTTATTTGAGACACTTCTGAGCCCACAGGAGCACACAGGAGTTTTGGAGATGCATTGATCAAATAATGTATCACATCACTTGTCTGATATAGTGAAATTCTAATTAGACACAGCTTCTTTGTAACTCTTGAAAACTGAGGTACAGATGTTCACTTCTGCCAAAAATGAACATTCAGGTGCAGATTAAAAAGGCAACGTGTGAGGTGTAAAATATCATCTTCCTGTTGGAGCGTCCGGCACACGCTTATTTCCATGGGCAGTTTGGGATGTTATTGCTTTGCCTGAAATTTTCCACAGTATGGGATTAAATTTGTTTATATCCATGGCAATACGGAAATGACATCAGCAGGCCAAGTTAAAAGTCAGATCCGTAGAAAAGCAAGCCCACTCAGAGTGTTGTGACACAGTGTGATGTTCAAGGTGTTTTTGTCAAATTTAAAAAAAACAAACAGTAATAATATAAATGCAATAATAGCTCTATGGAGACAATCCCCCACCATCCCAAAAAAAAGAGACCACTGCAAAATGATCAGTTTTTCTGATTTTACTACTTATAGGTATGTGTTTGGGCAAAAGGAACATTTTTGTTTGAGTCTATAAACTACTGACAACATTTCCCCCACATTCCAAATAAAAATATTGTTGTTTAGAGCATTTATTTACAGAAAATGACAAATGGTCAAAATAACAAAAAAAGATACATGTTTTAAGACCTCAAACAATGCAAAGAAACAAGATTAAATTCATTTTAAAATGATGTTTACACTTAAGAAGAGTTCAGAAATCAATATTTGGTGCAATAACCCTTATTTTTAATCACAGCTTTCATGCGTCTTGGCATGCTCTCCTCAAATCTTGGGTGACTTTATTCCACTCCTGGTGCAAGAAGATAAGATAAGATAAGACTTTATTGATCTCACACAGGAGAAATTCACTTTAGCTCCAGGCAGTTTAGTGCAAAGAAAGTTAGAACAAAAAGTGCATGCAGACAAGATAAGTCATAATAATAATAAAATAAGTAAATAAGAGAATATAGAAAAAAATAGTGGCGTTATACAGAACTGAACTGAACTGAAGTAGCTCAGCTTTGTGTTGGAATTCAACAGACGCCGGAATGGAATGGCTGTAATACATGTAGAGATGCTGATTCCAGAAGAAAAAAAAATGCAGTGGTCTCTTATACATGTTATTTTATTTAGTCATATGTCCACTACAAAGGCAATATTATTGAAAAGATAAAAGCTGTTACCCAGTGGATGCAGATAAAGGAGGCGCTCATCACTGTTTGCTGTGAGGAGAACTGGGAGGACAGATAACTGGAGTGGCATAATGCACTGTTTACCATGTTCGGGATTAATTACATTGTGTCAACGAGCTGCTAATGCACGACAACGCCATGTATTTTTAGCATTAAAAAAACAACTGCGCGTTATCACACTTCAGGGTCATCATGATGAACGGGAAAACTTTGCACTTAACACCAATTACGCATACTTAGTCGAGCAGCAGTTCCAATCAAACATGTAAACATAATATGGTTGGCACAAGGCAGGATTTTATGTTTTGTTTTTTTGGTTTTTACGCAGAAGTGCTTTTCGGACGTGGCTCTGATTGGTCCGCTCGACTCAAGTGGGCGGGGTTTACGATTGTGCGCATTTCACAAAACCAAAGCGCACACAAGCGGCGCATTCATTCACTACGGATCTGTCGGAGTGACTGCACCTTATACGAGTTTTAGCGCTCTCTTTAACTACTAATGTTTTGACGTTTTTCCCAGCGCGCGTTCAGTCTCTTTCGGTTGCATCCCGTTGAGTTTTGCACGTTTTTGCGTTTATTTTATTCTTTTTGCGTGTCCGTTTTTACTTGCCAGAGTTGTGCACTGACTGGTCTCCTTTGCAAGCCATCCGTTTGCAAGCTCTCCTGCACCGCCAGTATGGATTTGCTTTGGATAGCGGGCTGCCTCCTGAGCATTTGTGCGTGGTGTGCGTCAACGGAGCGGCACAGCGTCTACTGGAACAGCACCAACCCAAAGTACGTAAAAATATCACCGTGCGCCTCACTCTTACTCTTCTCTCCCTCGTAGTGCATTAAAGCGTGCAAGACTTCCACAGATGCATTTGAAAAGCGCGCATTTTATTTTATTCTATTCTGTGGAGTTAATTCAGTTCAATGCATATTCACGATGTTGGAAATGCGTAATGGTCGTAAAGGAGCGTCTGTTGTAATGATAATCTTAAAGCCAGTTGGGAGTCTTTGTCGCCCTCCCCCTTTCCCTTATCTCCTCTCCAACCTGTGATTACGCAGCACTGTTTACCTGCGGCTCTCCTCTTACCTGGCCGCTTTAGTCAGGGCAAGGCAGTCATTTCTAAACCAGATTTGGAAACTAGTCGCAACGCGCTTTGGAAAGACCTTTTGGCACAACTTGGCGCACAGAGTTAAAGCACAGTGTGAGGCAAGTGAGGTGGATTAGACTGGCCAGCACTGATTCTAGGGTATTTGGTCATTTTACTACTCTTATATTAGATTAGATTAGATTAAATTACTATTACAAGAAGTTACATTATCAATCGGATGTGCGTAGAGTTTATATTTTTGTATTATGATATTTTAAACCAGTTCACACTTTGGGATGTTGATAGCTTTGGTCTACAAATTTTTGGACTTGATCTGCTTCCGAGATAAAAGTGGGTAAATCTCATTTATACTGATAAGATGAACTGAAAATCTATTGATAACTGTGCTGGTTAGCTAATGTATTCAAGATATGTAATGATATAATAATATATTATATCTATTGTACTGGAATGTATTGGAATGTGCAGACAGGCTTTCAGATAGAACTGGTTGCTTGTAGACACACTGTACCTTCTGATAAACTACTGTTTTTTGTCTTATTTTGCATAAATTTCCTATTATGACCCAACACTATATCTTGGAAACTATAGCCAATCATCACTTCTGACTTACTTTTTCTTTATTAGTGACCTAAACCAAGAAAAATTTCACTATTTTTGTTCCGGAAGCATTTTACTTGTAGACTAATGTAATCAATTCTATTATGAACTCAGCAATGCACACGTAAAACTGCCTAATATCACGATGAAGCGACAGTAGCTCAGTTGTTGCAGTGTTTGTCCACTGATCCGAAGGTTGATGGTTTGAAACCTGCTCTCGACATCAACATTATTGGTAAAACGGTCAAATCCACCGGCCTGTAGGTTGGCAGTGCGTTTCCACCACCCATGGATGAATGCTGTCGTTGTGTCCTCTGGCAAGACACTTAACCCCAGTGTCTGCGTTAATGGGCGACTGGTTCCTTGATGTAAAGTGCTTTGAATGCCTTGAAGGTGGAAAAGCGCTATCTAAAAATGTGACTATTTCTCATTTAAATTGGTGGATTTCTGTGTGTTTTTATGTGAGTTGATAACTTTAATTTCCAGAGCAGAAAATGTGGATCAAATTGTAAAGTAAACGTTTATCTCTGAATCATATCTGGCCATTAATTACAGCCTGGCCAACTCCAAGTCCCATTAGTATAGATGGAAAAGCTCAAATCGAGGGCGATAGCAGTTGTTTTCATTCATCAGTACTAAACCTACAGGGAATACTTCAGTGTTGTTTTTACCAGCCACTTTAGACTGTGCTGAAATCTCTTTTGCAATCACCTCCCCATCTGACATCACATTTTCAGGCCCGTATGACCGCGGCGGAGGGAGACTCGGAGTGTGCCTCTTAAATCACCCAGAGATGGCGTGGGGGGGCACAGGGGGCTTCGCCTTGGCCGTCATGAGGACATAGTGGTGGTCGTATATCACGCTGCCGAGACAAGTAATAATGTTTGGTGACAGAGACTGAGGAGGTAACTTGAAGCCAGCGCAGTAGGTCAGACACATCCACAAGAGAGCCACAGAGAGACAGATAGAGAGAGGAAACATGAGAGCTGAAAATTACAAGATTGTTAAATGTGAAGGGTCACGCAGAATAACTCGGGGTCATTGAGAATTACTGTTAAAGGTCCTATGTTACACAAAACTGACTCCTATGAGCTTTAAGACAGGTTATGATGTTACTTCATCAAAAACGTACCCGGAGTTGTGTTTTGTTTCATTTACACCTTTGAGTAACCCTTTATTATTAGTCCGTCTACATCTCCAAAGCTCAAAATGCTTTGTTCCACTTTGTGATGTCATGTAGTGGTAGTTTTCAAGTTACGTTCTGTTTTGTTCAGTAGACATGGGCAATTACAGGGCTGAAATCTAACGCTAATCTGCCAGGTCCACTGACTTAGAATGAGTCAAATAAAATAGGCGGTTTTACAAGTAGTTTTAGCAGTCTTAGTAGCAGCAGTTTCTTTTTTGTTTGGCTTTCTTCTGAGTACCAACAAATGTAAACCAGGTCTTTAGCTGGATTATTTTAGGTTCATACCAGCGGTGAATCTGGTGTAGTTCTAGTCCTGGTTCTAAAGAGTCAAAATCTGGATTAAACTGACTTAAATTCAGCAAGTTGCAGAGGAAACGACCTGTAACTTGAAGAAAAGCATTTGACAGACCCTCCACCAGAAAAGTTACACAATGCACCTTTAAGTAAACAAACATTTTTTTTAATTATTCGACTTGAGAAATGTAAGGAATTAACTTTAAGCCCCACCATTTCACTTTTTTTTTTTTTTTTGTCAAAAATAGACACATTTTGAACGTTTTTATCGCAGTAGAAAACACAGAAAAACGCAAAAATCATCCAAATAATTTAAGTGAAAAAACTTTCTGTATTACCACATGACATCACAACACTGCACATTTCTCTGATCTGGCCAAGATTTTAAAACTTATATCAGGTTATTCATCTTGTTTTCAGATTTATGATCTACTTACTAGTTCTGAGACTGCTTAATTCTAGTCTAGAGGGAGTTTATTTTTTTATGATCTTGATGCGTGGACAGATAATTTCACTACTTTTAAGTCATTTTCCGATAGATTTAAATGTTAATATCTTAATTCTTGGCCAAGCTTTTTTGGCAGTGAAGGTGTGTTTTCTGTTCTGTTGTGAAGGGTTTGTAAACACAGATCAGAAAATGGCGTAATATGGGCCCTTTAATAATAGCGGGGTGAAATATTTAAAGCGCACAGTGGGTTATAGGTTTACACATGCAAAGAGGAGGCAAGCCCTGACAGAACTGTTGCCATAAGTCAATAGGCAACATCACACCAACCTCATCAATCAGTCACTGCAAGGTCAATATTTGTACTGCATTATTCTAGTACTTTCTGGGCTGGTGTCTATTTGAAATGTTTTCAGTTATTGTACTTACAGGATTTACAGGAGAAAAGATATGCTAATCTGCCAGGTCCACTGATTTAGAATGAGTCAAATAAAATAGGTTTAGCAGTCTTAGAAGTAGCAGTTTCTTTTTTGTTTGGAGTACCAACAAATGTAAACCAGTCTTTAGCTGGATTATTTTAGGTTCAAACCAGAGGTAAATCTGGTGTAGTTCTAGTCCTAGTTCTAAAGAGTCAAAATCTGGATTAAACTGATTTAAAGGAAAAGTAACGTTATTTTACAATCTGAGCCTTCTTTTGGTAATAAAACAAGTCGTTTGACTCACCCATAGCACGTTGGTGTCATTTGGAGCTGTTTGGTAAAAGTTATGTTGTAGCGTATCCGTTAACATGAGTATTCGAGGCATTACTTTGCGGTCTCCAAATAACACAAACTTTAGCACTTTTCAAATCATAGAAGCCCGATGTCTTTAGTCTACGATTTCATTTGAAGCAAAAGTGGCCTGTAATCCGAGATTTATCCATAGTTTTCAGCTTTGCGTTTCATGTTTGGGTCCTGGGAGCTGATAGCACAGTCCGCGCATGCGCACTGGCGTCCTCATCAACTCGAAACTATGGCTAAATCTCGGATTACAGGCCACTTTTGACCACACGAAATTGTAGATTAAGACATCGGGCTTCTATGATTTGAAAAGTGCTAAAGTTTGTGTTATTTGGACACCGCAAAGTAATGCCCCGAGTACTCACGCTAACGGATACGCTACAACATAACTTTTACCAAACAGCTCCAAATGACACCAACGTGCTATGGGTGAGTCAAACGACTTGTTTCATTACCGAAAGAAGGCTCAGATTGTAAAATAACGTTACTTTTCCTTTAAATTCAGCAAGTTACAGAGGAAACCCATATACTACTACTACAGAACCACTACAGTTTTTTTTTGTTTTTTTTGGCAATAATAAAGATAGAAAATTTGAGCACATTCTCATACAGGGATCCAGTTTTATTTAGAAATGCATTGATTTTTCAAACCCGCCCACGCCAACTTAATCTGTCAGTCAATGTCAGACCAGCTCACATACGTCAACTCAAGGCTTTATGTATTAATATTGCCCCTTCGGCTTGTAACAGTTTGAAAATGTCACTTCTCGGAAATAATTACGATGACAAAGCTTTTTTTTTTTTTTTTTTTACATCAAATGAAATGAAGTGGTGGATGCAGAGATTGTAAATAGTGTTAATCCCTCTTTTTCAGCTCCCTGGAGATGACTGCTAAATCAGACCCTTTGGCGACTCTTAATCCTTCATAGAAAAAGCCAAGTTTCTCTGTTTTTTCATTTGTTGTTTTGACCCATTTCCTGTTCATATGTTACTGTGCAGACTTCCAACATTGTTCCGTGATCCTGCATTTGTTGTTGTTAATGGTATTGATCTCGTATTGATTTTGTGTGCATTGTGTAACCTTTCTGGCGGAGCGTGCGTCATATGCTTTTCTTCATGGAAATTATGAAGTTATTGCTTTGTCTGGAATGTTTCACAGTATGGTATTATTAAATCTTTCTATCTTCGTGGAGATTAAACCAGACAAAGTTACAAGTCAGATCTGTGGAGAGGCAACCCCACTCATAGTCAAAACACCTGTTTTTCTAGGTATTTTTGAGCTATAAAACCACCTGTAATTGAATAAATGTAAAGTAGAGCTGTTTAATGTCACACTGTGGAACATTCAGGCAGAGCAGTTACATATGTATCCATAGAAACAAGCAGGTGACAGATACCCAACCACAAAGTGACATAGTGCACCTTTAAGGGGTAAAGTGATACGTGTTAGTTCATACATAAACATGCAGATCCTACTGAGTACTGACTCATGCCTGTGTGCCCCAAGGCTTCCTGACTGTAAAGGTCATCCAAGTCTATTTAATTTAGTAGAAACTCAACAAATTAACTTTTATCAAGGCCCTGAGCAAAGCCAAGATATATTTTTACAACCATCTGCTTCGTAATTACACTTGTCACTGTTTCAAATTTGATTTCCATACTAAGAAAGCTTTCATTTTGATACCATATAATCTCATACATCATAATAATCTACATGACTTACAGGTGCATCGTGTAACTTTTCTGGTGGAGTCCGCTTATTTCTATGGTTACATCATTGCTCTGTCTGGAATGTTCCACAGTAGCACATTAAACATCTCTACCTTACCTTTATTCAGTTACAGGTGGTTTTATAGCTCAAAAATACCATTGACATTTCCATGGAGAAAAACATCTGATGGATCCTCCACCAGAAATGCTACACAATGCACCTTTAATTTCATTTTCAACAGAAAATAACAATAATTTATTTTCATATTTCCTTGTAAAACTTTTCAGGAAAAGCTATATTTAAAGATATTAGTTCTTTATATGAGTATATACGGTAGCTTTCATAAGTTCAAGAATCCACGCTCAGTTTCCAGGTGCTGGTAAAAGCAGGAACATTCAACAATTCCAAAAAAGAGAAGGTTTACCGCACACTTGCTTGACTTTATTCCTTATTTTTTATTAGGTTAGAGCGGACAATGCTTTTCGCCTCTACAGCGTCATCAGGTTCGCCCGAATAGTGCCTGATTCGAGTATATAGCTTTGTTTTTTATCAGTTAGTATTGACTTTATTTAATTTTTTGATCATCTTACTCTCAATATGCAGTAATTTACATTGACCTGTTTTACTTCACATGCTCCGACTCCATTTATCCGTGCTTGGAACTGGCAAAAATCACTTATGGTTTTGGTTATCAACTTTAAGAATGGAATGAGAGGTCGGCCCTCCCCAAATGCACAATACATGAGCATTACTCTTCTTCAAACAAATTGTACATGACTTATAGCTCCCTGGATAGTGCAGCTTACTTAACTGTTGAAAACTCCCTCCCCAATTCCACAAAAAGTACCCTTTATGCAATCCTATACACTTTGAAACCCCCATTGGAATTTCAGTGCGTATAATGAAAGCTATATTTTAAAATAACCTCAATTGGGAATCTTTATTGGAACCAGAAATGTTATAAATTTGCACCGGAATTCCCAGAAGGACAGTCAGTGCGCTGAAATGTGCCGTGAGCGAGATGGGATGACTCAAGTTATACACATTAACCCAATCTTTACTAACTTCAACTGAGATTAAACATTACCTCCCATGGTTATGTTGACTTCCTTGTGACCTGTGAAACCGTAAATTATAACGTTTTTAAATAATTTCGTTCAGTTTTCCATTTTGCGGTAGCAGTTACTAGCAGTACTAATAGGACATGACATTCTGACCCAAGATACTGCATTCCTCACAAAGATAAGATAAAGATTTAAAAGTTTTTTTTTTAAAAGTTACACAGAAAAGTTACACAATGCACCTTTAAAGGAAAAGTAACGTTATTTTACAATCTGAGCCTTCTTTCGGTAATAAAACAAGTCGTTTGACTCACCCATATCACGTTCGTGTCATTTGGAGCTGTTTGAAGAAAGTTATGTTGTAGCGTATCCGTTAGCATTTGTATTCGGGGCATTACTTTGCGGTGTCCAAATAACACAAACTTTAGCACTTTTCAAATCATAGAAGCCCGATGTCTTAATGTAAGATTTCGTTTGAAGCAAAAGTGGCCTGTAATCTGAGATTTATCCATAGTTTTCAGCTTTGCGTTTCATGTTTGGGTCCCAGGAGCAGTCCGCGCATGCGCACTGGCGTCCTCATCTACTCGAAACTATGGCTAAATCTCGGATTACAGGCCACTTTTGCTTCAAACGAAATCTTTCATTAAGACATCGGGCTTCTATGATTTGAAAAGTGCTAAAGTTTGTGTTATTTGGACACCGCAAAGTAATGCCCCGAGCAAATGATACAGCCCCATGTTAACGGATACGGGATCATTACTAGAACAGAACGGCTCAACATAAGTTCTGCGATACTGCTCCAATTGACAGAAAAATGCTATGGGTGAGTAAAACTACTTGTTTTATTGCCGAAAGAAGGCTCAGATTGTAAAAAAACGTTAATTTGCCTTTAAGTAAACAAACGATTTATTTATTATTAGACTTGAGAAATGTAAGGAATCCACCGTTTAACTTTTCTAGTCAAAAATAGACTAATTTTGAATGTTTTTTATTGAAAAACGCACATCCTTACTGCGAGCGGGCTTGCATCTCCACAGACCTGACTCTTGGCTATCATACTCTACACCATGGTAGTTATTTTTGTCCAGACCTGTTTCATGAGTTTACTTTTTTAAATAATTCTGTTGAAGCATGGTTGAAAAGCAATGTTTGACTTTCATTGAATTTTATTTATTATTACTTTTGTCAGATTCAAGTTATTTCTGTGACCATTGTGAGTTTTTCTTTCATTAACCGATGGGTACCAACAATTTCGCCCACATGTGTATAACATTTCTATGGAGAATGTTCCGAATTGTGGCTTTAACTTTCTATTTCCGTTTAATAGTGCAGGCAATGTGCATGTTTTGATACAAGAATGCAATGTTCTGTACAAAACCTTCCTTATCCTCTGTGTTCTCTCCTTGGGCAACGATTGAACCCTCTGTCTCCGGGACTGCCCCGTACCTGTCTCTCCCTCTCTCCTTCTCCTCCCTCCCTTCTTTTTCTTGGCCCGACTTACCCTCTTTTCAACTCCTGTGCATCTGTTAACTGTTTCCTGCCTTCTTCGCTTACGTTTCATTCTCAATCACTTCCCTAGCTCTACCATAACACCACCTACAGACCCTGACTTTCTTAAAGGGCGCTTTGATTTGCTAAAACCACAAAATTAGCTGTTTTCGCCCGCACCTTTGCCGCACCATTGGTCCAATTCATGTCTTTGAAAACTTTTTTATGCGTCGCGGGGCTTAAGGAACCCACATGAGTGATTTTTGGCAGAGTTTATCCAGTCAATTTGAGCTTTTTTTGTCTCGCCGCCCATACAAATTAGTCTTCACTGTGAGGCAAAGAAAAGGAGAGGTTGCTGGTGTGACCGATTGGGGAGGTCAGAGGTGGTTTTGGTGATGAAGTGGCCGGGCTTCTATCAATGCGTCAGTCATTTTGTCACACCGGTGGTCTCTGAATGCTCCCTGCCACTCAGCTCTGCTTTTCTTTTCCCCGCGATCCTGTTCCGCCTCTGGGAAACTTTTTCAGTTCCTCTCCTCCAGCTTTTCTCCGCTCTTTTATCTGGATTTTACAAGCTACCCCTTTTCAGTCCATTATTCGCTCCAAACTGTGGTGGAGTGAGAGAAGGGCCCTGGTGAGGGGAAGCTGGCCTAAAAAGGTGTGGAATTTTTTTATCGTTTTTGGCACCCGTGGACACCCATCACACGCTTCTTTGCCCTCTGCGTCATGCTCCCTTTCCCAGGCCTGGCCTCCTATGACTTTCTCGTGCTCTTCTAGCCTTTTCAAAAAGCAAATCTGTTTAGCGGTGTTCCTAAAGGTGCATTGTGTGAGTTTTCTGGTAGAGAGTCCATCAAATGCTTTTCTCCTCTTCTGTCTTCATGGAGACCAAACCAGGGAAAGATACAGGTCAGATCTGTGGAGAGGAAACCCCGCTCACAGTCAGAATTCCTGTTTTTCGAGGTATTTTTGAGCTATAAAGCCACTTGTAGTTGAATAAATGTAAAGTAGAGCTGCTTAATGTCGTACTGTGGAACATTCCAGGCAGAGAAATTACCACATAAACAAGCAGGTGACAGAACTGCCACCAGAAATGTGTAACTTTGAGTAACTTTGAGCTGGGCTGTAACTTTCACTCAAAGCCTCTATATTTAGTTTTAAAACCAAAAATTACTAAAATAAACAGTTTTTTTTATGTTTTCATTGCACTGAAAAACATGCATCCTTACTGTTATTTATTATAATTTGTTATATTATTATTTGTTATAATAATAATAACAGATAATAATACAACAAATTATAATAAAATAGTAAGTATTTGGCGGCAGTAGCTCAGTTGGTAGAGCACTTGTCTAGTGATCCAGGGGTTGGTGGTTCGAATCCCGCTCTTGACGGGTTGGCCGCATGTGATCCCAGCTCCCACAGATGAGCGCTGCCCCCATGGCAGAAGATACATCAAGGCCCGTTGTGACGTGAGCCATCCTCCTGTGGACCCACCACTGCTGCCCCCGCGACCCAGAAAATGGAAAAGCGGAAGAAAATGAATGAATATTTGTTATAATATAGTATGGCATGAATCATATCCATTTTCTATGAGATCATTGTTTTTTGGGTTAAATAGACATTTTTATTTGAGTATTTAATATGTTCCATCTCTCTGAATATACAGTGCCGTGAAAAAGTATTTGCCCCCTTCCTGATTTCTGTGTTTTTTGCATATTTATCACTCAAAACATTGTCAGATCATCAAACCAATTTTAATATCACACAGAAACAACCCAAGGAAAGACAAAATTCAGTTTTTGAATGATGATTCCATTTATTAGTGCACAAAAAAAATCTAAACCTATCTGGCCCTATGTGAAAAAGTAATTGCCCCCTTAATCTAATAGCCAGTTGAGCCTCCTTTGACAGCAATAACTGTAACCAAACGTTTGCGATAATTGGTGATGAGTCTTTCACACCGCTGGGGAGGGATTTTGGCCCACTCTTCTATGCAGAATTGTTTCAATTCTGCCATATTGGAGGGTTTTCTTGTATGAACTGCCCGTTTAAGGTCACACCACAGCATCTCAATCGGATTTAAATCCGGACTTTGACTTGGCCACTCCAAAACCTTAATTTTGTTTTCTTTGAGCCATTCAGAGGTGGACTTGCTGGTGTGTTTTGGATCATTGTCCTGTTGCATGATCCAAGAGCGCTTGAGTTTGAGGGCACGAACTGATGGCCGGACATTCTCCTTCAGGATCTTCTGGTAAACAGCAGAATTCATTTTTCCGTCAATCACAGCAAGTTGTCCTGGTCCTGAGGCAGCAAAGCAGGCCCAGACCATCACACTGCCACCACCATGCTTTACTGTGGGCACCATGTTCTTTTTATCAAATGCTGTGCCATTTTTACGCCAGATGAAACGGGCTGCAGACCTTCCAAAAAGTTCAATTTTAGACTCATCGGTCCACAAAATGTTTCTCCAAAAGTCTTGAGGGTCATCAAGGTGCTTTTTGGCAAAGGTGAGACGAGCCTTTGTGTTCTTTTGTGAAAGCAGTGGTTTTCTCCTGGGAACTCTTCCATGGATGCCATTTTTGGCCAGTGTTTTTCTAATGGTGGAGTCATGAACACTGACCTTAACTGAGGCCAACGAGGCCTGTAGTTCTTTCGATGTGCGTCTAGGTTCTTTTGTGACTTCCTGAATGAGCCGTCGTCGCACTCTTGGAGTAATCTTAGTTGGTCGACCACTCCTGGGAAGGGTTGCAACTGTTCCCAGTTTCCTCCATTTTTGAATAATGGCTCTGACAGTGGTTCGCTGGAGCCCCAGAGCTTTGGGAATGGCTTTGTAACCTTTTCCTGAATTATAGACTTCTATCACTTTTTTTCTCATTTGTTCTTGAATTTCTTTGGATCGTGGCATGATGTGTTTGTTCTTGAGATGTTGTAGCCAACTTCACTTTGTTTGACAGGAACTATTTAAGTGATTTCTTGATTCAACACAGGTGGTGACAATCAGGTGTGGGTGTGGCATGTAGAACTGAACTAAGTTTTCTCAAAACTGTGGTTAGTCACAGTTAGTTTGTGATTTAACAAGGGGGGGCAATTACTTTTTCACATAGGGCCAGATAGGTTTAGATTTTTTTTGTGCACTAATAAATGGAATCATCATTCAAAAACTGAATTTTGTCTTTCCTTGGGTTGTTTCTGTGTGATATTAAAATTGGTTTGATGATCTGACAATGTTTTGAGTGATAAATATGCAAAAAACACAGAAATCAGGAAGGGGGCAAATACTTTTTCACGGCACTGTATATTTTGGTCCTGTAGTTGTTATAGAACTACTGGCCCTGGCTCTGGGCTTTACAGAGACAAAAAGTTACTATCCTCAGAAGTGCTTATGTATTCATAAAGTCAGATTTCTTGTATGTTTCTGAGTAATCTGATCTGACGCCACTTTCTTTGAAAACATCCAGGTTTCCCACTTCCCTAATCCAGCCTCCTCAGCTCTTTAAACCCACATACGCACACACACACACGCACGCACACACACACACACACACACACACACACACACACACACACACACACACACACACACACACACACACACACACACACACACACACACACACACTCTTTTTGTGTAGTCTGGCCCCTCCCCCTTCATTCCCAGTTCCTTAATCTGCCTCTGTAATCTGTCTGCTAAATTCAATCTACAGAAAAGAGATTGACAAACACACGATAATCGTCTTTTATCGACTCAATGATCCGCTCGGTTCATGAAAAACATGAAATCGTGAAATATAGGTGATCATATTTGTGGTTGCTAATCATTTGTTGAAATAAATTGAATTACATTTTCAACTCCACAGTGTACATGGTAGTTGTAATAGTACTTTGATAGTGTATCGTTGAGTATTGACAGGTATGCCATGAAAAAAAAGTAGTAAGTAGTAGTAGTAGAAGCAGTAGTAGCAGCAGTAGTAGCAGTAGTAGTAGCAGTAGTAGTAGCAGTAGTAGCAGTAGTAGTAGCAGTAGTAGCAGTAGTAGTACTAGGAGGTAAGTCTCCTACTAGTCTCCTTTAGTACATAAATCCGCTTCCTCTTCAATTCTTTTTTTACAAATCTGGCAAGACAGCTTCCAGCACTCATTCCTTCATTTCCTATAAATCCCAATCGTCACTTCGTGTTATTTCCCAGATCTTAATATCACTCTTAATATTATTACAGTTCTTGGGGATAGGAAACCCACTCAGCTCTCAGGTTTATGTTTTGAAGCCATGGCGTGAGTGTAGTGTGAGAACTGCATTGTTTATTGTGCAGACAGGATACTGCGTTTTTCCCGGGAAAAGTGGGGAAGGAGCAGGAAGTAGCAGTAGTTCATAGGAGTACATGGGAGTATGTGGAGACAGAGCGTGTGCAGATGTACTGTGTAACACGCTGAAGGAAGCTCACAAACCTTTGGCCTGATTCATTATCTTACACAGTCAATAAAACAAACCTTCAGATACCAGCACAGCATTAACTGGAAATATACAAGAACTATCACTGACTGCAGCTACTACTACTACTACTACTGCTACTACTACTACTACTACTACTACTACTACTACTACTACTACTACTACTACTACTGCTACTACTGCTACTACTACTATTACTACTGCTACTACTACTACTACTGCTACTGCTACTACTACTACTACTACTACTACTACTATTACTACTGCTGCTGCTACTACTACTACTACTACTACTACTACTACTACTACTACTACTACTACTACTACTACTACTACTACTACTACTACTACTGCTGCTGCTACTACTACTATTACTACTACTGCTGCTGCTACTACTACTATTACTACTACTGCTACTACTACTACTACCACCACCTACTACTACCACCTACTACTACTACTACTACTGCTACTGCTGCTACTACTACTACTACTACTACTACTACTACTGCTGCTACTACTACTACTATTACTACTGCTACTATTACTACTGCTACTACTACTACTACTGCTACTACTACTACTACTACTACTACTACTACTACTGCTACTACTACTACTACTACTACTACTACTGCTACTACTACTACTACTACTACTACTACTACTACTACTACTACTACTGCTGCTACTACTGCTACTACTACTGCTGCTGCTACTACTGCTACTACTACTACTACTGCTACTACTACTACTACTACTGCTGCTGCTACTACTGCTACTACTACTACTATTACTACTGCTGCTGCTACTACTCCTCCTCCTACTACTACTACTACTACTACTACTGCTACTACTACTGCTACTACTACTGCTACTGCTACTACTGCTACTACTACTACTGCTGCTACTACTACTACTACTACTACTGCTACTACTACTGCTACTACTTGCTACTACTGCTACTACTGCTACTACTACTACTACTGCTGCTGCTGTTGCTGCTACTACTACTACTACTGCTGCTACTACTACTGCTGCTACTACTGCTACTGCTACAACTACTACTGCTACTACTACAACTACTACTACTACTGCTACTACTGCTACTACTACTACTACTACTACTACTACTGCTACTACTATTACTACAATTCCTACAACAATTACAACAACTACTATATTTACTACAACAACTACTACTACTACAATACAACTACTACTACTACTACTGCTGCTATAACTACCACTACAACTACTACAATTACAACAACAGCAACTACTACAACAACTACTACTACAATTACAACAACTGCTACTACTACTACTACTACTACATTTCCTAAAACAATTACAACTACTACTATATTTAGTAAATAAATATTATTTACTACAACAACTACTACTACTACCACAGTTACAACAATAAGTACTACTACATTTACTACAACTACTACTACTGCTGTAACTACCACTACAACAATTACAACAACAGCAACTACTATTACATTTACTACAACTACTACTACTACTACTACTACAACTACTACAATTACAACAACTGCTACTACTACTGCATCAACAACTACAACAACTACTACTAATACTACAATTACAACAACAACTAGTACTAGTAGGCCCTACTACTAGCGTATTGTTAGTTGAATGTTGCTGCTTAGCCAAGCTTATAAATCTTTTGTTCTCTGATGGTGGGTTGGGTTATTTAATTGTACGTTTTTACACAGCTTTAAAAATGTTTTGTGAATCTGTTATTAGCCACAATACCGACGCTGGCATTGTCATGGAAACACATGGGAAACACACATGACTGCGCCCACTCAACATCCCATCCATCTCACTAAGCTTTCCCCATTCGTCATTCAACTTTTGTCTCTCCGTGTCGTCGGCCATTTCGCTTCCTCTACCTGTTTCCTTTGCATATTTGTAAAACAATGGCACAATCTTTAAGCCTAGCCACGGGGAAGTAATTGGCTGTTACAGAAGTGAACCAGGGGAAGCTCCAGATGAATATATATGATCTTTGCTCCTGTCTGGACTCTCCGTGGAGCCATTTGTATCTCGTAAGGGCCGAGGCAGAAAGGTCAGGGTTGACATTGTATTTCTCACCATGAGAATCAATGTACAGAAAAATCTATTTGGTTTGGATTGATTCTCGGCACGTGCAACTGCAGTGGTCGAGGGTTTTTCTACGAACACGGTGTTTTAATGAACGCTACGATGGATCCTTACGGGGAGGATGCAGAAGGTGACCAAACATTCCGCAAAGTCAGAATATGACAGACTTTTGATTTCAGTACATGTCTGTTCGAAGATACCCTACAATGAAAGTGATTGATACTTTGCAGCTGTCGTCGTCAACATTTCTTGGGGGTGTGATGCTAACTGAAAGCACTACTCTGTTTGAGGCTCTTTTACTCAAATTAGTCTTAGTCTGACCAGAAAGAGCTGAGTTGGTTGGAACTATCAGGTAAGATGATTTTTGTGCTTAAAAAACTGTTTTCAGTCCCCTTTTCTGAAGCTAAACCACGTTGGTGGCGCCTGTTCCTGGCTCACCGCTGTTTGCTTGATTTATCTCCAAATTAGTCGGCCAGGAAGTATTGCAATGGCTTTCAAAGACTCTAGCAAAGCACCATGCCATCCACCGCATCCGCATCACCTTGACCAGCCGAAACGTCAAGTCTCTGGAGAAGGTCTGTGCTGACCTGATCCGTGGAGCTAAGGAGAAGAACCTGAAGGTGAAGGGAGCAGTCCGTATGCCAAGACCCTGTGCATCACCACCAGGAAGACTCCCCGCGGTGAAGGATCCAAAACCTGGGACCGTTTAAAGATGAGGATCCACAAACGGCTCATCGACCTGCACAGTCCATCTGAGAGCGTAAAGCAGATCGCCTCCATCAGCATCGAGCCCGGTGTAGAGGTAGAAGTCACCATTGCCGACGCATAAACAAACAGTTTTCAGTTAGTCACTCATATTTTTATTAGAAATAAACTCCTAAACAGGACCACAAACGCTCATATTGATCACAGGCTCCTGAAAATTAGCAGTTTAAATCCATTTTGTATTTTTTACTTGGGTTTTTCAGACAATCTTCAAACTTTTTTGTCTGTTTTTGCGAATGTGTGCATCGTGTCACCGTGGTAACCGCTGAACATTCCATCAACAGATACATGTAGAACACCCCCAGTGCGATGTTGCTGCAACGTGTTAATACTTGTTGCTATATTTTGAAAACACATATTTTACAAATCCATTTTCGTCTGCAACTGCAACTTTCTTTTTCACGACACATTTTAAAACAGAAAGATCAGCAAACCCAAATTTAGACTAGAACTTGAGTCTAAGAATACATTTTCCTTAAAAAATTCAAAACGAAAGCTATTTTTTTGTTTTCTCAGAACAAGCACGAGCGTAGATAGTTTCACAATAGCTCCTATTTACACAGCAAAACAATGGCTCGTTTTGAAGCTAAAATCAAAGTTAATTCTTCTTTCCGTGCAAAGATGTTAGACTGAACATCAGCATGACTTGACAAACAAGTCTGAGGAGCTTTCTGCTCTCCCACACAGAAACACAACACGTGGGTTAGGATCATAATCGAAGATCGAAGAACACTTGACTGGCTGAGAGCTGCTTCCTGTGTGTTGTGTGGGATTGAAGGGCCTGAAAGAAAAAGAGGGAGTAAAGGAAGTGTGTGGGGGGGTGTCCCAATCACAGAAAACACAGGCGGAGAATTTAAAGTAAATCTGACCATTTATTAGTCATAAGGTGTTACTTTTTATAGTTGGAAGCTTTTTAGATAATTGCTCAAAGCAGGATTTACGTAAGGTGTTCACATTTGGCACTCTATTTAGAGATTCAAATTGTAGTGATCATAGTTGTAAATTCTACTAGAGGTGGTTATAAGCCAGGTAGGGCTGCAACAATTGTAGTAGTAGTAGTAGTAGTAGTAGTAGCAGTAGTAGTAGTAGCAGTAGTAGTAGCAGTAGCAGTAGCAGTAGTAGTAGTAGTAGTAGCTTATAGTAGTACCTTATAATAGCCCCTTATAATAGTATCTTGTAGTAGTATCTTATATGAGTATTTGGTAGTAGTAGTAGTAGTTAGTAGTAGTACCTTATAGTAATACCTTATAATAGCACCTTATGTATCTTGTAGCAGTACCTTATAGGAGTATTTTGTTGTTGTTGTAGTAGTAGTAGTAGTAGTAGTAGTAGTAGTAGTAGTAGTATCTTATAGTAGTACCTTATAATAGCACCTTATAATAATATCTTGTAGCAGTACCTTATGGGAGTATTTGGTAGTAGTAGTAGTAGTAGTAGTAGTAGTAGTAGTAGTAGCAGTAGTAGCAGTAGTAGCAGTAGTAGTAGTAGTAGTAGTAGTAGTAGTAGTAGTAGCAGTAGTAGTAGTAGTAGTAGTAGTAGTAGTAGCAGCAGTAGCAGTAGCAGCAGTAGCAGTAGCAGCAGTAGCAGTAGTAGCTTATAGTAGTACCTTATAATAGCCCCTTATAATAGTATCTTGTAGTAGTATCTTATAGGAGTATTTGGTAGTAGTAGTAGTAGTTAGTAGTAGTCGTTACAGCAGCAGAAGTAATTCGTAAGTTGACTATTTAAAAATTGTTAGTGTATTTTGGTAATTTTTTGATGCATTTTGCAAATATTCTCTAGAAGTTTTCAGTTGCCATATTTAATTTTCATTTGGTTTGTAAATGTAAAACAAATCAATGTAGAAAAGAAGACAATAATTTGACTACTAAAATAATCATTGCACAAGCCAATGCCCCAGGTTTAGATAACTGAAGAGAGGTGCATCAGGCATGATTTTATGTACAAAGCTGATGTTTTGCTATGGTAATTAAAATAGTGGTATCAATAGTAGTAACGTTTGTATTTCCATATTAGCATATTTGAATGAAGTATTGAAAAACACCATGACAAAAGTTGAATAATGAATTGGCCAAGCTTATGGAGATGGATGGGAATATGATGTTGAGTGGGCGGGGTCATATCGGTCACCATGACGACCCCATAGAGAGCATTGTGTCCGCTCTTTTGCAAACGCCGTGGGACAGAACGAGCCGCATAGTTGGGATACCACAGCGGCGATGGGCTCTGATTGGCCGGGGGCGTCCGTGTGGGGGAGGGCCTGTTGACACGAGGATCTGCTTTGCTTATTGAGCGATAAAAGATGGACAAGGTGTGGGAGGGGCCACCTGACGGAGATGGATGATGTGATGGACAGATAGAAAAAGAGACGTTTAACAGGCTGGGTTAACTTAGTGCGTCCTTTCTTATCTGTGATGTCCGAATGGTGCGATGGAACATGGTACTTTTCATCAAGAAATGTATCGTAACAGCATTTTACACATCTTGTAATTATAATATGTAATTATATTTATACATTATACGTAGTAGTAGGAGTAGTAGGAGTAGTAGTAGTGGGAGTAGGAGTAGTAGTAGTGGGAGTAGTAGTAGTAGGAGTAGTAGTAGTACCTGAAAGTAGCACTGTATAATAGTACCTTTTCTAGTAGCACATTATAATAGTACCTTATAGTAGTATCTTGCAGCAGTAACTTATAGGAGTAGTAGTAGTAGTAGTAGTAGTAGTAGTAGTAGTAGTAGTAGTAGCAGTAGTAGTAGCAGTAGCAGTAGCAGTAGTAGTAGTAGTAGTAGTACCACCTTATAGTAGTACCTTATACTAGTATCTTGGAGCAGTAGTGTACCTTTATAGTAGTACGTTATAATAGTACTTTATAGCAGGAGTATTTTAGGAGTATAGGCGTATTTTGTAGTAGTAGTAGTAGTAGTAGTAGTAGCAGTAGTAGCAGTAGTAGTAGCAGTAGTAGTAGCAGTAGTAGTAGTAGTAGCAGTAGTAGTAGTAGTACCACCTTATAGTAGTACCTTATACTAGTATCTTGGAGCAGTAGTGTACCTTTATAGTAGTACGTTATAATAGTACTTTATAGTAGGAGTATTTTAGGAGTATAGGCGTATTTTGTAGTAGTAGTAGTAGTAGTTAGTACCTTATACTAGTATCTTGGAGTAATAGTAGCACATGATAATAGTACCTCTTAGTAGTATCTTGTAGCAGTACCTTATAGTAGTATCTTGTAGCAGTACCTCTTAGTAGTATCTTGTAGCAGTACCTTATAGTAGTATCTTGTTAGTATCTTGTAGCAGTACCTTATAGTAGTACGTTAGTTGTAGTTGTGGCAGTTACAGCAGTAGTACTCATTGTACTGTAGCCTTCACATTTCACCAGGACCTTCCCACTCTCTGCCCCACACACACACACAGTCTTTTTGAACTGCATAAGTCCAGTTTAAAGGACTAATGCCCCTTTCTGTGTGAGAACAATGACATCCCACAGCAGCCCCACCCGTGTCCACATCTCACCCCCTCGCCCCTTCACTCCGTACCCAGCCAGCACCCCTCATTTTGGGCCTCGCTGTCCACCATAAGCCCCTTAACTAAGCCAGCTCTGGAGCCCGGTGAATAGGTCCAAGCCCCAGCCTGTAATCCCAGCTCGGAGCAGACGATTAGGTGGTCCCGTATTCTGGTTCAGTCATCCATGTTGTGGTTGGTCGGTCACCTTTGAGGTCACTGCTCTGGCATGTGTACAAGCTAAAGGTAAATAGCCCTGTTTACATGGTCAGCCAGGGGCACAGTGAAGGTTGTTAAAGTTCGTTAGTTAAATTGAATACTGTAAATGGGGCATGAAGACAAGCTGAATAAAGGTGAGGAGGTTGGACAAATTGGGTCAAAATACTTCAAAATAATGATGTTTTCAGTTTCACCAATGATGCAATCAGAAGAAAATGTACTGGATGTATTTTGATGTTAGTACTGCGGTAGAATATCAAGACATGTTTGGTGTACCATTGCAGCTTTTAAGATAATGGTGAATTGATTATCTACGTAATTACTTGTAAACGGCAAAAAGTGTACAAGGAAAGTAAATTCAAATGACTCAAATTAAGAAGATTTAAATTGATTTCAGTAGATTTGACTTTCTCAATTCAAGCAAAGTAAGATTTAGTTCTTATTTTAAAGTGCAAAGAGTTGTTATTTTTATGTTTTGTGTAACAAGATATGTTTTTCTGGTTTAAAGGTGCATTGTGTTATTTTTCTGAGACAAAACCAGACCAAGTTACAGGTCAGATCTGTGGAGAGGCAACCCCACTCACAGTCAAAATGCCCATTTCCTGTTTTTCTAGGTATCTTTGAGCTATAAAACCACCTGGAATTGAATAAATATAAGGTAGAATTGTTTAATGTCATACTGTGGAACACTGACATATACACAGAAACAAGCACTGATGGACACTCCACCAGAAAAGTTACAGAATGCACCTTTAATTAGTAAAAGTCTGGTTCCATTGGTAGATAATTTGACTTGTCATGTGAAAATAACTCAAATCAAGATGACATTTTCTTATTTTCTTTCTAATTTTAGTTTTTGTGTAGTCCTCTGTTTGCAAATTTGATTCAGAAACACAATTTTGCCCATAATGTGAGAATTTATGCTGTAAATGCAAATCGATTATGCAAACGCAATAGAAAGCGCCGCAATCTGCCCAAACAAAATCCGCAATACATCTCCATAGGTATAAAACTTCAAAATCTTTCAATGTACCCGCACTTTACAAGCTGCATACACCAACAAATCTAAAAAAAAAAGTGATGAATCCCCTTAATTTGGTTTCACCCATTACATGTTTTAAATGAGATCTGAATTGATTGTTGCACACATAGCTGTAGCAGGTCCACTTCTTGCTGACTCTACTGCTGGCACTGTTTTTTCTCTCGTATAAAACCCTCTCCAGACCAGTGCTGAGTTGGCGACCGGTCCGACCTTTGATCCAGGCAGGGCCCAGGCACCAGCATTCCTCTGCCCCAGAAGAGTGCGTTTCGGGGGGTGATAGATGGAGCAGAGGGAGGGCTGGAGGAGACAGAGAAGAAAGCAAAACGCTATATAGCCACCAAAGATTAAAGTAGACAGATTAGACTCCTGAAGAAGCTGCAATAAATCAGAATTCCTTGCCTATGGGAGAGTGGGGGAATGGTAGCCTGTAGCCCATTTTTCACCATGTGCATATTTGAAGATTTGACATGGACTTATTTACTTTCATCCCTGTGTTTTTATCAGCAGCTATCATGACCCAACTCCCAGATTCCTCAAAAGGTCTGGAGACACAGAAGACATGCATATTTTGATATAGGGTGTATTACAAAAACATACCACAGACAGAGATGGACGCTGATTATGGCATTTTTCAGTTTCAAGTTAATCTAGGAAATTATCAACTTGTTTAATGGCGATCCAGCTGCAATGGTTAACACGTAACTCTCTGCTAGTCCAAAGTTGCTTTAGAAATGAAACTTGATCCTATAATACGCAAATAGGAGATTCTTAAGAGCTTTAAGCCATGTTAGAATGTTGTTACACCCACAAAAACATACCTGGATTTGTGTTTTGTTTCATTCGCACATTTGCACGTTCCTTTATTATTAGTCTGTCTACATCTCCAAAGCTTAAAATGCTCTATTTTTTCCTGTTTGAGAGAAGAACTCAATGTAAATATGCAGGGTTTATCCACCACTGAAAATTTTGACTGTTATTTTGATCTATATTGCACATACTTTCTGATGTAATAGGAGACACAGTCCGTCTATCTTTAAAATGTCTCTCTATAATTACCCCATAGAACCTGTGGGCTTCGCTATCATGAAAAGTGAAAATCCTTGGAAAAACAATGCAGATAAATGCAAACAGCTTATTGACAAAGAGGAGTAAATGTCTGGAAGGAACATAACAAGAGATGCCTGGAGGGTGCCTTGAGGGGAGAGCGGATTTGGACAGTGCAAAGTGGAGCTGGCAGGACTTTGTTCGCTAAACCTTTTCTGCACTCTGTTTTGAAGCTCGTTTAGTGCGTTTGGTTAATTACGCTGATGAGGTGGGAAAGTTTCAATACAGAGGTGTCAAAGGGGAACAAAAGGCGCTGAGATAATTAAAAGTATTTAATAAATAGGGGGGGTAGAGGCAGGCCCCGGGTTGTATTGAGTCCAGGCTAAATAGGCTACCAAATTAGTGCAGGTCTGAAAAGGATCACTGTAGGAAATCTTGTGATAAATTGTATCTTTTGACCTGGTTTTAACAAAATTGCATTTTTATGCAGTGTTGATGTAGTTTTGAATGTGAATGCCCTGGTAAAAGGTGCACTGTGTAGCTTTTTGGTTGGGCGTCCGTCACCTGCTTGTTTTCTGTGGGTATGGCATGATCCACAGTGTGACATTAAACAGCTCTACTCTACTTTTATTGCTAAAAACATATCTAGAAAAACAGGCATATGATTAAGTCTGATAACACTGGTCTACAAGCAAAATGGTTCTGGAACAAAAATAGTGAAGTTTTTCATGGTTTAGGTCACTAATAAAGAAAAAGTAAGTCAGAAGTGCTGATTGGCTATAGTTTCCAAGATATAGTATTGGGTCAAAATAGGAAATTTATGCAAAATAAGGCAAAAACAGTAGTTTATCAGAAGGTACAGTGTGTCTACAAGCAACCAGTTCTATCTGAAAGCCTGTCTGCACATTCCAATACATTCATTTTAATATGTCTAGAGTTTTAACATCAAATATTTTTTTTATTTCACATAAGAGAGATGCCTCGAAATTGTGTGCACCTGATGTCTTAAGATATTTCTTGGTTATTTCTTGATGGAAAAAGAAGTAAGTTAAATGTTTTCAAAATATAAATATTGTTTTTAAGCAAAAATGCCTAAATCTATTGTATAAACAGATGCGATTTTGATGTAAAACAATATCATTAAATATCTTGAATACATTAGCTAACCAGCACAGTTATCAATTGATTTTCAGTTCATCAATATACAGTGGTACCTCACCTTACGAAATTAATTCGTTCCAGAAGTGGTTTCGTAATGTGAATTTTTCGTAAGTTGAGTAGCTATTTCAATGGAAAAAGCCTGATTCGTTCCAAGGCCCCGATCCAAGTTTTTTTTTTTTATAGTGTAACTTTTTTTATAGTGTAACATTGTGTTCTGCGTAGAGACTGTAGACCCAGGACTAAACGTGGACTATACCAGGTCTAGACCAAGGTCTAAACCTGGACTAAACCTGGACTAAACCAGGACTAGACCAGGTGGATTAAAGCGCCGCGTGCGGGTCTATTTCCTGGTTTCGTTTCGAGTCACGGCTGAGGCGAGCAGCGAGGGGGACCGCACGCAGTCTGAGCGCATGAACAAGACCCGAGCTCAAACCATGCCTCCTCTAGACCTCCTCTAGATCTGGTCTAGACCAGGTCTAGACCACCGCGGCTCTTGCATGCGTTTGTTCATGCCCTCAGACTGCGTGCGGTCCCCCTCGCTGCTCGCCTCAGCCGTGACTCGAAACGAAACCAGGAAATAGACTCGCGCGCGGCGCTTTAATCCACCTGGTCTAGTCCTGGTTTAGTCCAGGTTTAGTCCAGGTTTAGTCCAGGTTTAGTCCTGGTCCAGTCCAGGTTTAGTCCAGGTTTAGTCCAGGTTTAGTCCAGGTTTAGTCCTGGTCCAGTCCAGGTTTAGTCCTGGTTTAGTCCAGGTCTAGACCTGCTGGCAGCCCCCGCGCCGGGTCATATGACACGTGTCCGCGCGCAGTTTTCTCCCCCCTCCCCCTTCCCCCCACTTCACTATTAATAATTTTGTTGAAAATCTATGAAAGTTTGAGTGTTTAAATGAGAGACAAATGTGAGAAAAGTTTAAATTCAGTCTGAGAAAAACGTATAATGTGTGTGGCTGAGCGCGCATTATTTGAATTTTTGAGATTTTGCGTTTCGTAACTTGAATTTTCTTTCGTATCTAGAGACCAAAATTTAACGTGAAGGCGTTTCGTAACTTGAAATTTTCGTTTGTTGGGTCTTTCGTAAGGTGAGGTACCACTGTAAATGAGATTTAGCCACTTTTATCTCAGAAGCAGATCGAGTCAAAAAATTTGTAGACCAGTGTAATTGAGAACTTTAGTCTTGGTTTGTCTTTATGACTTTGTCTTTATATCAGTTTGTCCCTGATATTGTAGATATATATAAACATGGTCCCATCTTAAACCATGCTTGCTCTACCTCCCGTGTGGCGTTTTGAGCGGCAGCTAAAAGAGCTGCCTCGGTGAATAGGACGCTGTATGAAACTGGCATTGATGAAGCAACTGTAGCACAGAAACTTTTACTGAGTCCAACTTCAAAAGCCAGGCCAGCTTAAGGCCTTTGACCCCTCCCTTTTCACCCACACCTATTCATACCACCCCCAAAATCTCCCCCATCTAAAGACTCTGGGAAGTGAATGCCCCGGGACATAATTACCACCCTCTGGGACAACTTTAATACCCCTTTTCTGTCTTTTAATTGCGCCCCCCTGAGACCCTCTTTTGACACAACACATTGGGACCATACTATGACCAGTTTGGGATCATTGTTATAGGCGGGATTTTGACTTTCTCTGTATGGTTTATTGTGTTTGAGATGATAGATTAGCCAGAGAAAATAAAATAATTTGACAACTCGTATAGAAAAATAATTTAAGGTCCTATGTTATGATTAGAAAATTGATTTATGTGAGCTTTAAGCCATGTTAGAATGGTGTTACCTTTTCAAAAACATACCTGTGTTTTGTTTATGCTCTTTTATTATTACACTCCAAAGCTCAAAATGCTCTGTGATGTCATGAAGTGGTAGTTTTCAAATCAACAGCTACAGCTGACCCTTTGTTCAGTAGAGATTGGAAATTCCAGGGCTGAAATCATCCAAATGATTCTAGTGAACTTCCTGTATCTATCTTTTTATTGTTTGTAAGAAGAATTCAGCCTAAATATGCAGGGTTTGTTTGTTAAACATGTGTGACTGAAACAAAACACAACTCCAGGTGTGTTTTTGGTGATGTAACCCACATTATAATGGAGATCGGAAAATAGGGTAACACAGGCCCTTTAAAAGTAGCTGGATAACAAGTATGTGTCAGCTTTTTAATAGTTGCAATGTTGATTTTTCATTTCTTCTATATAGGAGTAGTCGTATTTCGAGGTATGCGTCGTCATTTTATATTTGTATTTGAGACAATAACTCAGGGGGACACAGCAGGGACACGCTGACAGCAGTGTTTTTGCATCTTAGCGCTGTTATCGATTCAATTGAAGTGGCAGAGGGGAAAAACATTTTAGCAGCAATCTGGTCAACACAGCGTGGCGGGCCGAATGGGAGATAAGCTCCATAAGCCGTTTGGACTGTGGCGAAACGATAATTATTGCTCTCGAAAGTTGGAAAGTGCGTCACATTATCACGACGCAGTTAGTTGGGAGTTTTGCAAGTTTGGTAGAAAAGAAAAGGGGACTTGTGTTGTGTTCTAATCTAATCATCAGAAGTGAGGGCGTGCGGGAGAGGGGGCTTATGGGTGCACGTCCGGGGACTAACAGCTGTAAAATTACAAGTACAATTTATTTTTATTTTTACTTTATGATGGACATCACGAGCGCACGTTTTCAGCATTATATTTTCCAGCTGTAATAGTCAGACTTTTCACCCTAGATTACCATAACTAGAAGCCATTAAACAGACGGAATTGAATGGGCCTGACCAGTGCTACAACACGTTTTAGGACTATATTAACCCTAGAACACTTTTGTTATAAAAAGTAACACCATCACTTTTGCCGGGTAATTTTTATCTGATATAATATACCCAACAAAAAGTACTTGTCATGAAAAATAGATCAAAATATGACAACACATGATAAATTAGAGTGGTTTTCTTTTATTTTCAACTGTGGTATGTGTAACAAAATTAAGAAGAAGAGAAAAAAAAAGGAAGACCCTAAAAATTACTGAAAAATTAGGAATTTGAGAACAAAAAACAGTTGCAGGAGAAAGGAACAAAAAATTGTATTTTTTCAGTGGATAAGAATTACCAATTTATCTTAAATATTGTTTTCACCATAAGAATTCCCTTTGAAATCACCATTTTGTGATATTTATCTAACCACTGCACTAAATAAGGATAGATACACATTCCAGGACCACTCTTACTTACCTATTCTTTGCATCCTCTTACGTTAAATTCATTACATTCTTACATTCCTCTTTCACTATTGCCGGGTGAAAATCACCAGAAAGCCTGTAGGAAAAAGTGGGCTTTGGGGTAGGGAAACACCTACAACTTCAAAGATGTCAAAAACAATGGTGAAGCTACAGGGACCCATGACAAAAAATGCAACATATTGAAAATCATGTAAATCATTTTGCTCGGGTGAAAATCACCTGGCGATAGTGATCTAGGGTTAAAGGGCCCATATTGCACTATTTTCTGATCTATATTATAATGTTGTTTCCTCATCACAAACAGACCTGGAGTTTTGTTTTCTTTCATTCGCACAGGTTTAACACACAAACCCTGCATATTTAAGATGAGCTCTCTCAAACTTCCACCTTCAGTCCAGAAATTGCCAATCTCTACTAAACTAAAGGTAAAAGGTAGATATTAATTTGAAAACTACCACTACATGGCATTGCAAAGTGGAACAGAGTATTTTGAGACACAAATAATGCAGGATTACTCAAACATGTTTGACTGAAACAAAACACAACTCCAGGTATGTTTTGGAGGAGGTAACGACATTGTAACATGGCTTAAATCTTACAATCGTCCATTTTGGTTGATATAGCACCTTTAAAGGGCTCCACTATACAGGACAATCCCTTACGAAAAGCTGAAGCAATTATTCTTCCTGTTTCTTTTGATCTGCGTCCAAAACTATCAACCCTTGCGTACTTCCTCCTCCGCTGGGGTCTCGGTTGTAGTAATTTAGTAGCCAAAGAGTCTGTCCTGTTACTATGGGGCGGTCATAAGGTGGACCCCCGGTAGCAAACAACAACAGCGCAAAGCTAACTAGCGCCTGGCCACTTTGATCGTTAATCAGACATATGGACCTTGTCACGCTAACACCCCTGAATGCTACTTGTTACACGCTGGAGTTTTATGAGAACATGCCTCCAAATGAAACAAATGCCTTTTCAGTGGGGGCCTGCTGCACTGTGGACCCCCGGAAGGCTTGGGAAAGTAAATTTGAAGTTTGTTTTTTGTCACTTAACTAAAGGAGCTTTACAGAAATAAATGGACAAGGCTTAGACAGGGAAAACTCTGTCGTGATAGTTGAAGAAACTAAAGGGCACACTCAGGAAAAGCTTTGAAAATGGCAGATTTCAATACAATAATGATCATAAAAATAACAGTTCCATTAAGATTTGATTGATAGATACATAATCTTTCTATTTTTTTCCATTTTAAAGGTGCATTTTGTAATTTTTCTGCTAGAGCGTCCATCAAAAGTCACCTTTTGTAATACCCTACTTTTCACAGTAGGATATTAAACCTTTCTATCTTTATGGAGACCAAACCAGACCAAGTTACAGGTCAGCTCTGTGGAGAGGCAATGCTGCTCACAGCAATTTTGAGCTGTAAAACCATCTGTATAATTGAATAAATGTAATGCTGGTTAATGTCATACTGTGGAACATTGCTGGCAGAGAAATCGACCCTCCAGGAATTCGCGATGTTGCGATTTGCAACTTCAACGCAACTTCAGTCAAACCCCGTGAATTCAGGGAGGTGTTGCAATTTTGACCAATCACCGCAACCTTCCCGCAATTTTTACCAATTTTGACCAGTCATCAGCGACGTATTGAACTCACGTCGACCAACTTCCTTCTGCCTTACTTCCGTGTGACGAAACGAAACTGCGGCCGTGTCCCCAGTTCGGAGCGTGGTTTGAAGGGGGCTCAGACTGCAGTCAGGCGGTGCACACTTGCTCAGCCCTGAGTGCAGTCCGCAGACCGCATGGCCGTCTGCGAAATGCGACAGGTCTCGCAACTACGGGAAGCAGCCGCCGACTCCATTTTCTCCCGTAGAAGAAGTAGCGCGGTGCATGCTGCGCGAAACGAGCATTTTCACGCGCTTGGTCCATGCCCCGATTTCCATGGAAACGACTGCGGTCTGCGAACGTGTGTTAACTACGCATAGGACAAAAAAGAAATGACGCACATGCCCTTCAAACCACGCTCCGAATTGTGCTCTCTGGGAATTGAGACACGTCTTCTAATGGCAAAGAAACATGTCTGCGGTGCCATTTGCCCACAAAAATAACAGCAAAACAGTTCCCCTCCTAGTAGTAATTTATTTTCGATGTTGGTAAGGTTGTTTTAGGACCATATCTGTGATCTCTGTGTCTTTGTATTATTCTTTGTCAGTAATAACTCAGTATTCAAAATATTACTCAATATTAATTACAAAAAGGGAAAATCGCAACTATTTATCGCAACTTTCACTTCCTCTCGCAACAAAATCGCAACAAAAACCTTAAAAGCACCGCAACTTTCATCGCAACTTTTTGGAAAAGCTCATGCAAATTCAGGCATTTTAGCCCGCAACAATCAGAAAAAATGCCAGCGAAATCCTGGGGGTCTGAGAAATGTCATATCCATAGAAACAAACATGGGCCCTCCATCAGAAAAGTTACACAATGGACCTTTAAAATCATACCAAAAAAAAAAAAAACACCACTCCCCAGACGTATCACACACAAAAACTGTTCCAATTCATAATCTTAATAAAAATTATTTTTTTATGTCAATTTTTTTATGGAAATTGAAGAATGAAAGTAAAAACAAACCAAAAACCCAAAAACCCAAAATAGCAGTCGGTATTTGTAGAAACATGTCGTCACTTAGGCTCATATTTGAGCAAAATGCTGTGAGAAGTGGGAATGTGCCACACTTTGAAAACATTACTGTTGTAGACAAAACCTTATATCCTGACTTCGATATTTCTTTAACCACTTCCTTGGCTCAAATGTAGCCATGTCAGACCTATGTAAATACAACTGCAGTCTACATTGTGGAGTCTTTTAGCTGCCCATTGCCCTGCACATATATTGATTCCAAAGGCAACAAAACCCGATATATCACACGCAGTCAATCTGAGAGTTGTCCAAATATTTAGACCTGTCAAATCTGATATTCTCCTTTGTCTCACCCCCCGTGGTCTGGAACAGTAGGAGATGTAAAGTGATAGGTATTATTAGCTTTGGAGGCCAGGCAAGAGGAGATGGGCTGGCGGGGGGCTAAGCTGGCTAATAAGTTTTAATGGACTGAAATCAGGAAGAACAAAGTAAGGAATAAACTAGGACTGAACCAGATCCAAACCAGGACTAAGCATAAACTGGTCTGAACCAAGACTATAGGTTAAGTCTAGACGTTTTACCACTGAGACTAAATAGCACTATGTAGCACAAACAAACCATGGCTAAGACTAAACAGGGAATAAACTGGACTTAAACATGATGAAATTATTTAAGTCTAAATTTAAAGTAATCCATAATGAAACTAATCCAAGAGTGATCTAAATTAAAACTAAGAAGTTTTGATGTGAACGCAACTTCAAATGTGTAGACCCCACATTTGAGGTTGCGTTCACATCAAAACTAAACCGAGGCAGAATTCAGAACTAAACCTGGACTAGACCTGGAGTAGACCAGGAATAAACCAAGATTAAACCAGGACTGCAATCTGAGCCTACAGCAGGACTTAAACATGATGAAATTATTTATAATTTAAGTCTAAATTTAAAGTAATCCATAATTAAACTAATCCAAGAGTGGTCTAAACCAGAACTAAGAGGAATTCTACAAATTTGAGGTTGTACGCACTTAAAAATTGGGACTAAACCGGGACAGAGCCCAGCACTAAACCTGGACTAGACCAACACCAGACCTGGAATAAACCAGGAGTAAACCAAGAATAAACCAAGACAGAATTAGGACTAAACCAAGTCTACATAAGGAGTAAACCAGGATCAAACCAGTATTGCAAACTGAGCCTCCACAAAAAAAACAACAACTAAAAAACCCTCTAAAAGTACTGGTAATGCCCTTGCCCCACAGCTTTGAGAACCGTTGTATGTAGCCGCTGCTTTGAGGTTGTTGATAGATGAGAATTACTGGGAAGTGTATATCTTTAACTGGCGGTGTGCTACTGCTCCGGGCTGCTGAGAGATGAGTTTGACTGAGAAGAAAGCATTAGCCCCCCTTGAAGCAACCACTCAGTCAGGGGTGAGGGGACAAAAGCTCAAATACCTCCAGTGACTATTCCCCAGAGATAAACTAATATAGGTGAAAGAGGAGCCAGGGGGGCACAGATAAGGCTGGGCTTATGAACACGGACTAGTTATTTTAATTGTCTGCATATCTGACATTTCTCACGGGCAGTAAACAGGATTAGAGCTGCTGGGCCCTGGTACTCCATGTTACTGATGTTAATGAGAAGGCAAAGGTGCTTTAGTTTGGAGAGTTGAGTCTGACCTTTGTGGTAAAAGCTGTGAAAGGCGATAAGTGGAACATCAGAAGAATTTTAACACCAACAAGAAAAACTGAAGTGGGAATAATTACTATTTATAATATGCAGTGTTATTCTTCTGTAGAGTTAACCATGAGTACTGTATCAAACCTCTAACATCTTTACTGCTGCTACGACTACTACTATTAGTACTTTTTTATACTATTACCGTTACTACTACTACATATATTAGAACTGCAACATTTACTGCTTCTGCTATTACAATTACTACTACTACAACTTACTACTGTGGCTACTACAACTACTTCAAATACTACATGACTACATTTACTACTACTACTACTACTAATACTACTACAACATTTATTGCTACTGCTACTTTGGCTACAACTACATCTGCTACTACTATTCCTATACTACCTAAATGTTGGTACTAGTACTTGTAGTAGTACTAGCAACATTTATTGCTACTACTACAAGTACTACTATTAACATTTAGGAAGTATAGGAATAGTAGTAGCAGATGTAGTAGTACTTGTAGTAGTAGTAGCAGTAAATGTTGTACTACTACATATACTAGTATTGCAACATTTACTGCTACTGCTACTTTGGCTACGACTACATCTGCTACTACTATTCCTATACTTCCTAAATGTTGCTACTAGTACTTGTAGTAGTAGTAGTAGTAGCAACATTTACAGCTACTACTACTACAAGTACTACTACTACTTTTAATACTACTATGGCTACTACAACTACTTCAAATACTACATCACTACATTTACTACGACTACTACTAATACTACTACCACATATACTAGTATTGCAGCATTTATTGCTACTGCTACTTTGGCTACAACTACATCTGCTACTACTATTCCTATACTTCCAGTTCTACTAGAACTCTGGCTCTTGGTTATAATATACCAAAAAAAAAAACAACAACAACAACTCCTCAATCACGTTACAAATACATTTTTGAATATGTATTTTTTGTGTGAAATCCTTATAGATGTGTGTAGTTTTATCATGAATGTTGGCGATGCAAATTAGTCCAAAAGGATCAATAAGCAGAGAAATGAGTTTGTTTACGTAAGCGTCTGTTTGGTCTGAGGGCGAATCTGTGAGCAGAGGAGCGAGGGGAGGAGGGTGTATCTGTTGTGTATCTGTTGGAGGTGGAGGAGGGTGTATCTGTTGGAGGAGTCGCGGGTGGAGGAGGGTGTATCTGTTGGAGGAGTAGCGGGTGGAGGAGGGTGTATCTGTTGGAGGAGCCACGGGTGGAGGAGGGTGTATCTGTTGGAGGAGCCGCGGGTGGAGGAGGGTGTATCTGCTGGAGGAGTCGCGGGTGGAAGAGGGTGTACCGCGGGTGGAGGAGGGTGTATTTGTTGGAGGAGTAGCGGGTGGAGGAGGGTGTATCTGTTGGAGGAGTCGCGGGTGGAGGAGGGTGTATCTGTTGGAGGAGCCACGGGTGGAGGAGGGTGTATCTGTTGGAGGAGTAGCGGGTGGAGGAGGGTGTATCTGCTGGAGGAGTCGCGGGTGGAAGAGGGTGTACCGCGGGTGGAGGAGGGTGTATTTGTTGGAGGAGCCGCGGGTGGAGTAGCGGGTGGAGGAGCCTGACTGTCTGTCTGTGTAATGACAGGTCTCAGTACAGCTCAGACCCACAGACCAGTCCCTTTGACCCTAATGAGTGGTTTACTCCACATGTCCAACTGACTATTTTTACCACTCTGCTCCTCTTAAGACAGTTTGTGTGTTTATATACACTACATGCAAGGAGTAGTAGTAGTAGTAGTAGTAGTAGTAGTAGTAGTAGTAGTAGTAGTAGAAGGTACTAGTAGTAGTAGTAGTAGTAGTAGAAGGTAGTAGTAGTAGTAGTAGTAGTAGAAGGTACTAGTAGTAGGTGGTAGTAGTACATCGTGATTCGGTGGTAGTAGTAGTAGTACATCGTGATTCGGTGGTAGTAGTAGGTGGTAGTAGGTGGTAGTAGTACATCGTGATTCGGTAGTAGGTAGTAGTAGTACATCGTGATTCGGTGGTAGTAGTAGTAGTACTAGTAGTAGTAGTAGCAGGTAATGGTAGTAGTAGTAGTAGTAGTAGGTAGTAGTAGTAGTAGTAGGTACTAGTAGTAGGTAATAGTAACGGAAGTAGTAGCAGGTACTAGTAGTAGGTGGTAGTAGGTAGTAGTAGTACATCGTGGCTCAGTAGTAGTAGTAGTAGTAGTAGTAGTAGTAGGTAATGGTAATAGTAGTAGTAGTATGTGGTGGTTTGGCAGTAGTAGTAGTAGTAGTAGTAGTAGTACTAGGTAGTACTAGGTAGTAGTAGTAGGTACTAGTAATAGGTGGTAGTAGGTAATAGTAGTACATCGTGGTTCAGTAGTAGTAGTAGTAGTAGTAGTAGTAGTAGTAGTAGTAGTAGTAGTAGTAGTAGTAGTAGTAGTAGTAGTAGTAGTAGTAGTAGTAGTAGTAGTAGTAGTAGTAGTAGTAGTAGTAGTAGTAGTAGAAGGTACTAGTAGTAGGTGGTAGTAGTACATCGTGATTCGGTGGTAGTAGTAGTAGTACATCGTGATTCGGTGGTAGTAGTAGGTGGTAGTAGGTAGTAGTAGTACATCGTGATTCGGTGGTAGTAGTAGTAGTACATCGTGATTCGGTGGTAGTAGTAGTAGTACTAGTAGTAGTAGTAGCAGGTAATGGTAGTAGTAGTAGTAGTAGTAGGTAGTAGTAGTAGTAGTAGGTACTAGTAGTAGGTAATAGTAACGGAAGTAGTAGCAGGTACTAGTAGTAGGTGGTAGTAGGTAGTAGTAGTACATCGTGGCTCAGTAGTAGTAGTAGTAGTAGTAGTAGTAGTAGGTAATGGTAATAGTAGTAGTAGTATGTGGTGGTTTGGCAGTAGTAGTAGTAGTAGTAGTAGTAGTAGTACTAGGTAGTACTAGGTAGTAGTAGTAGGTACTAGTAATAGGTGGTAGTAGGTAATAGTAGTACATCGTGGTTCAGTAGTAGTAGTAGTAGTAGTAGTAGTAGTAGTAGTAGTAGTAGTAGTAGTAGTAGTAGTAGTAGTAGTAGGTAATGGTAGTAGTAGTAGTAGGAGGCCTACAATGTAAATAAAAACGATCGTAGTTAGTAAGTGAATACAACTTCATTCCCCCAGTACTTTCTGCTTGCAGTAGTAAAATACCTCTGCGTTCTCCGTGTCCACAGTGGTCGATGCAGTCCCCCTGCCTGGACTGGAGTACTAATCTTGGTCCGTAAGCACGATGGGCTCTGAGGGCGGCGAGCTGGATCAATGCACTCAAAAACATATCTGAGGATGCTACGCTAGCTGCTCCCTCATACATATTTATACACATGTTCTCTGCAAATCACACTATGTGGATTTTTAGCACAAATTCACACCACCACACTCGCTCTGTCTCCACTCTCTCTGCTTCCTGATTTCCCTGTTGTTCTGCGGCACACATTTGATCAATACGTAATCAGCTTTTGAGACGTATATTTGTCACCACTCAAATGCCATTACCTGTGTGATCAGTCTCCTGCTAGTTGGATTAGTGTAGCATAGCTAAACCATCAATTCACGACATCAACTTTTAATAAGTTTTCTTGAGCCTAAAACTGTGCTGAGTGTCTTTGATTAATACTGGTTACATAGTTTTGCCTTATTATAGGCACGCACCCATACGATACTGAAAATATTGATGAATCAGATATCAGCCCCAAGATATCGGTTCAATCGATACTTAAAGCCAAGTATCGCCATTGATATCGGAACAGAAAGCTGGATCTGTCAGTAAAACTTGTGGTTTGGAGCGGAGTTCAAACATTTAGTTTTAAATGTTTAAAATTTTTCTACTATTTTCTTATTTACCTATTATTATTATTACTTATCTTGTTTGCACATTTTTGTTCTAACTTCTTTGCACTAAACTGCCTTGAGCTAATGTGGCAAGTGTATTTCTCCTGTGTGAGATCAATAAAGTCTTATCTTATCTTATTTTATCTTGTCTTAAATGGTTAAAGTTTGTATTCTTTATGTTTAGAAAATGAATAGTGAAAATTAATATTGAAATATTTTTAATAAATTACATTTTTAAAATTAGGGATGCACTGATAACAATAATGGTATTAAATACTGGCACTGATTCTGAAAAATTTGCTGGATCAGATATCGGCTTCTGAATATTGGTTCAGAAATACCGTAGTTAGACATATAAATCGTAATATCATTATTTACTGGTCATAGTCAGCCCAGAAATGTTTGAACTTTTATTTACACAAGTTGTTCTATAGTTTCTTAAGAGATAAATAACAGATACATACCACATTTGGATTAGTTTTATTTTTGTTTTAAGGAAATAAATGCTGTTTTCACTATCAGCACTGGTATCGGTTAAAGGAAAATTAACGTTTTTTTTTTACAATCTGAGCCTTCTTTCGGCAATAAAACAAGTAGTTTTACTCACCCATAGCAGTTTGGTGTCAATTGGAGCAGTATCGCAGAACTTATGTTGAGCCGTTCTGTTCTACTAATGATCCCGTATCCGTTAGCGTGAGTGCTCGGGGCATTACTTTGCGGTGTCCAAATAACACAAACTTTAGCACTTTTCAAATCACAGAAGATTGCTGTGTCAGGGTAGACTTTTAGTGGATTCCAAAATGGCCTGAAACCCAATATCCAGCTATAGTTTCATTTGATGACGTCATCTGAGAGGACAGTGCGCATGCGTGAACTCAGCTGTTTTGTAAACACCGCTAGTCCGAAAGAAGCTAACACCGCTCTGAACTTTACTTTTCTGTTGCAATATCGGGTTTCAGGCCGTTTTGGAATCTACTAAAAGTCTACCCTGACACAGCGATCTTCTGTGATTTGAAAAGTGCTAAAGTTTGTGTTATTTGGACACCGCAAATCAGTGCCCAGAGCACTCACGCTAACGGATACGGGATCATTAGCAGAACAGAACGGCTCAACATAAGTTCTGCGATACTGCTCCAATTGACACCAAACTGCTATGGGTGAGTAAAACTACTTGTTTTATTGCCGAAAGAAGGCTCAGATTGTAAAAAAAAACTTTAATTTTCCTTTCATATCGGGTATCAGCAGACACTTAAAGCTATAGTATCGCAATTGGTATCAGAACTGAAAAAGCTAGATCAGTGCAATATGCGATCAGTGAGTGGGTAGAACTTGTTGCTCGCGATAGCTCTCAGGCTACGTCCACACGACAATGCTCCTGGATTTTTAAAAAAAATTTTGAAAAAAATGTGCGTCCACACACGTGTCGGATCACTTCCAGACGAAAACGAGCTCATGTGCATAAAGTCCTTTCTCTTTTGCAAACAAGCATCGCAACGTCATCGTTTTCCTAAAGCTGCGTTTTGCTCGTCCACACGACAACGCGACCCCTGGCGTTCTCAGATTTCTCCACTCTGGAACCTGGTTTCAAAAAACACTGTTTTCGCCCACCAAAAACGCCGGCACCATGTAGACGAAAGGCCAAAACATACAAATACAAACTTCTCTGTTTCCACCAAAAAACGTTGTCGTGTGGACGGGCACTCAGTCATAACCTCAAGCGTGGATGTGTGAAGATAAGATAAGATAAGACTTTATTGATCTCACACGGGAGAAATTTACTTGCAACATTAGCTCCAGGCAGTTTAGTGTAAAAGAAAGTTAGAACAAAAATGTGCAAACAAGATAAGTAATAATAATAATAATAGGTAAATAAGAAAATAGTAGAAATTTATACGGTTGGTAATAATGAAATAAAGAATATATTTATTTCTTATGTACACCGAATGAGAAAAACTACTGTAAAGTAATGGTGAATGGTGGTTGCATAAGAAAGCCATCTCATCTATGACTTATTTCATATAATTACACAGTATTTAAAACCTCACTGACCATTCATCTCTCTCTGTATAGGTTTGTATGGGACGACTATGCAGTAGAGGTGCGACTAAATGACTACCTGGACATCGTGTGCCCTCATTATCCAGAGGGGGAGGTGCCTCAGGTGGATGCGGAGCGTTATGTCCTTTACATGGTGGAGAGAGAGGATTATGAGACCTGCAAACCCCAGTCCTACGACCAGATGAGGTGGGAGTGTGGACACCCTTTTGCCCCTCACGTCCCGGAGAAGTTCTCTGAGAAGTTTCAACGTTTCACGCCATTCACGCTGGGCAAAGAGTTTCGCCAAGGAGAAAGTTACTATTATATCTGTAAGTAGATTCACATGGTAATTACATAGTTAAAAAGTTTGAATTTAAAGACTTGTATATGTTATTTTCGTTTGCAAGTAGAATCGTTTTTTATTATTATGACCACTAACCACTAACCACTGAACAAAATTATTAACAATCCATTTCTATGCGATCTCATAGGCCTACAGAATGTTGTGATAATTTATAGTAAAAGGTATTAATTTTACTAAAATATACTTTTCATACGCAGTCCAGTTGTGTATGAAAGGGCCTGTATTATGTTATTTTCTGTTATAATGTTGTTTCCTCATCACAAACATACCTGGAGTTGTGTTTTGTTTAATTCACACGCAAATCCACATATTTAGGCTCTTTTCCACCCTGTGATGTTTGATCTTTGGAGATGCAGGTAGACTAATAACACTGGTCTACAAGCAAAATGCTTCCGGAACAAAAGTAGTGAATTTTTTCTTGGTTTAGGTCACTAATAAAGAAAAAGTAAGTCAGAAGTGCTGATTGGCTATAGTTTCCAAGATATAGTATTGGGTCAAAATAGGAAATGTATGCAAAATAAGGCAAAAACTGTAGTTTAGCAGAAGGTACAGTGTGTCTACAAGCAACCAGTTCTATCTGAAAGCCTGTCTGCACATTCCAATACATTCATTTTAATATGTCTAGAGTTTTAACATCAAATATTTTTTGATTTCACATAAGAGAGATGCCTCGAAATTGTGTGCACCTGATGTCTGAAGATATTTCTTGTTTATTTCTTGACGGATAAAGAAGTGCAAGTTAAATATTTTCAAAATATAAATATTATTTTTAAGCAAAAATGCCTAAATCTATTGTATAAACAGATGCGATTTTGATGTAAAACAATATCATTAAATATCTTGAATACATTAGCTAACCAGCACAGTTATCAATTGATTTTCAGTTCATCTTATCAATATAAATGAGATTTTGCCACTTTCGAGTCCAAAAATTTGTAGACCAGTGTAATAAATCATAATGGCTTAAACAAAACACATCTCCAGATATGTTTTTGAGGAGGTAACAACATTATGACATGGCTTAAATCTCACTGTACACTCCTTCATGAAGAAATAATAACACAGTTTTAAAGCAGCCTATGTTGTAATTACATTTTCCTACTATAATATGCAATTAGGATTAAACATTACCTCTCCTATCCAAGAGAAATGTTGAAAATGTTTAATTTTGCTTGTAATGGTGGCTTTGGGCACACATGCTTCGCTGTGGCTACAATTTGGTTTCACAAAAAAAGAAGAAAAGTCATAAAAGATCAAATGTGGCAATTTGTCAAACTTGACTCAGTACAGTATATGCCAAGAATAAGCTAAATATATTACTGTTGATACCAATCTTATGTATGGTATTAATATTCAGATAGGGTTACAACAGGGGTCAAAGTTGGGTGTTTGCCGATTTGTTGGGACATGATAGAACTTATTGGCGGGTTGAATTGAAGCTGCTTAGTTTTGGCAAACGTTGTGGACTTCCCTTTGCCAAAAACACAACCGCAAAGTGAGCAGCGCTGCCTATAAGCGTAATTAGACACACAGTAGGACAAAGGACATACTTGGTCACAGATGGCCCCCTTAAATCTCTGTCCAGCCTTCTGTTCGATGCCAAGAGCTTGTGTATGGGGGTCAGTGGATTAAGGGGCCTATTTGAGGATAAGTGCATTAAGTTGGGATGTTAACGCCTCTTGTGTCCCTGCCCACAGCCAAACCCTTGCATCACCACGGACAGGACTGCCTCCGACTCCGCGTGGACGTGGTGGCCGCAGACGGTGAGTGTCCCACAGTGATGACGTCATAAGTCTTGCTGCCAAATTGTGTTGTATGATGGAAAAAAGCTGGTATGACATACAGCTCTGGAAAAAAAATAAGAGATCACTGCATTTTTTTTTTCTTCTGAAATCAGCATCTCTACATGTATTACAGCCATTCCATTCCAGCGTCTGTTGAATTCCAACACAAACACAAAGCTGAGCTACTTCAGTTCTTGCACCAGGAGTGGAATAAAGTCACCCAAGAACAATGTGAAAGACTTGTGGAGAGCATGCCAAGACGCATGAAAGCTGTGATTAAAAATAAAGGTTATTACACCAAATATTGATTTCTGAACTCTTCTTAATGTTAACTCTTCTTAACATTAGTATGTTGTTTTAAAATGAATTTGATCTTGTTTCTTTGCATTGTTTGAGGTCTGAAAACATGTATCTTGTTATTTTGACCATTTTCTGCAGATAAATGCTCTAAACGATAATATTTTTATTTGGAATTTGGGGGAAATGTTGTCACTAGTTTATAGACTCAAACAAAAATGTTCCTTTTGCCCAAACACATACCTATAAAAACCTGTTAAATCAGAAAAACTGATAATTTTGCAGTGGTGTTTTATTTTTTTTCCAGAGCTGTATACAGTGTTTATATTACACTATTTTCTGATCTATGTTTTAATGTTGGTTTCCCATCAAAAACGTACATGGAGTTGTGTTTTGTTCCTTCATGTTTAACACACAAACCCTGCATAGTCACGCTTTCTTCTCTCAAACGGAAAACACTGTTCCACCTTACGATGCCATGTGGTAATACGGGAAGGACTCCACTGTGTTTTTAAACTCCAAAGACCTTCACTAGAATCATTTGGATGATTTCAGCCCTGCGATTGCCAGTCTCTGCTGAACTACTGAAAACTCCTGACATCACAAGGTGGAACAGAGCATTCTGTGTGAACACGTAGACAGATAAATAATGTAGCACTACTTAAGCATGTGTGAATGAAACAAAACTCAATTCCAGCCTTCCTTAAAGTTCACAAGAGTCAATTTAGTTTAATAAAGGACCTTTAAAGAAATATCAAAACTTAAACTTTGACTTTATTAGTCTGAGAAGCATTATTGATGTACATTTACTCAATTACAGGTGGTTTTATAGCTCAAACCAAGAAAAACAGGCATTCTGACTGGTTGCCTCTCCACAGATCTGACCTGGTTTGGTCTCTATGAAGTGAGAAAAGTTTAATATCATACTGTGAAACATTCCAGAAAAAGCAAAAACATCTCCATCCAACCAGAAAAGTTACACAATGCTTAGACTTTATTGATCCACAAGGGAAATTATTTGGACACAGTAGCTCATAGGATATTATAATAACAAAGAGAAATGGTATAATAAATTCCAAATAAGTCGCAGAAATAACAAGAGCACCTTTAAATCTAATGCTTGAGCCAAAACAAGACCACAACACTGTTACGTACAACAGCGTGGCTATGATTGCAATGCTCAGGTTAAGTAGAGTAACATTCTTTGTTTTCCTCCAGGCTCTAAAGAAGCTCGTGTGGCCAAAGCAGGTCCAGGAGGCACCGCGGCAGTCGGGGCAGGGGGCGGAGCTCACAACCCGTCCAACAGACTGCCTGCAGGTATGTGGACCACCCCAAAGTCCTGCTTAATTACCATGCGCTGTTAAACAATCTACTCGTTTACTCATGTCATAATGTTGTTTCCTCATCAAAAACATACCTGGATTTGTGTTTTCTTACATTCCCCTGCATATTTAGGTTTAGTTCTTCTCTTAAACAGAAAACACTCCACCCTGTGATGTCATGTAGTAATACAGGAAGTGTTCTACTGTGTTTTTAAACTCCATACACCTTCACTAGAATCATTTGGATTATTTCGTCCCTGGAATTGGTAATCTCGACTGAACTAAAGGTAAAAGGCAGCTGACATGACATCACAAGGTGGAATAGAACATTTTAAGCTTTGGAGATGGAGACAGATTAATTATAAAGCATTGCCCAAACGTGTGAATGAAACAAACACAACTCCAGGTATGTTGTTCAGGAGGTAACAGCATCCCAACATGGCTTAAAGCTGCGTAATACGGGACCTTTAAAGCGCCAACACGTGTAACTAATGTGTGTTTAGTTACTTCTCTTCAATGGGCCGTTATGAAAACACTGTAATGAGTTTATGGTTGGGTTATAAATGAGATAATAGGGAGGTGGTCAACTGGTTGTAAATCATTTAAATTATCTTGTCATAATATTAGTAATATAGTAATATTAATACATAAGACACAAGGGTACGGTGCTGTGCTGTTTGCAACTCAGTAATGGAAAAATAAAACAGTGAAAATCACAGACATTTTAGAGTGTCTAATTTTTCTTAATTGTTCCTCAGTTTTTCTAATTGGTATTACACTGGTCTGAAAATTGTTGGACTTGATTTGCTTCTGAGATAAAAGTGGCTAAATCTCATTTATGTTGATAAGATTAACTGAAAATCAATTGGTAACTGTGCTGGTTAGCTAATGTATTCAAGATACAGTATGTAATGATATTGTTTTACATCAATACAAAAGATTTAGGCATTTTTGCTTAAAAATAATATTTATATTTTGAAAATATTTAACTTGCACTTCTTTATCCATCAAGAAATAAACAAGAAATATCTTAAGACATCAGGTGCACACAATTTCAAGGCGTCTCTCTTATGTGAAATAAATAACTATTTGATGTTAAAACTCTAGACATATTAAACTGAATGTATGTGAATGTGCAGACAGGCTTTCAGATAGAACTGGTTGCTTGTAGACACACTGTACCTTCTGATAAACTACCGTTTTTGCCTTATTTTGCATAAATTTCCTATTTTGACCCAATACTATATCTTGGAGACTATAACCAATCAGCACTTCTGACTTTTCAAGCTATAAAACTACCTGTAATTGAATAAATGTAAGGTAGAGCTATATAATGTCATACTGTGGAACATACCAAGCAAAACAATCAGAATCAGAAAGACTTTTATTGCCAATGTCAAGTGAAGAGAATTCACAAAACTAAGAACTTGTCTCGGTGATAAGGTGCGAACATAAAACACTAAATAATAATAATAATAATAACTAAAATATAGCTATAATATAGTAAAAAATAATAAACAATCCAAAAAACAAAAAGGTTATTTATACAAGGTTATAGATACAATGATGTATCTATAGAAACATGCAGGTGACGGACCCTCCAACAGAAAGGTTACATAATGCAACTTTAAATTTCAAATAATAAATAAATAAAAACAATATACCAAGATCATCAATCCATCATACAGCTCTGGAAAAAAAGAAGAGACCACTGCAAAATCAGCTTTTGTGATTTTACTACTTATAGGTATGTGTTTGGGCAAAAGGAACATTTTTGTTTGAGTCTATAAACTACTGACAACATTTCCCCCAAATTCCAAATAAAAATATGATCGTTTAGAGCATTTATTTGCAGAAAATGACAAATGGTGAAAATGTCAATAAAGATACATGTTTTCAGACCTCAAACAATGCAAAGAAACCAGATCAAATTAATTTTAAAACAACATAATACTAATGTTTACACTTAAGAAGAGTTCAGAAATCAATATTTGGTAAAATAAGCCTTATTTTTAATCACAGCTTTCATGCGTCTGGGCATGCTCTCCACAAGTCTTTCACATTGTTCTTGGGTGACTTTATTCCACTCCTGGTGCAAGAACTGAAGTAGCTCAGCTTTGTGTTTGTGTTGGAATTCAACAGACGCTGGAATGGAATGGCTGTAATACATGTAGAGATGCTGATTTCAGAAAAAAATGCAGTGGTCTCTTATTTTTTTCCAGAGCTGTCGAACATGGTTGTCTTATGGCTCTGTACCGCTCTAATGTATCTAGGATTTTTTGAGATTACAATACAATTTAACTTATATTGTTTTCTCTTTTGTTTTTCAAGCAGACGACCCGGTGGTGATCTTCCCCGATGTCCAGAAAAGTGTCCGGACAAACTCGGCAATCACGACGTCACTCTCCATCTTCTCCTTACTCATCCCCTTTTCGTTATTGCTCCTATTACACTGAGCAGAGACAATGAGACTGCTGTTTACAGACTTTTTCAGGGACTTACGTTGAAGACATGAAGTCCGTAGGGGATCTAACCACTGACTTAAATCTAGAAAACCAAGATGGCGGTTTTGCCTTGCCCAGTGCTGGTCACATGGGGACCAAGACAACATGGATCTTGTAACAGTTGTGGAGAATTCATGACAATGCAGGGTCTTTTGAACGTGACAGTGTTCCTTGGAAGATTTACGGATTTCTAAAACGGCAGATGAACAATCAGCTTATTCTGGTTTGAGTCCAAAACCAGTTGACCTGTCCACCCTTGTGCATTGTGTGCTTTTGGTTGTATTGTTCTCGTAAAAGTATTGAAATCTCCCTGTTTTTCTATATATGTAGCAGGGGAATACTGTCGTTCTACCTTCGCTGTAGCACTCCACTGCACAGTTCAAACTCCTCATCGCTACGGTGACGTCAAACGCTTCGTGCCACACGGCGTTTTTGTGTACATTTCTGTGAAGATAATTTATGACAGCTGTTTTACTGTAAATACTAAGTAAGTTCTCTCAAAATGTTTACTAGTTTTCCTTCCTTGTATATGTGCGCGAGGAGGAAAAATGTGGCGAGGTATGTTTTGCTGCCAAAAAAAGCAAATACGGACTTGTTGCGAGAGGCAGGACTTCTCAGATTGCTGGAATTTTGCCACTTTTTTCGGCGCAAAATGTCAAAAAGAAACTGGTTTACGGATAATCTTGAAGCTAACGCTAACCTTGTGTGCTATGGTGCTCTCCCATTCATTTTGTTCACAAATTCTAGCTACATCAGACTATATTTGGACGCGGCTCCCAAGTTGCCAAGCACACACCACACTGACGGACAAAAGCACAACAGTGTATGACTACCATTTTGTAAAACCATGAATTCTTGTTACTTATTTTGTACATGTGTAATTAAGAGTGTATTATATGTACATAGCCTACATAAGATTATATTAAACTGTTTGAGAAATATGCTAAATGTGAAATTTTCATGTGAAATAAAAGATATTTTTGGAAACTCAAAATGACTTCCTTGCTTTTGGTTGTATTAAATGTCCTATATTACGCAAAATTGACTCGTGTGAACTTGTAGCCATGTTATAATCATCAAAAACATACCTGGAGTTGTGTTTTATTATTAATCTGTCTACATCTCCAAAGCTAAAAATGTTCTGTTCTCTTTTCATGTTAACAGTTTACCTTTTGTTCATTAGAGATTGGCAATTCCAGGGCAGAAATTATCCAGACTATTCTAGTGAAGGTGTTTAGGTGTTTAGGAGTTTAAAAACACAGTGGAGCACTCCCTGTATTACCACATGAACTCATAAGGTGGAACAGTGTTTTCTGTAGGAGAGAAGAACTCAGCCTAAATATGCAGGATAAGCATGTGTGAATGAAACAAAAACACAGCTCCAGGTATGTTTTTAATGACGAAACAACATTATAACTGAAAATATACACAGAAAATAGAGTAATATGAGCTCTTTCACAGTTTTATCTTGGTTCATACGGTGGGTTTGGTGCTGTGAAAGCTGTGAGGAAAGCTAGTCCACTTCTGATTTAGATTACCAAGACTGTAGAGGTAGGAAAATAAATGAAAAGTTTTGTATAGAGTAGAAGGAAAGGGATTTGGGCCAAGGTGACCAGATAGAGAGGAAACAACACTGAGATAATGCTTTAACAGTTTATCCAACGGGGGGTTCATTTTTCTTGGCAAGAGTCCTAATGCCTTCAGCAAATCCACAGAAAATGTAAAAGAATGGACCTTAAATGAGGGTCTGCGATCCTTCAGCAACAAGCAAAAATAATGATCTCAGTACAATGCTGGAAATGAGCAGAAACGTGCTATGCTCTGGTTCATATGAGGGTTGGCAAAAAAATCAATGTTCAGGTGCGAAAAACACCACCAAAATAGAGATATGGAAGTGTCAACACAGGGATGCATACTTAATATAAGAACTAGTGTAACTCCAAACCGGGAGCTTTTAATTGAGCCTTGTTACAGTATACAGCTCTGGAAAAAAAATAAGAGACCACTGCAAAATGGTCAGTTTTTCTGATTTGACTACTTATAGGTATGTGTTTGGGCAAAAGGAACATTTTTGTTTGAGTCTATAAACTACTGACAACATTTCCCCCAAATTCCAAATAAAAATATTATCTTTTAGAGCATTTATTTGCAGAAAATGACAAATGTCAAAATAACAAAACAGATACATGTTTTCAGACCTCAAACAATGCAAAGAAACAAGATCAAATTCATTTTCAAACAACATAATACTAATGTTTACACTTAAGAAGAGTTCAGAAATCAATATTTGGTGCAAATCTTGGCATGCTCTCCACAAGTCTTTCACATTGTTCTTGGGTGACTTTATTCCACTCCTGGTGCAAGAACTGAAGTAGCTCAGCTTTGTGTTTGTGTTGGAATTCAGCAGACGCTGGAATGGAATGGCTGTAATCAGGCTTGGGGAGTAACGGATTACATGGAACGGCGTTAAGTAAAAGGATACAAAAAAAGGTAACTGTATTCCCCTACAGTTACAAAGAAAAAGACGCAATCAGATTACAGGTACATTTAGTGAAAATGGGGATTACTTAGCAGGATTACAATTTGAAAGCATTTTATGTTATTTCATTTTTTCATTTAAAGCCGGAGGTCATATGTAGGGAAAACAGAACGTACAGACTCGCGCCGCACACCGTGCGCTGCGCGCGCTCTGTGAAACAAACTTGCAGCGGCGCGCGCTGTGGAATACACTTGCAGCGGCTCGCACTGAACTTCACGCAGGTCGCGCACTACGGACTAAACTTGCAGCGGGCATGGTTTCAAAAAACGCATTTAGCGGGTGGAAATTTAGGGAGAATTTTATTTTTAAAGAAGACAAAGGGAACAACATCACAGTGCAGTGCAAATTGTGCCTTCCAGCGGTTAAACACCTGTCAAGGATTCTACTTCCAATCTCAAGAAACATTTACAGGTAAGATCGCTAATATTAACGCTTTGATACTGACAGACCCTAAATGTCCTGCTTCAGTCATGTTATGTGTGAATATGAGTCATTTCTTTGTCTTGATTCATTGGTAGGAGCCAGTTTCGAGTTAGCTATCGACTAGCAAACTATTAGCAAGCTAGCTAACGTTTGCGGTCACAAGTACACTTTGTGCATTTGTACAACGATATTACAATATTTAAACATTATCTAGGCAACATAGTCATGTTAACTGATCCATGAAGACCCTTTAGACAATTCCGAGCAAAGCTGTCGTTAGATGTAGGCCAGCACGCAAGCTGGACCAACATCCTGTCCAGCTGCGGAGATCGGGCAAGATGACTAAACTAAAACTGAAAATATAATTTCGTTTAAGTCATAGGTGTTTAGGTGTTTGGTTTAGTCAGTGACCTTGTTTACTAGTGACTTGGCTTATAGTGATAACAGTTGTTAAAACTACACATAGAACTGTATTTGTCCTCCTAAAAACTTTTAATTGTATTGTAATTTTCTTGTTGTTATAGGATATTTGGTGTTAAAGTAATCCAAAAGTAACTGAAATTAATCAAGTTACATTACTTTAATATTATAGTACCAGGATTACGTTACTGAATACATATTTTAAGGAGTAACTAGTAACTGTACCGGATTACATTTCTAAAGTAACCCTCCCAACCCTGGCTGTAATACATGTAGAGATGTTGATTTCAGAAAAAAATGCACTGGTCTCTTATTTTTTTTTCCAGAGCTGTAGATTTTGAGTCACGCCAGTGGTGAATGTTTGAAACCTTGAGACATACACAGTGCCATTATTATATAGAATTTATGAAAAATGAAGGATTTAAGCATCTTTGCAACAACATCTCAAGGCTTTGATGAATTGGACAAAAAGAGAGACGGGAGACTATAAGAGACGGGAGACTATAAGAGACGGGAGACTATAAGAGATGGGAGACTATAAGGACAGTGTAGGGGTATCCTCGTATGCCTGCATGTTCATTTATTTATGTATTTATGGTCATTTAAAGGTTTAGTATGTAACTTTTCTGTTGAAGGGTAAGCCACCTGCACATAACCCCAACAGGCCAAGGTCTGATCTATCACTCACAGCAAAAATGTATGCTTCTGAGGTATTTTTAATTAAAACACCTAGGATTTAATATATGCAAGACAATTTTAAATGTATGCCTTACAATAGAGCTTTCCAGGCAAAAAATAAAATCTCCATGGACACAAGCAGATCCTCCACTGGAAAAGTTCCATTGTGCATCTTTAAGTGTAGTTAGCTACCTTACAGTGTTCATATGCTCTAAGGCCCTATATTAGGTCAAATTTAGGTCAAATTTACTATTGTTAGCTTTTAGCCGTTATAATGTTGTAACCTTGTCAAAAACATCCCTGGAGTTGTGTTTTGTTTCATTCACACATGTTTGAATAATTATTATTAGTGTGTCTACATCTCCAGAGCTCAAAATGCTCTGCTCCACCTTGTGATGTTCATGTTAAGAAAACAATATGCCAAGAAAGGTTGAAAATTGACCTGAATTTTCCATGGATATGGCACTATCAGCGTTGTCCCTTTTGTCTCTTGTTCAGGTTCCTTGTTCCTGTGTTATCTTTCCTCGGGCCTCCACCCACAGATACCTTCACCAACCATTATCTCCTATTGTCACGAAGCAAGTCACGCCATTGTTCCTCCTCGCTCCTCTTTCTTCATCTTGTCTTTGCAATCCCTGGGGACTTTACAGCCGTGACCGTAAAAGCAGCTGTAACTTCAAAATGTGGTGCCAAACCTGGCTCTCCTACATACACATCTCCCCCTCGGTGTTTTCAAAGGGGCAGTTGTCGTAAATTTAAGTTTTCAGGACAGGCGCTCTTAACCCCGCCGACCCAAACACTCCTTCGTCACAAACATACACAGATATGTCCTATTTGCTGGTGGTTCACGGGGAAGGGTCTGAGTAAATGTAGAGGGTGAGTGTGAAAGGGTTAGCGCCGTTGTAAATGTGAAATGCTGTTCTGAGTGAAATCAAGTCAACAGCAGAGAGACAAAAAAGACCTGTTTGGGAAAGAGGTCTTAACGCACTGACTGTGCAAAGTAAATAGGGAAAAGGTGTCTTAAAACTGAGGGTTTGACATACCAGGATGTAGTAACAGAGGGTCAGACACAGACTAATATATACAGCTCTGGAAAAAAATAAGAGACAACTGCATTTTTTTCTGAAATCAGCATCTCTACATGTATTACAGCCATTCCATTCCAGCTTCTGTTGAATTTCAACACAAACACTAAGCTGAGCTACTTCAGTTCTTGCACCAGGAGTGGAATAAAGTCACCCAAGAACAATGTGAAAGTCTTGTGGAGAGCATGCCAAGACGCATGAAAGCTGTAATTAAAAATAAGGGTTATTGCACCAAATATTGATTTCTGAACTCTTCTTAAGTGTAAACATCAGTATTTTGTTGTTTTAAAATGAATTTGATCTTGTTTCTTTGCATCGTTTGAGGTCTGAAAACATGTATCTTTTTTGTTATTTTGACCATTTGTCATTTTCTGCAAATAAATGCTCTAAATGATAATATTATTATTTGGAATTTGGGGGAAATGTTGTCAGTAGTTTATAGACTCAAACGAAAACGTTCCTTTTGCCCAAACACATACCTATAAGTAGTAAAATCAGAAAAACTGATCATTTTGCAGTTTTCTCTTATTTCTTCCAGAGCTGTACATTTGTACTTTTTAATGTATCAGCTATCAGCCTTAAAGGTCCTGTATTACACAAAATTTACTCTAGTGAGCTTTAAGCCGTGTTATAATGTTGTTACCTCCGCAAAAACATACCTGGAGTTGTGTTTTGTTTTGATCACACATGTTTGAGTAATTCTTTATTATTAATCAGTCTACATCTCCAAAGCTCAAAATGCTCTATTCCACCTTGTGATATCCTGATCCTGTTATCAGCTACTTTTCACTTTTTGTTCAGAGATTGGCAATTCCAGGTCTGAAATCATCTAAATGATTCTAGTGAAGGTGTATGGAGTTTAAAAACACAGTGGAGCACTTCCTGTATTGCCACATGACATCACAAGGTGGAACAGAGTGTTTTCTGTTTGAGAGAAGAACACAGCCTAAGTATGCAGAGTTTGTGTATTAAACGTGTAAATGAAACAAAACACAACTCAAGGTCTGTTTGTGATGAGGAAACAACATTATAACAGATTAGAAAATAGTGTAATACGGGCCCTTTAAGAGGCACTGCACAAAACATGACTACACAGTTCTTGTATCCCCTTTGTAGTAAAACAAGTTTGTGCATTTGTAGTTTTTTCAATCCTCTAACACTGGACTACAAATTTTTGGACTCGATCTGCTTCTGAGATAAAAGTGGCTAAATCTCATTTATATCGATAAGATGAACTGAAAATCAATTGATAACTGTGCTGGTTAGTTAATGTATTCAAGATATGTAATTATATAATAATAATATATATATTATATTTATATTGATTATGTTAAAACTCTAGACATATTAAAATGAATGTATTGGAATGTGCAAACAGGTTTTACCGTTTTTGCCTTATTTTGCATAAATTTCCTATTTTGACCCAATACTATATCTTGGAAACTATAGCCAATCAGCAGTTCTGACTTACTTTTTCTTTATTAGTGACCTAAACCAAGAAAAATGTCACTACTTTTGTACGGTACATTTTTAACGGATTCATGTAAGAGTCTGGTTAATGCACCGGGCCCGCGTCTCACCGCGTCTCACCGCGTCTCACTGCGTCTCACTGCGTCTCACCGCGTCTCACCGCGGGCAGTTCGGCTCTGGGCCGCTCGTATTCCGTGCGTAAGCCGTCAGAGGGGACACGTTACGTACAGACGGAGACACCGGGACCGGAGTCGGTGCGTCTCAGAGGAGACGTGGCACCGGGACTGAGGCTCAGGACGTGCCCGGGGGACGGCGCGTCTGCTCCGGCCTCGCTCGGACCGTGCGCCCGGAGCAGGGGGAGTTTTTTTTCGCTGAAAACGCGCGGAGCCTGCATAAACTAAGCCACACAGACCGATTTTCTGGGCACAAAAAAAAAAAAAAAAAAAAAAAATTGAATTGAAATCAGCGTGAGAAATGCCATGTGTGGCGTGTGAGCGTGTGAACACGTCGAATTGCGTGTGTCACACTCTCAATGCGTGAGACTTGAGAGCCCTGTTCAAAAATAATCGATCTCTCTGGATTCTAAACAGTATCAACAATTACTATCTTACTGAGAAATACCTAGAAAAACAGATCCACAGATCTGACCTGTAACTTGGTCTAGTTTGATCTCCGTGAAGATAGAAAAGTTTAATACCATACTGTGAAACATTCCAGACAAAGCAATAACATCTCCATGGAGAAAAGCATTTGATAGACCCTCCACCAGAAAAGTTACACAATGCATCTTTAAAGAAGACTATAACGGTCAAAATAATAAATGAGTCCAAACTAAACAACAAAAACACTGGTGGGTAATAGGTCTATATATTTTTAGAATCTGAAAACTGAAAAACACAAGATTTGCTGTTGAACACTGATAGAAAACTAGAGCAAGAACAAGAACAAAACAACACAACAGATGTATAAGGAAAATCAAAATGTCATTTTTATATTCCAATAAAATGTTCTGACAAAACAAAGAATTACCTTTTGAACAACATAACGTTATGACTGTGGAGTAATTTCCCCATTAAACTTGAAGCTTTACTCTTTGGAGACAATGTAAAGTTAACAAAATCGCTGTTTAAACAAGGAAACAAAGCTGATTTTTCATTTTTAAGGACCAAGAACATGACAGCAGAGAAAATTCATTACCAGAGAAAACAGCTCCAACTTTTCTGTGTCGTGAAACGATAAACGCAGGTTTGCGTAACAAGCTGCAAAGTGCGAACTATGAAGAGACCACATTCAATTATAACAAGAAATAAACAAACTTGTGTTCTTAGTGTTTTAACTAAATATGGGTAATTAACTGTGCACCACATAACTTTTCTGTCTAGTCTAACTGTTGCAAGCTTGTCAAGATGTTATATCTGTGCCTGGAATGTTCCGCAGTATACTAAACTATTGGTTGTTTTCAGATTCTAAAATGTGATGTCGCCGTACTCCCAAATGGAGGCAAGGGCCAGATTTCCCCATTGATTATATTGTACTTTGCCATGAAATATCCAAAAGGTAAACTCACAAATGTTGAGCCTGGTATTTTCAACTCAAGACCTCACTGTATTACAACATCATTTTACATTTTAAAACTTTTTTTTAGTTGCCCCAAATCTGCATGAATGAATATTGTCCTAAAGAATGCAGTGATGTCATCTGAAACTTTCAACGGTATGTTTAAAAAAAAAATCACATATAATTAAACTAAATCTGTCAAACTTCAAACATATAAAACCTTATCTGATGACAGAATTGACAGAATCAGCAAAGGCGTATCTGCATGCCAGGATCTTCAGCCACAGATCTTACTGCTATACCACATGGCCTCATCCATCAGAGGTCATCCTGAAGCCCCTCTTCAAGAAAACTTTTAAAACACTTGACAAAAAGCCTCTACAGCAGGGGTGGGCAATTATTTTTCCCCAGGGGCCAAATGAGAAGCAGAAAATATTGTGGAGGGCCGGGCCAAAATTTGAAGTCTACTCTGGTTATTAATTTTATTTCTACGTTGAAATCAGTAAATGGCATTGTTTACAGAAACTGGTAAGTTCTGTGTTATTATTAAGTAATGAGAGAGTGAGGTTTTACAAAAACTGAATTTATTCAGTAAAATAATTCAAAACAATGGTAAACGTGAAACATTTGTAACTCTTTTTCCGTCACATTAACCTCACAATGCTTTCTGAGTTTAACTTTCTTAACTTTGTATTAAGACACCACAATGTCTTTGTTTGCCAAATAATATAATACAAGATATGTCACAACATTTTTGTCCAACTGCCAAACTGTGTAGAAAAAAAGTCAGAGTTAGCATGTTTTAGTGTTTTTTTTTTCTTGATCAGTGAGAGAAATCTAGCCTCTTAGTGCATCAAAGTCAGGTTGCATGTTTGAGGTGGAGATGTGAAGCACGTCCGACAGATGTTCATCAGTACAAATTAGAGGTAAGATCGGGCCTAAAAAATCCAGCCCGACCCGACCCGGCCCGCGGGTATTAAAGCCCGACCCGGCCCGAGCCCGACCAATTAACTTGATTTGCAGACCCGAACCCGAAATTTCATATTTTATTTGTGAGTACTCGGGAGGAGGAGGGGTGATTTATGATAACAAATTAAAGCCTGTCTTTTGTAACAAAATCTAAGTTAAACAAGACTGTATAAACATTTACATCTTTTATATTTGTTTCTGCAGAGGGTACATTAACCGACAATTTTCCATCATTGACGGATTTTTTTAAGAGTTGACGGGAAAAATTTAAGGCCGTCCGTCATTTTGACGGGTTGAAAATTGGGCCATAAACCACAGCAGCAGTACGTCCTTAAGAATCTAGCGCGGCACTTTAAGAGAGAGAAGCAGAGAGACAAAGAAGAACAATGACGGGTGGATAATAGACAGAGACAGGAAGGAGTTCCTCACTCTTACCGGTGCGTGTTTGTCTATTCAGTTCTCCTGTCTTTAGTTTATCCTTAACTTCTTGCTCCTCCATATTGGGGATACCAGGTCAAAATAGATGCAGACTTGCGGAGGGGAAGATTATTAAGAGGGCGGCGTTCACGTGCGCAGAGCATGCTCTGGCTCTGCGGCTCCTGTTTAGTAGTTAAATAGCAATTACATTACAGCGCCTTCTCTGTTTTATCCAAATTATTTATTTTAAAACAAGTATTCCTTAGTTTAGTATCCACACATCGTTTTAGTATACATTTTTAAAAACATATATTTATTTTTAAAAAGTCAGCGAGAGAGAAGCCCGGCCCGACCCGACCCGAAGCAATGATTGACATTTTAGGCGGGTTCGGGTTTAAGATCTTATCTCTAGTACAAATGCATCTGTACAAATGCATTATGTACAATTTTGAATGTAGGTTTTATTTTATTCATTCGAAGCAACCTTTCGCGGGCGGTCAGTCGGCTCGCGGACCATGCCCGGGTCTGCTCTACAGTATCACTATTGTAATATCTTAAGTATAATATTTTGGATCTTGAAAGTGATCAGGTATTTATGGATGCTTGCCTTGTTGACATGAGAGCGTTGGCCAGAGGAGACATACAGAGAAACATTGGTTGAAAAATAATCAAACATACTCTCACAGGTAGATGTTCTTCTTCTCGGGGCCTCTTAAGCTCAGAGAATGGTCTGTTGTGGTGAACTTGCCGTTATATCTACTGTATGTGCACTTCTGTTTCTTTTGCGTGTTTCTCTAAATGTTCTGCTGTTCTGACCTGCCTTAGGACAATGGATGTAAAGTAGCTATTGTGCTAATTGCCAATTGTGCTGTTGTCATGTTGCTTAATATGTATTGTCCTAATAAAAAAAAAAAAACCTCATAAATTATTTATCTCCATGTAGAGAAACAGTTGACGCTGCCAGGCCAAGTCAGGTCAGATCTGTGGAGAGGTGACACCGCACACACTAACCCTAAGAATGCACGTCAAAGTATTCTAGCAAAGTATTCTAGCAAAAGAATAAAAAAAAGATAATTGAAACTGAATAAATGCAAAATCAATATGTTTAATTCCAAACTGTGGACTAGAGATGCACAGATGTATCGGATATCGGCACCAATATTGGTAATTGTGATGGATCAGATATCTTTCCAAGATATCGGTTCAGTTGATAGCTCATTCTGGTCTATAAGGTGGTGTAATAAGATGATTTACTGACTAATGTTGGCCCAAAGCAGCTAGTATTATTGAACTTGTACGTTTTCAAAGCCGTTTGGTAGTTATTTTAAATGATAAATAAAAATGACAAAACACATGTAGATCGTATTATCCCTACACCAGTTGGGTTTCAGTTTCTGCCCGAGCGTCGGTTGATACGAGCTATCAGGTATTCCAGACAAAGCAGTGACCTCTCATGTATCCTGACCGCACCAGAAACCTGACATCGTGCATCTTTAATGAAACCGGCCCAGTAGATTCAAACTTTCCGAAAGATTCCCCACACCCTGCTTACAACGTGAAACACTCAACAAATCCCGCGACACAAACCTGTTTCTATGCGCTCCTACTGCACTTGAATATTCTTTATATCTTGTAACATGGAGAATAAATAAAAACTCTTCTTCAGTCTTCTTAAAAAATAAATAAGTATTAAACCAGGACTAAACCAGGACTAAACCAGGACTAAACCAAGACTAAACCAAGACTAACTACGGACTAAAGCAGGACTACACTGGGACTAAACCAGGACTAAACCAAGACTAATTCAGGACTAAAGCAGGACTACACCAGGACTAAACAAGGTCTAAACCAGGACTAGACCAGGACTATACCAGGGCTAAACCAGGACTAAACCAAGACTGAACCAAGACTAAACCAAGACTAAATAAGGACTAAAGTAGGACTACTCTGGGATTAAACCAGAGTTAAACCAAGACTAATTAAGGACTACACCGGGACTAAACCAGGACTAAACCAAGACTAATTAAGGACTACACCGGGACTAAACCAGGACTAAACCAAGACTAATTCAGGACTAAAGCAGGACTACACCAGGGCTAAACCAGGACTAAACCCAGACTGAACCAAGACTAAACCAAGACTAAACCAAAACTAAACAAGGACTAAAGCAGGACTACACTGGGACTAAACCAGGACTAAACCAAGACTAATTAAGGACTACACCGGGACTAAACCAGGACTAAACCAAGACTAATTAAGGACTAAAGCAGGACTACACCAGGACTGAACCAAGACTAAACCAAGACTAAGCCAAAACTAAACAAGGACTAAAGCAGGACTACACTTAGTCTGATTAACACCTGACCATATCACAAGTGAGATATGGGTCTGGGAGCTTGCTTCGAAAAATCCCGTAGCGGAGGAGTGGTTAGCGATTGCCAACGGCCGTTTATTGGGCGTTATGAATGTCTGTCATTGAGCGTATACGTAAGTCCATAGCCAATCATGTCAGTTGTCAGTTCAAACTACAAGCTTCCGTTTGTCATGTAGTACGCGTCACCGTCTTTCCACCCCTCCCCCGCTCTCTGATTGGGGCCCTAAATCTGGGACTCTCGCTTGGACGAGCTGCCAGGCCGCCTTCCAGTTCGAAACGAACGGAAGCGGCCTGGGAATTCCCAGGCTAGGACTACACTGGGACTAAACCAAGACTAATTAAGGACTAAAGCAGGACTACACCAGGACTAAACAAGGTCTAAACCAGGACTACACCAGGACCAAACCAGTTGTAAACCAGGATTAAACGAGGGCGGTACAAAATCTAAACCATAGTACATCTTTAATGAAACCAGTCCAGTAGATTCAAACTTTCCGCAACTCAAACCTGTTTCTATGAGCCCCTTGGATATTTTTTATATCTTGTAACATGGAGAATAAATTAAAAAAAATCTTCTCTAAAACACATTTGCTTTGTGAGTGCATCTTTAGATCGGGAGAATGGTCCAATAGCATGAGTAAAAAGCACTAAAAATGAGCCACGTGTGACCCGTAGAGAGAATCCAGCGGGTGTGAGGGGCCAGCTGGACTATCTCCACCACATCTGACTCAGCCCTCACTATCATCAGTAACATCATGCTGGTCCCCATGCGCCTGTAGCATATGTTAACCCGCTCTGTTACTGATAGCGTCTGCCTTACGGGGCCGCTGGGAGCTACGTTAGCCTTATTGTAGCTATTTGTGGCATTTATAAGCTCCCAACAAGAGCTCTGAGTGCAGTAAGTATGAGAGCGTGTGTTTACGACAGATACCGTGTCCTGACCTATGAGTGACATTTTAGACTCATTACTTTTACCGGCGGATTAACTGTGATGTTGAGTGCCTGTAAAGCTCAGGGTGAGACGGGGGCAAAGGGGCAAGGGGGCAGGGGTGGGGGGGGCGTGGGGCACAGGGGGGCAATGATGGGAAGAATACTTTGAAATTTTGTAATGTATTCCAACACATCGTTTTCTTCGAATACTTACAATACCTTTACCTTTTATATTACGGTTACTGTAGGCTGCGTCCCATTTCTCTGTCTTACCCCTTCGTCTTACCCCTACCCCTTGGTTTTGCACGTTCATGTGAGGGCAAGGGGTGTCCCGATTCTAATTTTGATCAAGGGCGAGGGCTACATACCCTTTGAAATGAAGTAAGCTCTCGACCAGACTTGGAACGAAGGGGTACGCCTACAAGCTCAGGCAGGTTTTGGGATCAGGCAGCGTCACATCGACCAGCCAAGGAGTCTCATAAATGTATTTTCAGCAGTTGTAATTATCGATTAACAGTTTAGCGTGGTTTAGAGTTATGACGCTTATGTTCTACGTTACTTTTAGTGAACTGTTGTTGCAGTTTTAATTGTAGTGATGTCTGTTTAGCCGACGTTATCGTTTTCATCGAACTTTCATGCATACACAAGCTATTTTTGTTTGTCGAGCTGAGGTACCAGATAATCCTTGACATTTGTTTACGTTTACTTGCGTCAATCGTTGTCGCCTCTGTAGACGTAGCAGCTCAGGTAGAGGCAAGGGATGATGACGCAAACGGTAATCGAGTGGCGTCCCATTTCTTAGGGGAACATTCGTACCCCGAGCCCTCTCAGCTCGGTATCGAGGGGCAAGACAAAGACGTAGATAAAGGGGAAGGGGTAAGACAGAGTAATGGGACGCAGCCTTATTATAGTGTAAAGATGCAACATAATATTAAAGTACTCACACATGCCTCACCACCAGCGCAGTGTTATCTACTTTCTCTCTGATTGATTCTGTGCAGTTTGAAGCCGAAATTACCTAATCAAACATCAATATTGATTTTAGAAAAGTAACTGTATTATGAATACAGCTAAATGAAAAAGTAACCTGAATACATTTATTCAAAATGAGTATTCTGAAAACATATTCTCGGTACACGTATTCAGTTACTTCACGGGGGGAAAGGGGAACAAGGGAATGTCTCAGTTTTAGGGCCAGTGTCAAAGGTCGAGCTCCAGATAAGACTTAAAGCAATCTATGTTTGGACTTAAAATGATTAAAGATCAGCTCTTAACTAAATTAAATGCCCCCTCCCAAAATCTTTATTGTCCCTTTTTGTCCTCCGTATGAGGCCTTATTCATGGCAGGTAAGTCTTGTTAATTCAAGATCAAATAAAACGTTAAAAAGTTACTCTGTTAGACCTCATGCACGTCTCCATAGGCATCTAGTATTACTTATTCACTCTGCCTTTCAAAGTCAAAGTCAAAGTCAACGATAGTTCGATAGTTCATGAACGCGTTCATATTTTGGGCGAACGTGAACTGAATGCACTGTATTACTGCCTGATGAACAAACTGTGAACGAGTTCATTCTGGTGTCTGTGAACGACACGCGCTATCTATTTAACTTTGTTCAATAGGGTCTCAGATTTCTGTAGTGTTCCAGTGAAAACCTGCGGGAAAACATTTAATTTGGCAACAACACCAGCGTCGTATCACCGCACGCGTCATCGAGCAAGACAGAACAAAAAATACGTCATCAGGTTGCGCATACGTCATCAGGTTGCGCCGCAGAATGGACGCACTGATCAGTCGCTCCGTGCCGACTCGCTCCTTTTACCTTATTTTTATTTTATTTTCAATCACTTTTTTCACTTTTTGTACTAGGCGGTGAGGATCGGCAGCCACGTCTCCTCCACATGTGTCCTCAGCACTGGGTCACCCCAGGGCTGTGTTCTCAGCCCTCTCCTGTACTCCCTGTTCACCTATGACTGTACCGCCAGGCACAGGTCCAACACCATCCTCAAGTTTGCTGACGACACCACCATCCTAGGCCTCATCACCAACAACGATGAGAGTGCCTACAGAGACGAGGTGAAATCACTGACCAGCTGGTGTCAGGAAAATAACCTCTCTCTGAACGTCAGCAAAACTAAGGAAATGATCGTGGACTTCAGGAGACAGCGTGTAGACCAGCATCCCCCATCTCCATCAACAACGCTGAGGTGGAGCAGGTCAGCAGTTTTAAGTTCCTTGGGGTACACATCACTGAGGATCTGTCCTGGACACTACATACAGACACTGTGGTTAAGAAAGCCCGACAAAGACTCTACTTCCTGAGGAAGTTGAGGAAGTTTGGTATGAACACCAGCATCCTCACAAACTTCTACAGGTGCACCATCGAGAGCCTGCTGACGGGCTGCATCACAGTGTGGTATGGGAACTGCACCGCTCAGAGCCGCAAAGCACTACAAAGGGTGGTGCGAGCGGCAGAGGACATCACTGGCAGCAGTCTCCCCTCCATCCAGGACATTTACCACAGCAGGGGTCTGCGTAAAGCACGCAGCATCACTAAGGACCATACTCATCCGGCACAAGGACTCTTCCGTCTGCTACCCTCTGGTAGACAATACAGGAGCCTGCCAGCACGCACAAAAAGACTCAAAGACAGCTATTACCCCCAAGCTGTCAGACTACTGAACTCTGGGTAATACTCTAAATAATACTGAACTCTCAATAATACTGCACTAAACTACCTTTCATTATGCATAATTATGTTTACTGCTGCTGCTCTATATGAATATATCATGTTTGTCACTACCTCACTGTAAACTACTGCTACCTGTGCAATAATCTGTGCAATAACCTATGTGCAATATTTATACCACACTATGTGCAATACGAAATCCACATGCAACACCTACATCACACCATATTATGTGCAATCTGTGAAATACTTACACCTTATTTGATCTTGATTTAATCCTACCTGCACCTTGTACATTGTACCTTGTTTTTTTATTACATTTTATTACATATTTTATTATATTGTTTATTATATTGTTTATTATATTGTTTACCTCTTCCCCTGCACTTTACAACACTTTTTTTACCATGTACTATTATTGCATGTTATTAGTACTTCTTGACTATCTTAGCGAGTCAACGGTTCTTCTGATCCTAAGCATTTCATTGCATTGTTGACCTTGTGTTGATTCTGCATATGACAAATAAACAATCTTGAATCTTGAATCTTGAATCTTGAAAAGGCAGCATGGACGACTGTAAGATTAAGATTTTATTGGTCTCACACACAATGACACACGGGAGAAATTTGACTTCTGTATTTGACCCATCCTTTTTTCAGGAGCAGTGAGCAGCCATCTTTTCGGCGCCCGGGGGGCAGTACCGTGAAGGGTCTTGCCCAAGGACCCACCCTGGCTAGCTCATTGCCGGGGGGGATTTGAACCCACAACCCCCGGGGGGAAAGTCAGTGACTTACCAGTAGGAGCAGCAAGGATTCGTCATATGAACATTTAAAAGAGCTCTATGACAAAGTCGGTGAGGAAGGGAATAACCTGACATTTATGTGCAAACTTTGCCCGCCGGCTTTCAAGAAGAAAATCCGCACTTCAGTCACATCAACAGCAAACTTAAAACGACACATTGAACTGAAGCACTCGGCTAGCCTTTCGAGGTTTATGAAAGCATGTACGAAATCAAAAGACAGTCAAGACAGATCCTCTACCCAAATCCCATTGACTGCATACAGTAGCGGCTCCGTTGTCATCTCAGCCACAACTGGACAATCTCGTGCTGCAGTATATTGTAGGAGACCCTGGTTGGATAAGGATGTGAATTTGGATATGAAGATGGAATCTAACACATGGTTTGATTGTTAAAACTGATATAATAATTGCCGTCTATGGTTCTATATGGGCTTTGGCAATGATATTGAAAAATAATAGCTCGCAGCAATGTATTGGGGAAAAAAAAGAACTATGAACTAGTTCATTTTAACTATAAACATATACTATACTAACTATAAACAATTATGAACTATGAACGAACTAGTTCATTTTGAAATGTGTGAACTGAACTTTGAACTAGTTCATGTAGAAAATGAACTTTCCCAACACTGAAGACAATACAAAAATATTTATAAGACAAAATCTAAAAGCAGTGCAAACAATAAATAAATACTTATTTACAGATGTCCAAAAATGTGTGCCTTCTACTCGGGCTACGGGTCCTACTGGACAAAAAGTTTAAGATGCTCATTTTCATTACCAAATTTCTTGAAATTACATTTTTTGTGCATGAACTCAGACCCCAGTGGAAAATGTATATGATATTGGAACATTCCGTTTGAAAAGTACTACAAAAGCACAAATCTTAAAGTAGCAGTAGCAGCAGTAGCAGTACAATAGCATTGGCAGATGTTTATGCAGGAGCGGGCCAGCAGCTAAAAAGGTTTGGCACAAAATCTAACTGCACTGCATTTAAGTGTCTGTAAACCCGGGTGAAGATGGGGTCAGCGGGGGCATTTGGGGGGGTCACCTCTGTTTAGTGCATGTGTCAAAAGCTCCGGCTCCAAGTGCATTCTGGGACGCTGCCATCAAGACCCAGCCACAGCCAAAGAGGGGTCAGCCGTCTCGGGCCAAGTCATGCTCCTGCTTCCTGTTTGTGTTTTGAATCTTCTGGCTCCTCTGCTCCTGTTTGAAAACTCTTCATTTGTCATCATCTCGTCCTGCAGCATTACGGCTGTCCGAGGATCTGAGGATGTGCAGGGGTGGACCGAGGACTCAAAATGTATACGCAAGTAAAAGTACAGCTATGGTTAATATTGTACTAAGTCACAAGTACTCCTGCCACATTTGTACTGAAATAAAGGTAAAAATCACATGTGCAAAATACAAGTTACTTTACCAGGGCTGTCGTTTGTCATCCGGGTGCCTGTGCACTAATGTCTTGTTGTGCCCCTGGAAATTGAGAACCGAGTGGTTCAATTTAGACAGAAACATAAAACATAAAGCTCCTAAAGGTTATAGATTCAAAACAAAACAAAACAAAAGGAGAGCTAAAATTAGATGGAGACAATATAAAGTAAAATAATAATAATAATTTAAAAACTAATAATAATAATAATAATAATAATAATAATAATAATAATAATAATAATAATAATAATAATAATAATAAATTAGATGGAGACAAAGTAAAATAATAATAATAATTTAAAAACCAATATTATAATAATAATTAAATTTAAAACAAGTTAAAGCTTCAATTAAAAGCTAAATTAAAAAGTAATATGTAAAGTAATATGTTTTGAGTTTTAAAAATATGAACACTTGCAGTGGACCACAGATCTTCAGGTCGACTGTTCCATAACTCAGTAACTTAAAGGGCCCGTATAATCTGTTCCACCTTGTGATGTCATGTGGTAATAGGAAGTGCTCCGCAGTGTTTTTAAACTCCACACACCTTCACTTGAACCATTTGGATAATTTATGTATTCTTTGCACTGCTTTTAGATTTTAGATTTTAGTTTTGTCTTTATATTGTATTTTGTACACTGTCTTTTTGCACTACTTGGCCAGAGAGAAACGAAATTTCGATTCACTGTATGTCGAACACCTATGGCAGAACTGACAATAAATTTGACTTTGAAATTTGAATTTTGATTTCAGACCTGGAATTCCCGATATCTCCTGAACTAAAACTGACCCCATATGACATCACAAGATGGAACGGAGCATTTTGAGTTTTGGAGATGTTTTCATTCAGATTAATAATAAAGGGTTACGCAAACTGTGTGAATGAAAAACAAAACACTTATTTTTGAGGAACTAACATTATAACATGACTTAAAGCTCAGATGTTCAGTAAATGTTGCGTGATATAGGACGTTTAAATGAATCGCAGTTGCTAGAATTGCAGGTACATGTTTAAAGATCCACTCAA